>VDFB02281492.1:279757519-279988182 GCA_007258455.2 Sequoia sempervirens | reverse complement strand
AAAGAATTAGGATGGGGAAGGGAGAGGGGAAGAATGGAAGGGGAGAGGTAGAGAGAGAGAGATGGCCCAGTATTTGTACATGCTAACTTGTCAGCATGTAGCAATTGACTGGGATATCGTAGAACCTTCATTTTTTTTTGAAATGTAGACTAGTCTCTTATTTATCTATAACTAAGGTTTGGAGGTGCGACTCATCATGGAACTCGCCACATTAGCAGATCTTTTGAGAAGTGTCTAAAATTTGACTTTTTAAAGGTTCGACTAAAACTTAATCATGGAATCCCCAATAGTTAAACCAAAAAAATATCATTTGTTGCTTGTAGAATATGATATTTTTACTTAAATTAAAATTAATATACAATCTAAGTGGACCAAATACTTATTGATAACCATAAATCTTTAATATCTCTACCTTTTATATTCAACACATATGAACTAATAGTTGAACACAGAAAATCTATTTGTTATAAAAACAACACATAATGATTTAAAATATAACTTATATTGAACAAAAATGGACCAATAGTTGAACACTAAAACTTTTTGAAAATCCTTCACATTTAATGGGAAAATACATGTTATTTATTGTGCTCACCTTTTATATTTGTGATAGGACAAATTATTAATATAAAATTATCTAATGATTGTACTGATTGAACTTCAAATTTTGTTCCTAATGTTTCACTCATGCCTTGCCTTATGTCATTGGTCTTTCATGGTGTTGGAAAATTTCTTAGGGCTAGGGTTTTAGCTTTGTCTTCATGTTAAACCCTCGTGTTTACCTAATTCCTTGGTCAGGATCTATTTTGCCGTTACCTTTTTTGAAGGGTTTTAAAAACATTTTATGCCCCTTTCTCTTCATGTTAAACCCTCGTGTTTACCTAATTCCTTGGTCAGGATCTATTTTGCCGTTACCTTTTTTGAAGGGTTTTAAAAACATTTTATGCCCCATCATTTCATCTAGGCCTTGTCCCTTTGGTCTTAATATTTTATTTCCTCGGTGGGTTTTATTTTCCTAAGTCCTGGTTGGCCTTGTGCTGAATGGTTTAAAAAAAACTTATGTCATTGTTTTCCATCTGCCTAGTAATGTCCCCTTTCCCTTTAATGAATGTTTTATTTTTCAGAAGGATGAAGTTCATGCTACCATCAATCAAAATGCCTTCAAGATCAATGGTTGCCCACCATCCCGTGATTGGGAATTGTAGGATGGCGATATCGCGAGTGGGTGACACGTGTCCCATCTGAGGGATCAAATTTGTGTGACTGTTCATCAACTATCCTTTGATCTAAGCTGTTCCCTGCCATCCCGCGATGGTGCTTTGGTTGATTGTGAAATCACGGGCGGGTACCACGTGGACTATACAAGGTCGGGCCCGATGAAATTTTTGTGTGATATATTTTAAATGTTTCATTTCTTCCAAAGAAAAATATTTAAAATGAAATATTTGACTGTCAATCAAAATTCCTTCAAGATCAATGGTTGACTGCCATCCCGTGATCGGGAATTCTAGGATGGCAATATCTCAAGTGGGTGACACGTGTCCCATCTGGGGGATCAAATTTGCGTGAATTTTCATCAACTGCCCTTTGATCTGAGTCATTCCCCGCCATCCCACAATGGTACTTTGGTTGATTGCGAAATCATGGGCAGGTGCCACGTGGATTGTATAAGGTGGGGCCCAAGGAAATTTTTGTGTGATATATTTTAAATGTTTCATTGCTTCCAAAGAAAATCATTTAAAATGAAATATTTGACAAGGCTGGGGGGAAATTCATTAAAAATGAGAAAAAGCAAAGAAATTAGGGCAACTAGTCAAGTCAGGAGTAGGCTACGCAACATACAAAATGGTATGCCCATCCATGGCCTGCCAACAGCTTGCCTTTCATGCAGAAAATAACCTAATTCGTAACCCTCACATTTTTTATTTTCGAGCCCACATACAATGGTTAAACTTTTATATATGTTTTGTTTAATATATTTAAAAAATATTTTATAAATTATTTATAATATAAAATATTTTTTTAATATATTAAACAAATATATATAAACTCTTTAATATTTTTTATTAGTGATTTTAATGGTATATTAAAAAAAATTTGTATTTTGATAATTGAATACATTCAAAATATTTCAAATATATTTCTAATTTTAAAAATATATTGTTTAATTTTTTAAATATATTTTTTTTTCAGAAATATATATATATATATTTTAAAATATATTATACATACAAAATTACATAATCAATAATAGATAATAGATTTTGGTGAATATATCTAGGTATGTTAATATGCTTGAAAAACTAATTTTAATTAAAAAACTTACTAACATCATTAAAAGGTAAGTTTTTAATTATAAAAATTTAACTTTAGAATTATTTAACATTTGAAATAGAAAATTTAAATATTATATTATAAAAGTTCATAATTTACTTATATAGTGTTTTAGCTAATAGAAACAATTTTGATTGATTTAATATTTTCTAAGTTCATTATTGAATTTGAATCTTATAAATATAAGTATATATCTTTAATCAATATTATAATTTAAAAATAATAATCAATATTGAACATCTTAGATTTTAGTATAAGTTAAATAATAAAAAAATTAATGTATAAGTTTCTAAAATATAATATATATTTTTTTAAATAAAGATTTAAAGATTATTATATATGTATATTTAAAGATCCATAGAATTATCTTTTTAACTATGAAATTAATATGATTAATTTCATTTATAATTTTATGTTATCTTATCTTTTTAACAATTTTTTGGTATCCTACCCCAATCTAAATCCCAACCCTACTATTAACCCCAATCTTAAGCCTAACAATAGCCCTAAGTGAACACTTATCCTAATTGAACCTTAACCCTAACCCTAATTAAACTCTAGCCCTGATTGAAATCTAACCCTAATTAAACTCTAGCCCTAATTGAACCCCAACCCTAACCTAAACCCTATTTGTTCCTAACCCTATTATCTCACAAATATAAGATCGAGACCTTGCCAACTCTGGTAAACCTTATTGGATAGTGATAAAAGCTACCTTATCTTTCATTAAGGTAGAAAATTTTTGTTATACAACATGCCCCTTGAAAATTGGAGATGGGCACTGCAAAAAGAAGGTAAACACTAATGAAAATGGTCAGTGGTATTGTGGAAGATGTGATAAATTAACTTTCCCTGAATGTGATTATAAATATATACTTCAATGCAAAGTGCAAGACCATACTTCATTCACTTGGATTACAACTTTTAAAGAAGTGGTAGAAGCAATTATGGGTGTAACAACAAAAGAATTGAACATTTTGAAGCATGAATAACAAGATGATGTTAATTTTTCACACATTATACAAAAGGTCCTTTTCAACAGATACATATTTAAACTTCAAGTGAAAAAAGAGACTTATAATGATGAACAAAGGATTAAATGCACAGTCATAAAAACAACAAAGTTTGATTATTCATCTGAGAGTAAATATTTATTAGACTCAATTGCAAAGCTATAGGTTTCTTAACATTCAAATGCTTGAATGTATATAATGTTAACAATGTATTCAAACATTTGAAAAAAAAAATAGTGGATATATCTAAGTTAGTTAATGCCATTTTGTCATGATATACTTCTTTGATGCTGTCAATACTAAATCTAATGATTGATGAACATTTATGCTTTTAAATTTATTGTTCTTGGTTGATTGTTGTTATAGACAAGTTGGTATGATTTCAAATTTCAATGTGTACCCTTATATATGGGAATTGAGATAAACAATGACACAAACAATAATGAAATCAAATTGATTGATTTCCAAATTCATATTCATGAAAATGTAAGCATTTTTCAAGTCAATAGGCATCTTGATAAAGATAACTCTCGGTGTGTTTTACATATATTATTAATTATAGGTATGAAGTTAATTAAATTATTAACTATATTTTATTTGTATTATATACGAATTGTTAAAAGATCATGTAAAAATATTACTACTAAATATATAGGAAAATAATCTGGCATCAATAACGCTTTATTTATTAATATTTGACCCTCGAACTAAAATTATTCTCTGCTTCTCCCTCTCCTTTATCTCTCCCGGATCTCTCCTCGATCTTCCCCTGATACTCCTTTATCTTTCTATATCCTAATCCGGATTATCCTGATCTTTCTCCGGAGATTCTTTGATCGAGTTTTTCCGATGACGATCTTTCTTCGATCTCGATTTTGATTGATCCTTCCATTCCCGGATGCTGATTTCGATCGATCTCGTTTCTTCTCCTCCCTCTCTCTATATCCCCTTATATCTCTATCTTGCCATTTCTCTCTCTCTCTCTCTCTCTCTCTCTCTCTCTCTCTCTCTATATATATATATATATATAGAGAAAGTATATATAGTATATATATATATATATATATATATATATATATATATATATATCTCCCTATCTCTCTATATATTTGTTTCTCCCTCTATCTCTCTCTATATCTCTATCTATTTTTATCCCTTTTCCTCTCTTATTCTATATTCATCTCTACCTCTATCTATAGGGAGAGATACAAAGGTGAAGCATTGGACCTTCCCAAAGATCCACCAATCTCAACACTACTCCCAACTATTTTGAGAATTTAAGTACATATTGTATGCTAGATTAGGAGGCATGTGTCAAAGCTCATATTTATTGGTGAAAAATAGGTCCAAAGTCACAAATTTGATGTAGAGTTAGTAATAGTTTTGTACCAAATTTCAAGTGCCACATAGAGCAAAGATATTCCAGTTTTTTATATCATGTCATCAAATTTGGCACTTCATCAAGATTTGTATCTTCATCAACATTAAAAAAAGAAAAGGTATGTACTTGAATCCCTTGCATTTAAATTTTTCTATAAATATAAATATTTTAATATTTTCCTTCAAATCCTCAATATATATATTAGTGTGTATTTATTTATTGCAGTAAAGAATTAACCTAAGTAACACATTAAGAATTCTAAGGATTTGTGCTTGGAAAAAATGCACAACAAATGTTTTTGTTGGATGTCATGTTGTATAGTTTAGAAAAACTCAAAATATGAATAGGATTTTAAGGCCATATATTATGGTAGCTTACAATGCAAAAGAAGAAAGGAAATCTATCATCAATTTTAATCTAAAATTTAATACCATATGAAAAATCACATGTAAAAGACTCCAAAAATTAATTTTGCCATATTAATTTTATAAATACACTTACTATCTAATGTAAATTCTCCCAAGAAAGAAACCCTAAGTGAAAATTAATTGAACTCTAATTGTAGATTCATAACTCTAATCATATAACCCTAAGTGAACACTAATCCTAATCAAACCCTAACCCTAGCCTTAAACTTCTATCATATAATCTAATTATCTCTTATCTAAATTTGGGGTTGAATTATTTCCTTTTTCCTTATTTTAATTGCATATATTTTTGTTTATTAGACTATCATGAATATATGCAAATATAATTTTACTTCTATGCATTCATTCCCATGCCTATTTCATGGTATTTTAACATTCATTTTCTCGAATATTAGATCAATCTCACACATATAAATATGAAACCTCAAAATTTTAAAATAATATTCAAGTTTTCCCACTTCAATTTATCATTTATGTTATTTGAATTAAAATATTTTAAATCATACTCTTAATTCATCTAAAAAAGAAAAACAAATTCATATATAATTTTTTATTAAATACATTATGTCGTGGGTTATATTTATTAATGTCTTAATATCAGTTTATAAATTGAACATTAATTATAAATATTTTAAAATCAATTAAGTATTTCAATCTAAAATTTTAATATTTGACATTACAAATAAAATTAAACTAAATTCTAATTTTTAAAATCCATAAAATATTTATTATCTATTTAGTTTTACTAATTATCCTGCATAAATTAAATTAAAATAAATTCAAATATTCATATTCTTATATTAATTAAATAATTATTAGGTTAGGAATTTAAGAATAAATTAAGAAATAAGATCTATATAAAATTAATTTATTTTTTTTCTTTGGTGTCCAACCATTTCCATTTTCTAAAAATTATACTAAATTCTAGATATCATAATTAAAACAAAAACTTTATTCCCATTCTAATCCTAACCTCTACTAAACCCTAACCCCATTTGACTCTAACCCCTTACCTCTAATTGAACACTAAATCTAGCTGTAATTGACCTTCAATAAGAATAATTGAATTCTAAATTCTAACTCTAACTAAACCTAAACTCTAACTCTAATCAAACTCCTCACCCAAACCTCTACTTTAATCTCATAATCCCAACCCTAACCCAAACCCTAATTGAACCTTAAAACTAACCTTAATTAAGTATTAACCCTAATTGAACATTTACTGAACACTAGTCCTAATTGTACCATAACCTTAACTTTGAACTACAGTTGAACTCTAATCCTAACCCTAACACTAATTCTTATCCTAATTGAACCTTAACCCCAACCCTAACCTCAACCTTGACCCTATTTGAACTCTAATTGAATTCATAACCTTAATTAAACCCCAACCTCATCCTCAATCCTAACCCAAATTGAACATTCATTGAACCCTAAACCTAACCCTAAGTGAACACTAATCCTAATTGAACTCTAACTTTTTAGTTGAAAATATTAAAGTGCCTTAGATTTTCCCATTCATCGTCATTTATCATTCAATTCCTAGAACTCCAAAAATTTATACTTTTATAATGTTTTAATACACACTTAATATTAAGGTTTCTGAGTTTAAGGGTTAATGGTTTAGGGTTATGTAGAGATAGAGGGTGAGTGAGTGGCCCATTTTACATATTATTTTTATTTGTCACAATTATTTAGTTACCCATTTACCATTAGCGTAAATTACCTAAGAATTTACTAGAATGGACTACCTTATATAATACCTTGCATTATGGAGCTCAATTCTCTGATATATTACTACTTATCAAATCCTTTGTAAATAATTGTAAACTTATGACTCCATTTAAGCATTTAATTGATTTTCTTGAATCAAAGCAAAAACATAGACACATAATTGAACAAATTCTCAAAAGAAGAATGACAACATCATTAACATTTCATTCAAAATTCACTCAAATCCACATAAGGAGAGAAAATATATTAGAATTATATGTTTATTCATGCTTATAAGTCATATCTTCATACAAATTAAGATAATTTGCATATATTCATCCAAAAGTCAAAACAAGCTATCTACTCTATTTTGTCTGCTTGGGGTTTTAACAACCAATGGCACCATAGATATCACTTCCTCATCAGAGGATAGATATCTTTCTACCCATATATTGAACTCAAAACCTAGCTAAAGCTTTCATCAGTTCTCTCCCTACAAATGAGCCTTGAATTCCCTTTTATATGACAAGGGAGCAACAAGCTTTGGGCTCAAATGTAATTTCACCACAAATTTTCATTTGAAGAAAATATGCATTGCATTTGACTTTCATTTCAAAACTTCCCACATGTTGAATCTGCAAAACATAGTGGCGCACAAATAGAGAAAGGTAAAAGAAAAGGGAACACAAATTTTCATCAAAATCCCCTTGTTGCTATCCATGCAAAAAAACTAGGCAACCAAATTTCCACGAAAGCACCACATCAACTTCTTATTTACCCACCACCCTACCATTACCAACACTCAAACCCCGGTATACACACCCGATTCTAGTTGTTGCCCAATATGGTAGACCCTCAGCCTCCTCTTCTTTCTTGTCCTTGCCCAATATGGTTCTAGTCCGTCCACTTGGGGTTTTAACAGCCAATGGCACCACATATATCACTTCCTCATCAGAGGGTAGACCGTGATTGAAGTGAGGTAAATACTGACAGTATTAAGAGTCGGTCTTGGTTACATCATTAGAAGTGTTGCTCGTAAGGTCAATGGGCAAGTGTTGGCATCCAGAGGAGCCATGCCCATACCTTATTTTCCTACCGACACTAGTAATAGAGCACACCGCCGACTACTTGCCTTTGTCATCTACCAGTTGAGCAGCAACGTCCTAGAATTGCAACCTTCTACTACATCTAGTGGGCACAAGCCTGGGCTTGTCAACCAAAGCACCTTCTTGAATAGCAGGACCGAGCTTTTGCGAGCTCAAATGAACATACCTCCTTACTGACTTACTCATTTTCTCTTGTCAAACAAGCACTCAAACTTGATTAGAATCAACCCACAAAGTGCTCTAACTGCTACAAGAATGACACTATTAGTAGTTAATTCCTCTTGTATTTATTGTGCGAGGTAATGGCAACCTTCATCAATGCTTAGTAAAATTGCATGTGCAAACATGGCAATTTGGCAGCGTATGTACTGTCACCATTTAACTAGAGCTACATGAGAATCCAAAGATCACCCTTCATGATTGCCAACAATAACATCTTCACACAGATTGAGATCGACGTGACTACAAAAGCAAGGAATAATTCATTAATGCTTCACCAATTGCCCGCTGATCTCCTGAAGAGTTGGTAGATAAAATGGTTTATCTTGGGCTAGCTCGGTTTGACATCCAACGAAGCATCATTCACCTTCCTCATGACCAATAAAATTAATCCATCTTAGAAACCAACTACCATACACACATCTACCTTTTGCTAACCTCGCGCCAAATAACATGGTGACACCTTAGGTCTGTAAGTTGGCAAGGTACGATCGAGATCTTCTCCCATATCTTTGAATCTGAAAAACCTACACATTGCATGGTTAGTATTTAAGGAAAGTCTTTGGCTAAGTCATCGGTGACATGACCACTAGGGTTAATGGCTTAGGCTTACGTCACTGGATTAAAATTAAAACCCAACTTTGATTTTAATACTTTATTTCCTTCGTAGGGTTTTATTTCCTAAGTCTCGGTTGGCCCCGTGCTTCATCTTTTAAAAAAAACTTATGTTGTTGTTTGTCATCCGCCTAGTAATTCCCACTTCTCTTTTTAATGAATGTTTTATTTTACAAGGGTTGATTTAGTGCTTCCGTTGATCTATTTCTTGTAGATATCAATGGTGCCCGCCAGCTCATGATTGGGAATTAAAGGATCACAAAATCACGGGCGGGTGCCATGTGTCCTATCTGGGGGATCAAATTTTCACTATCACTGACCAATTGCCATTTGATATGAGTCATTCCTGATCATCCCATGATGGTGCTTGGGTTGATTGAGAAATAACAGGCAGGCACCACATGTCTCATCCAATGAAGCCTAAAGAGTAAAGGAAACACTAGTTGGCTTTAAATGTATTAAGGGGCGGACTACTAAAGTGTTCTTGAGATGCACATGTTCTAAATCAAAAAATATGCTATAATATCACTAGAAAAGCTGCTCGAAGGTTAACGACATGGCTGGTGAATGTGTTAAAGGAATGAGATCATTGATGCTCAGGATCAATGGTTGCCCGCCATCACGCGATCAGAAGTTTCAGGATTGCGATATCGTGGGCAACCGCCATGTGGAATTCATTCATAGTGCATGGTAAGGTTGGCCCCTTATCCCCGTGTTGGTAATTGTGTCGACTTGTTTTGAAGGTGGTCGTCGATGATTTGATCAAGCTGAAGAATCAAAGACTCGAATTTAAATCTGCATCAAATATGGTTGGAGTCATTTGTGCAGCACGAAATTGAGCTTTAATGGTGGATGACACTTGCTAGCGTAATTTGATCAACAATAAAATCAATTTTCCTACTTGGTCTATATAACAAAGCATTCAACTATTTTTCAGAGCAGTTTTAGAGCTGAAGGTAGAATTACGAGTTTTTGTAGCTAGAATTTGGGAGTTCTGCGAACAAAGCCATGAGTTTATTTTATGTGCCTCCTGGTCATTTTGCATTTGAATTTGGGAAAGGATTAGCTGGATGTGTTGTGAGCTTGTTGATGAATGTGTTAGGGCTATAGTTTAATTATAGTTGTGAGAAATTGCAATGTTTTGTCCTATAATTTTTTATCTCTAATTAGTCCTAGCTATCTGAATTATAACATTGTAAAGAATCCTTAGTTTTTCTGAGATGGCACTGCCCAAGCAACATTCTGGCCAGACTGAATATTTGAAATGAAACCTATATGATGATTTCCTGGATCAATTCCCCTTGTCAATGAATGATAGGAGGAAGGGATTGGTCCTAATGTGAGGGAAAATCCTAGGGGAAGGGTTAGTATGTAATTTCTCCAACATTGTCAATGCTAGGGTTCCCTTCACTAACTTGGAATTGTTCAGATTATGGTACAGATAGAGGAATTTTCCTCACCCTTTTTCAAATGGATGGATGTATGATATGGGGAAGCTGGTGGTACCAAATTTATTCCTTGATGTAGACCTACTTAGGATAGTGGCTACAAGATATGACCCTGTTACACGGATAATCAGGGACAATGATGGAAAGGTTCTATTGATCATTAATAGAGAAGAGGTCCAACATATTTTTGACTTGAGTCAACTGAGCAAAGACTTGGTTCCTATCAACCTTGAGGAAATGAAGCAGGAGTATGCAAAGCTGAAATCAGTTTTTAGAGCAAGGTTGCTTCCACCTCATCTAGCTAAGGCAGGAGGTTCAAATTTTCATATCAGCCCCAGTGACTAGGAACCTTTCAAATTAAATTGTTTTGCAAACCATTTCTTGGCCACTTTCTATTTTTTATGTCATATTTTTGGTTTCAGTCCTGGTACGGTAATGCCTATTGCTTATATGTTCATGGGGGTACAAACACAACACCCTAACTTCTCTATGACCTATGATTTCACTTCTTTCTTGGCTGAGAGGATGCATGAAGGGTTGTCAAAGCTGCAAAAAAAAATACTAAAACTCAATTCTTTTGGTATTTTATGCTAATGCATATGTTTTTGTTTAAGAATGATGATTTTTTCTCTAAGAGGATGAAATTAAGGAAATCAGTTGATGGAGAAAGATTTCCAGTACAAATATGGGCTACAAATTTATCTTGTAATAATGAAAGCACTAGTTATGTGCAATTTGATAATTGTTTTGCTTCTAGATTAAGGGCTAGATTAATGGTGAATATACCTAGGATCCCTGAGGAATTATATGATTTCCTCAGGCCAAAGGAGAGGAAGCCAAAATTGAAGGTTTACCATAACTAGGATGATATTATCCCATATCCAATCAACATTGTCTTGAGAGTATATGGTTTTCAGGGAGCCCCTCATATACTGCCATACAATGTGCAACCAAGAGTGAGATTTGCAGAAGTTATGTGCTAGATAGGTTGTATTCATGAGAAAAACCTCACTAGAAGGGGTAAGGGAACATTTTTCCCAGATTATACAATGGTGTCTAATTTTATATTTTCAAAGGGAGGCTGGACACATTTTGATAATTTCTTTAATGATTACCATTTGAGGTGTAGACCAAAGAAGCAACATGATCTTGAGGGTTTCTTTGCTCTTTTCAGAGAAAGAATAAAAGCTGGAAAATTTGTGCATGAGTTCAATTTCCTTGAAGACTTGATTAGAAATGAATTTGATTTGAATAGACAGGAGTTGAACAAGGAGAAATGGATAGCTTGTGGTAAGATATTAGATGTTGTGCACAAAATGGATCTAAAATATGATCCACTATTGGAGTTCAGTCTCCTCCATAAGAAAAATAATTTTCAGATGGAAAACTTTAAGGAAATTATGGGCACATTGAGGACAAAAAGGATAAATTTAGAATTGATTTTGTTTGTACAAAAGCAAGGTGCCAAACCAATTGAAACAAGGCTAGCATACCAGCCTATGGAAAGGTGGCCCATTTATAGGAGTAAAAAGGATAGTAGCAGTGATGAAGAAGAAGTGGACATAAAAGTAAAACAGATTATGAAAGTTCCTCCACAACCAAGTCCAAAATTCAAAGTGCCTGGGGCAATCAAAATTATTGATTTAGAATCATCACCGAAAGACAATCCCTCATCACCACCATCTGAGCCAAGCCTTAAGAGGAAAAGAATTGATCAACCACAGGAGGATCTGATGGATGAGATTATTGTTACTGATCAAGACATGGAAGTTGGTATGCCTTCCCCTCCTAGGCTAGTTGAATTAGTTTTATCTGATTTAGATATGAAAGGTAAAAGTATACAAGATGCAAGAATGGAGGCATGCAAGGAGTTTCTAGATGACAATACATTTGTAAAAACTTTTGTATTCTTGCAATTGGTATGGAGGATGAAGTTTGAAGAGTATCAAGATAAATGTAGGTAGAAAAGAGAACTAAGGCCTGACAAGTCAGACTAGAAAAATGATGAGGACATAAAAGTTGAATCAATGGAAGAATTCAAGAACATCAATCCTGAAGAAGGAAGAAAACTGGTGAGTCAGGCTGGTGTATTAATTCTACCTGAATGGGATATTGCAGATGTAGTAGCCTTTAATGTTATTATGAAGTCTAAGAATCCCTTTCAAGACTCTGAAGAAGAGGTCAAGGCAACATTGCAAAACTCTGCTTTCAGTGAGGAATATGAAACTCTAGCAATTTGGGCATTGGCCCCACAAGGGAGAAAACCAAATATTTCTAATATTAATCCAAATTTCAAGGGAGGATTGATAATAAAGAGAGCTTTAGAGACCTCAACCACTGAGATGCAGCAAAAAAATGTTGAGTTGCAAACTGAAGTGGAGAGGTTTAGGTATAAGCAGATTCAGGAGACATGAAGTGCTCTAGGAACCAGTACATTACCTTCCACAGCAGGGTCAGTGCCTCCTGCTTCTCCAATTTTTTCCACACCAGGATCTCCTAGTCAGAATCCTGTCCTCACCCTTTCTTTAGAGGAAGTTGAGGAAGAAACAGAGTGCTCTGTCGATCCTATAAAGAAGCAGCTCTTACAAAAAATTGATGAATTGTAGGCATCATTAAACAAAAGTGAGGAGGGATCTGTCTTAAAGAAAAAGGAAAGTGTTACTACTGTTTTGATGCATTTAAATGAAAAGGTTGATAGAAAATTTCTATCTATACATTCTTTATATTCTTTGCTGTTAGCAGCAATAAAGAATATTGATAGGGATCAGGAAATAGCAATACCAATAATTAAAATTGGATCCCTAGGGCCAGTGATCTGGATATCATGTATAAGGTCTCAAGGTTCGATATAAATAATAGGTCCCAATCATTAAATCCTACTCATGTGTTAGTAAAATCATTGCAAGGTTTTCAGACCTTACCAGATGACTTGAGTAGGAAGATTAGGGAGCTGGTGAAGAATTTCAATGATTGCAGTAACACATTGTTACCTGATATAATTGATGAGGAGGGGAAAATTAAGTTATTTCAACAATGGCAGGCTCAAGCAAGTGAGGTCATCAATGATCAAATCAATTCAATTTGTGATGAGTCAAACTATGATTTGTTGGTGAGCTGTATGAACAAAATCATTAGTACTAGCTCATTTTTTGAATCTTTTGAAAGGGATGTGAATCAGGTAGCGATAAAATACACACCTTATAATACCAAGGTGGATGAGGTAATTAATTTTGACTGGCCGACTGATGATGAGTACCAGAATTGGGTAACTAAATATTTGAATGAGGAGGAGTAAAATGAGTGAACTACTAACAGGTGATAGATCAAATGCTACGGTTGTAACGGTTCTAGTTTTGTGTTGATGACTTTCTCGGTGAGGTTTTCTTGTGGTTTTTTGCATCAACATTCCTCAGCTGATATGATGAACAAGAATATTTTTCAAGGTGGTGGCTGTTGTAAATTTTTTTGGAATATCACCAAGTGCTCCAATTGACTAGTGATAAGTGTACTTTCTGCCTGGTGGTTGTTTTCTCCTTCATTTTCTATAAGAATGATTTCAAGGCCAGAAGTATGGGTTGGCAAGTTATATAATTTTTGTTGAGTCTAGGTGAAGTTGCAGAGCGAATTGTAAAGTACGATGGTTTTAGAGAAATGCAATTTAGGTTTTGAGTCATTATGTAATAGGTTTTGAGTTCATAGAGATTTAATGTTGTATAACAATACTAGCATTTGAGTTGAAATAAAAAATCGAGCTCATGTCTCTCCATTGTACATGCATATCTAAACTTTGAATGAAATAACTAAGGGTTGTTTTATCCATCTCACTATTGTGGTGTGTATGATTCTATTTTAGATTTAATTCAAGGAATTAATCAAAATGCTTGAATGGGATTATAGGCGGATATGTGTTGTATAAGGATTTAAACTCTAGTCCTAAGTTAGAATGCATACTGATGAAATTGTAATGCAATATTGTCAGGGATCTTATATGTGATGTACTAAATCTATTATAAACCTCTAGATGCTTATGAATTTGACTCCTACAATGGATATATGGCACTGATCAAAGTTGTAATTATTAGTGTAGTTCAATATTTGTTTGTCTTTGCCTAGATCTTGCTACAAATTGCAAATCATTGACTATCTTATACAATGGATTGTGTTTAGTTATCTCACGCTCCAAATAGTTGATATTTTCTATGAACAACCAATTCTAATTGATATTATCTTATCATGTTGAGCTATTAAGTGAGATCATCTGGTATTGTTAATGTTGTTTATAATAATGGTGCAACTCAGTTGTAAACAAATTAAGGGATCACCCTCCCGGGTCTTGCAGAGCCCGAAGTGTAGGAGGCTTTTAAAGTCCTCGTCAATTGGTCTAAGTCCTTCAAGCTACCTTTGATTGGAATTGGCAATTCCATAGGTAGATTAGAAGACAAACTTGGTTACATTGTAAAAAGAACAAACATACACGTCAACCACTGAACAACCACCTCTACAACTGACTTTTTAATCTTTTATGATCACATGAAACATAAAACACACTAATTTTAAGGTTATTAATATCACTATTGAAATGTTTTAATTTTTTGACCTTTCAAACATTAAAAAGTACATTAAATTAATTATGTAATGGCATAAACATTAAAAATATCATGAATTAATTATGTAACCACATAAGTCGAATATAATTCTATCAAGAAATTAATATCAAATAGATAATATAATCGCATAACTTATACATTTCAATGTCATTGATCTTCTTCTTCATCCAACTCTTTGTTTATATCATCTGATCTAGATTCGACATTGTAAGGATTGGTTATATCATCATCATCATCGATATCAGTTTCGATAATGTCATCATCCACAGAGATATCATTTTCATGAACATTAACTCCTACATCATCATGATCTAGTTCCTCCTCTTCAATATCTTCATCGGGGACATCATCAACTAACCGTTGATCCTGATCATCATCTATATCATCTTCTAGTTCTTTGGTATCTTCTGCTTCCACCACATTATACTTTACTAGCCTTCCTCTTGGATCATTTCTAACAAAAAATGACCAACCCAGTTTACCTAGAACCTCTGAGTAAAATACATGCTCACATTGGCTTGGAAGAACATAGGGCTCATTTCCAGCTCGCTTGATCAACCTTGTATTAACCATGGTAAATCCATTATCATGTTCAATAATATTTCTCCTAGGATCATTTTCATTCAATCGTAGCCTATACCATAGGATGACAAACAAAATTAATCTAAAGGACTTAAAGTCACACTCAAGGATATCATCCAAAATCCCATAGTATCAATTTTTTGAGACTTCTGGATGTATGTCGCTTCTAGATGAAACATTAGTCACCTGAAAGACTGCAGTTATACCAGAATCACAAGTTTTCTTCATGTCATCCAACATTTTGATTTAAAATTTATGACCATTGCACCACATAGCCTTGTGGTGTTTCACCTGCAATATGTCAAACATGTAAAAATTATTGCAATATCATCAATTGATAAACATATTTATTCTTGGCAAAATGTATGCAAAGAAAACAATCTCAACATATATATACATCAATATACTTGAAAATAATTAAATAATGGGTGATTAATATATTTATACGTACCTGTTTATCTCTTAAACCATATGCTAAATCAATTTCCCTTTGTGTAACATTGGAATCTCCATTACGATGAGCTTCTTTAACCAATGAAGCCACACCTTCCCATGTTAGTGTGCGACCAAATTGTTGACATCGTTCAATCCATACCGTCATCTAATCAAGATTGTTGGTGACGTACAAATGTAGTGCATCCTATTCTTGACCAACTGTACCAAAAAAAATGAAATTCACAAATGACGTATAATTAGTTAAATACTACAGTATACAACCTTAATTTATAATTGATGTATATTGAAGATTAAAAATTAAATAAGTACAATATACATAAAAATCATATGTAAAACGTATTCCAATTATTCTCCATG
The DNA here is from genome assembly GCA_007258455.2 of Sequoia sempervirens. NCBI lineage: Eukaryota > Viridiplantae > Streptophyta > Pinopsida > Cupressales > Cupressaceae > Sequoia > Sequoia sempervirens. Next base: position 279,971,923 of record VDFB02281492.1, on the reverse strand, counting down.
ACCATCTTATAATTACCTCTCACTTTCCTTGATCTACCTTTCCCCAATAGGTACTCCCCTTTGAATTTGTTAATGTAGTTGGGATCCCAAATGCGATCTACATGGATCTTTGCTGCAAACTTAGGAAGATATTCACTAATGTACACCATAGTTTGGTATACCATATATCCCTCCACTATAGAACCCTCAGGATGTGCTCTTTGTCTAACCAAAGCCTTCAAAAATTTTAAGTGGCTCTCAACCATCCACATTGACCTTGTGTGTACAGGTCCACACAATTCAATCTCCTTAACTTGGTGTATGAGGTAGTGTTCTTGTGCATTGAAAAATGTTGAAGGTAGACACTTTTTCATTTCACACATTAGATGAGGAATTTTTCTTCCAATAATTTATATCTTCTTTATGGATTTATTTAGATGATAGCCATCTACAAATGATTCAAGGCACAAATATATTAACAAGATTTAACAAAAATATATAGTATATTACATAACAAGTAAAACAAATAAAAATTATAAGATGTATACAACAAATTAAACAAATCTCACTACTTACCTTATGTATTTTCCAAGATCATATATAACTTGCTTGACATTGTTGTCAAAGTTGTCTAGGAGAGATAAAGGTAGAACATACTGCAACAATTATAAAATGATCTTTTCATTATTTTTCCAAAAGTATTAAACACAATACACTGAAAAGTACAGGCATTATATAAGTGTATATAATATACCAGAATAATTACCTTAATGAAGGTATGCCAATCATGCATTTTCATCCCTGACCCAAATTCACCTTTCTTTGTTATTATATTGTTTATGTTCACAACAAATCCTATGGGAAATCAAATTTTTTGTATGACTTTTTTTATATAATTGCTTTGTTGCTTTGTTAATAACCAAGGAATGGAACTTATATTAATTTGGTCTCCATTGCTATTTAATTGAATGACATTTTTCATTGCATGATTTGCTTCCTGAATGTCACTACAAATTTTGACAATTTTTTCTTTGTCATGCCTTCCATCCAATATTTTCCATAATGTTTCTGTTATATTCTTTCTGATATGCATTGTATCAAACAAATGCACAATTTGTTGCTACTCATAGTAGGGAAACCTACTAAATTGTCTCGAATAACTTTTTAGTCCCTATGGAAGCTGGCCATTAATTCCTTGATGACCTTCATGAAGCATATAAGTTAAACAAATTAACAACGAAAATCATTGTCAATTACAACATGAGTAAGCACAACACAATATAAAAATATAAATTCAAAACATATCATATATGATAGATAAACAATTTGATCTGATGTATAACCTTGACAATTAATTCTATTATATTCCAACGTCCATAGGCGAGGTGACATTCTTTGTGGTTTTGATGTAGTCTCCTCTTTCCCATTGAAAAGATGTTTTTCAGTAGTTCGATACTTATGATTTCTATGGAGGAAGTTCCTATACTCATCAAACACCTGCTTTCCTAAACTTGTTGAATGCCGAGATTTCATCTTTGGACCACAAATTGGACATGCAAATTTTCCCTTTGTTTGAAGACCTACAAGATGATATATAATTGGATTAAATATGTCAATTTTTTTAATTATATAATTCCATAACTTTAGTAACTCATCGATAAGAGGCTCGATATATACATTCATATCTTTAACTTGGTACTTACCTAGTTGAATGAACATAAACATTACATAATTATTATAACCATTTCTTGTAATATATATAAATTAATGTACATGACTATTGAATAAGAAAAAATATAAGACAAATGAGATGCTGCTAAGTTGAAAAAAAAAAAGTTGATGTAAAGCAAATACCTAGAACGATATTGACAACATTATGTGCTCCCTCTTTAATGCTTGTCATGGGAATGTTATTGTTGAAGTAACAAAATAGGCCTGCTTGAGTAAATAGATCTAAAACTCTCCAAATGGATTGACACCATCACTCCCAATGAAAGCCCTAAGATTACGGTTGCTTCTATACTTAAAATTGTTATTTTTCCTCCATGTCCCTAAATCTTGAGAACCATCCATGGGCATTCAAAGAATGTCCTCCACTCTATTTAATTGCATGGTGAAATCCATAAATTATGTAAGCTTTCCACCTAAATAATTGTTGCATCACGTGGAATAATGGGAATATAACGAAGAACCTTGCGAGACACCTTTTTTGTTAGTTGATGTTCGATATCTAGTAATATGACATTTTGGGCATTATGTTGCAAATTCCTATTGTTTATGATATATAATATGATCATTGGGACATGCATCTATTGCTTGATACTCCATTTTGATATCTTTCATAATTCCAGATAAATCTCAGTATGAGCAAGGTAAAATATTTGATGGTGGTAACAAAAATTCACTAATCAATCTACAACAAAAAACAATTTGATAATATAAAGAATATTAATGGGTACATATTTCATCCTTTATTTACTAGTGATGAACTAACAATAATTAAAATAGATGAAAAAAGATAACAAATATGACGCCCTTTAACATCTTGTGAGATAAGCTATGTTGATAAAATAAGTGTAACCTTCAAGTTCAACAACAACAATACAGTCAAATAGAATATGGTGTTTTGGAATACTTAAAGAGAGCATATGCCTTCTCAACTATAGGTAAATCTGAACATCATCAAAGTCATCTTGATCATCATGATCGGTTTGCCACTAAATGTGTCATGGATCAATGTGTTGTACCATCATCTTCAAGCATGTTTTAAACGTCATCTTCTTCCATAGGATCATTAACATCATGCTACGATATTTCACGGTACATGTTAGATCCAGCTTACAAACCATACATTCTTTGGGGCTGGTAATCCATATCATCTTCCCTAGGAGTGCCCCACCTTTATAATAATGATAGACACAAATAAACCATGATCTGATCAAGTGATTATATAAATGTTAAAATGATATAAACATTTACAAATTCAAACAATATAAACACATATAATGAACTTACCAATGGATGATAATCATACCCCCTTCAACATGACCATGTTGCCTACAATATTTCTCAGTTGTTGTGATTAAAAGTCGTCTCATCTTTAAGCCCTTGCAATTATTGCAAGGACAATAACATTTCCCATCACCCTTTTTTTTCAATCTAGCCCACAATCTATCAAGTGTCTCTTCATTTTGTTTTGGACTAATATTGGAAGTGACATGAAGTTTTCTTTGCAGAAGCATTATTTTAGATCTTCAAAAGAAATATCGACTTACCTCCAATAATTTTATTCATAGGTAACAATCTATGATACGATATTTTACACCAAAAAATTTGGCATGCAACCACCCACATAAAGAGAAGATGATGAAGTTAATATTTTAAAAACACTTTAAAATGATAATTCACAAAACTTATTAATTTTTGATTTTACTATGATTTCCAACCGTTAGGACTCTAAATCCAAAATATTGAGACGTTCCTGACTTTACCACAACAATGGAGTGAAGCTGAAGTAAGAGCAAGTGACCCATTTCTAAGGAGCAACAAGTCAGAATCATCATTGCTAATGTCAATGTGGATTTATCCTTTTAGTTAAAGATACAATGTGTCACTTCTTATGACGAGCTTATTCCTAGGGCCCTCAACATTGAGAGATCCCTAATAAAAAACAATAGAAGCATTGGTAAGATCATGATTAGGGTACAGACCCTAGGCCTCCGTAGAAAGATAAACAATAACTATAGCGGATTAGTGAGGTTGGAAGGAATACCAAAAGATTGAGACATTGTAGGTAATAAAAAATATTGCAATCTAAAGATTGTAGCTAGCCAACAAGCTTACCCTATGTAGCTTGACATTTGTAGTGATCTCACGGTAAGAATAATAACTTGATCACTTGAGATGTAATGATCAAAAAGAGGTTGGTGATGACAAGATAATAAAGCTCAAACCTTGCATAGTAAAGTGGAGATTTTAACAATGAGTTTCCTTACCCCCTTGCTGACCTTAAGGGTTTTTCAAATACTTTTGGTAGTGTTAGACAAGGTAAATGCAATCAAGGAATGACTGTCCAAATAAAGTAACAGTGTTAATCATAGGTTCAATATTTCTTCTTAGCCATTAATGTATAATGGAGGTAGTGGAATGCATGTTTGAGCAATGTTTTGAGACTCATCAAAGATGGGAGAATAGTCAATAATACCTTGTGGACTGTGAAGTAGTGTCAATAAGGTTGAAGGATCTTAAGCACTACAATACCATGAAACAATGAGTCCCCTATAGTAAGTAGGCAGTATATAGGGCATAGTTCAATTTTATAGAAGGATGCTCATGAAAGGAATCTTCAAGTGATAGTGAGTGAGCTGTTTGAGATTGCAGCTGAGGGTGCAATACCCAGTCTTAAAGGAAGTTAGCAAAATAGTAAATGTGCAAGAAAAATGAATTATACACAACAAACAATTCACAATGTTATCTTCCATAATTCCTTGAGTTTGAAGACAAAAATCTCATTGTATCTTCATGATGAAAGTGGTGAGCTTAATGGTTAATCACTGGCAACCATGATTTTAAAACATGTTATTGTGCTTATGGAGGCAACATTTTAAGCAAGGTAGTGAGTGGTGGTTTGGAACAATGCAGGTATGAAGGACTTGCTTTATATGCATACTATGTAGTCTAGCTTAAGACAACGTTTTTAGAAGAGATTGAAGGTGGATTATGGAACTCAAGGGTTACCATGAAAATGATTAAAGCAAAGACTGAGATCTATTTAAAATCCACGGTCATGAAGATATTAAGATGTCACATGCAAAACCCTAGTAGTTGGAGTAATGAATATAGTGCCAAAGAGGATAGTGTGCTGGGGAAAATTTAGGAGATCTCCACATTATCTAATTATAAGGAAATACATCATTTATTTATTTTTTTAATTAAAAGAAATCATTCTAAACCCTATATAGGATACATTGATACTTCAAAATCTTCTGAAGGAATTTGAGATTATGCAAATATATGTCAAGTAACATTCATAAGGTTTAGAAAATCTTGATCATTCTCTAGAATAGCCCATTAAACATGGGTTGTGCTTGAATGCACTACATAATTGATATAACACAACCACTCTACATATCAACCAGAATTATAGGCTCTTTATTGTATCAAGAGGTAATCACTCTTCAATCATGCTATAATTACATCCTAACCTGTTAAACTTGAGACAACCTGAATGCACCCAATGATGATTGACACCTACATTATACAACCTGAATTAACTACATTATATGAGTTCCTCCATTTCTATCACAACATAGCCACATTAAACTTGGGTCACACATGAATGCATCCTGTATTTGTTATAACACAACTGTGCCACATGACCAATAGAGTTATGGATCACATAATTACCGTCACAAGAATTTTTTCCTTGGTTGTGATCTTATGGTGATTCCACACAACAAAATCTAGATATGAAATTCTCAAAACCCTAAACATCTAAAACTGAAATCTAATGAGATGTTGCTTTAAAATATGATTTTCAAACTTGGAACTACAAATCTGACTTCACAACTGAATTATGCAAAAGGACAATGACTACCCTCAACCTAGCGATATGTTCTTGAATTTTTTCTAATTTTTCCCAAGAAAATCATCCTTAGTTCTCCACAAACTGTCTCAAGTAGAGCAAAACACTGTCACAATAAATCAGGCGCGAACTCACTTTTCTTTGTAATGCGGCCTGGTTGATTTTTTTCTATTTTTCATGTTTTCCAAAAATTTGACGAAAATGATAGCTGACATTTCGACGAACCCTAGGTTCATCAAAATTTTGACAAACGTCGGGGATAAACTTTCAAAAAATTGAAAATTACACATCAAATTTTACAAGCACTCGACGAACATCAAATTTTACATATTTTGTCAGACAGTTTCATTGGATTTTGTAGTCAAATGTATAAGTGAGGGAAAGGGTGATGATGTAAGCAATCCTCCATTACCTTTGAACTCCTCTCCATGTGAGGCATCATTGTCATCTTTGACTGAAGAATCTTCATCCATGGTATAGTGTCCCAAAGACGACTAGGACTTTTACTCTATCTATCCATCTAGAAATGAGATGATGTAATGAGCCATCCTCATTCAAGGTAAATAACTCCATGAAAATAAATTATTTGTGAGCATTATTATTATTTTACAACTCTATTCTTGTTAGGAGATTATGCAATGAGGGATACTCTTCTCCGTTTAAAATTATATGCATATTGTTTAATTTTCCAATGTTATTTTTTTGAGTATTTTATTTATTATTAAAATATATATATATTGAGGAGAATAGTAGGTGTATTGTAATTTATTAATTTTTATTGGTTTGGATTTGTAGATAGTGTAAGGTCTATTAATATTTCATGTTTCCTTTTTAATTTATAATATTTAATTGATGAATAATTATCATTATTAATTTTATTTTCCTCAAAAATTTCTAGGATAAAAATATTGAGTTTATTTAGTGATTTACTTTTATTTCTATACTTAATTTCTAAAATTATACAACACTTCATTCTTTATGACTATCTATTAACTTGAATAACTAATATATTAATTTGAATAATTCTACTAATTCCTATCAACATTTTTTTTTATAAATCGTGAATCAATTGTTCATTGGTCCTCCTTTCTTGTTTTATTTTTTTCTATAACTCTAAGAAAATGTTAGTTGATAATTTAGCCTATTTATAATTTTTGTCAACTTTTATTAGAGCAGGGGTCAAATCCTATGAGTGAGAGATGTGTGAACTCTATTACAAAGACTATTTGTGTGTTTTTCAAATTGTAGGTAGATGAGAGGAGTCATGCATCGTATAAAAATAATATGAATCTAGGAAACAACTAAGTTAATAAAGAACTATATATGGTAGATGTTGTTCACATGTTGAGTGCACATAAGGAACAACTCAATGTCAAAGAGACATTAAAATTTAGCATTATGTATTTTATCATTGTAGTTGATCTTTCTCAAATTACATGTCAAATATCAAATTACTTATTTAATGATTAATTTAATTTAATTTTTTCTCTTATAATAAATAATGGCTATGATTTAATCTAATGTAATGAAAATTATACTTAAAATATTAGTATTCCACTTAATTTTACTTTTGGCGTATGTTTGCAAGCATCTTTTAATCTTAAAAGTAATTAGACTATAGAGGTGTATTCCTTCTTGGATAGGTAAAATTTGAGAACCTTTAGGATTGTATAATCATCTTTCCTCTTGGTAGTATAGTGTGAAAAAATTCTAAAATAGCTATGACAAGCCATATTGACAAGATAAATGCCCATTTTTTACTAGATGATCAAATATTCAAATCCTACCTTGACTTCATCTTAATGAGATGTCATTGGAATTATTGGATTCACCCTCTCTAATAGAGGATAAATCCTTATCCATTTTACTTCAACAAAATCACCCATTTTCCACTTAATTCTTTTTGGATGCCTTTTTATCTTTATTTAGAGTTACTCTCATAGCACCAAAGTGGGATGTTACATAGATATAAGTACAATTGTATGTTGGGAGAAACATTTTAAGAAAAGGATAAATATTATTGTTGTAATTATACAAACAATTTAATGCATTCAATATGCAATGCTTGTGCATACATACTCAAAAGTCATAATAGTTGGTTACACATGAGGTTTGCTGAAATAGTGAAAAAAATATATAGGTTTTGAAAGATTGTTTTGACAAAATTTTGTTTACACTAATTTTTACATGTGATAAAGAATTGATAGTTGTAAAGGTTGTTGATTCTTTGATTTTTCTTTTGGTTTATGGAAGGAAATATTATTTTATAGGATGTTGATATTGTTTACTTTATATTAAGGTATGTGCAGGATGATGATGGGCCAAAAAGTGGTAATATGATGGGTATGTGGTTGACGACTATTTTTTTACCCAAAATTGATGAAATGAAAAGGGTCTTTAAAGGAGATTCTTAGCTTTCCACCGATGTAAATTATGCTTTACTTTGAATTTAATACGTAATTATTATTCAATTTCTATTCAAATTATGACTAAAGTCCTGATTGATAAGTTGATTGAAAAACATCTATAGCTTTCAAACGATATCACATTTTTTATATCGAAAACATGTGTTACATTCTATGCTTCGCATACTATAGGATTAAAAAAGGAAAAATTGAATTTCATGAATTTTTTACCAAGTTCAGGTGGTTAGACATACGAGTTTTTATATTTTTTAAAAAGTTGTAATAAAAAATTCATAATTAATTATTTACTTAGAAAAAAATTACAAAAAAATATGCATCACATCGGGGCATGAGTCCTCTACTTATATAAATTCTTATAAAAATATTATCATTTTATTGTGGTTAGGGTGGTGGGATAGACAGGCTTTCTTACTTTCTTGAAATTTAGAGTACCATTTCTAAATTTCAAATTTTTTACCAAAATAAATTTTTTCTTTTTAAACAAACCTAGTAGTTTGGAAAGTACATTCAATTTTGTACAGATTCTATTCTTACATATTTTTGAAATAATAGAGATAACTTATTCAAATTTTTACATCACATTGCCTAACTCTAAAATTTTTGAATTTTTTGCCACTTAAGGGCCTATTTTTTCCATGATGATCCTACACATACCCATTATATTTGTTGTGATAGAGGGTAGAGAAATATATATACTTAGAGAAGGTGACATATTATATTGTTTGTGGTTTATCCTTTAGGTATTTTGAGGATGAAATATAGATTTGGTTTTAAGAATGTTGGCATCAAAAGTTAAACATTAATATTCTACAAAATTCACATTGATTAATGTAATATTGAAATGTTTTATAACAGAAATAATTTGACAGAATATTTAATATTAGAAATATAAGTATCTAATAGTTGTATGTGTAGTTAACAGGTGCATATGTGTAACATATAAAAAAGTATTTCTTGCTTGATATGGGAATAATTGATGATAAATTTGACATAATGATTCCTTGATTTAGTGTTGTGAGGTGTTTTACACATCCACACTAGGTCTTGGACCCTTGCAAACTAAATAAAATACATTCATTGATGTCTTACAAAGGTGTTGTAAATGACTTTCACACTTTTATAGACTTATGGAGCTATTTTCCCCTTTTTTGAACATTGTAAAAAATATTTAATTGCATTATCACATTAATCTAGAAGTATTTTGTATCAAATTTAACTTTAATCTAGTGTTGTAATGTGTCTTACAAATTCACATTGGATATTGTGCCTTTCTAGGCTATGTGGACCTCATTTTAGTGTTGTAAAGTGTTTAATCACACTTTCACATTGAATTTTGTGTCCCAAGCCCTAATTTACCTTTACATCATCAATAATAGGCCCCTATTACCTCATATTGTGCATCTCGAGGCATAAATTGATCAAATACCTGATGAAATCAACATAACTAAAATTCCTCATTCCCCAACATCCCAGCTGGAAAATGGGCCCCTCTAGGAATAATTCACCATCTATGGTGAATAAGTCCCTGCTAGGTGGGACTAATTCATCCAAGGTGGTGAATCGGTCCCATTTTGGCTATTTTTGAGATTTTAGTGGGAAAAACTAGAATTTAAGTTTATTATCCTTTCATGTCGACCTTGGGGATCCAATTAACAAGAATTTTAGGTGAATTTCCTATAAATATAAGTACCTAATTCCTAATTAACATCTCATTCATTCATTATTCACTCATCACTCATTATTATTCTCAAGCAAGTTAGGGTTTTATCATCTCAAGTCACCAAGATAGCTTTTTTCAGACATTCAAGGGCATAATCTTCATCTTTTGTTGTAGAAAATCAAGATCAATCATCATGAAAAGGTATTAAATCCATTGTATCATGCTTCATTACTTTATTTCATCATTTTGGTTTAATTACCTAAAAAGGGTTTGACCAAGGCAAACCCCCATGCCCTAACAATCAACAAGTTTTTCCTCTTTACATGTGATTTGTAGGTCTTGTGTGCATATTTAGCAAAGAAAAAAGGTGGAAATGTCTTCATAAATTTTCCAAAGCTATTCAAGGTGGTCAAATCCCTAAAAGAAGCTTGGAGAACATTTACAGGTCAGATTATGTAGTTTTAGATTTGACAACCTATCAAGAATAGAAAGGAAAACTAAAGGCTATAGTTTCCAACCCTGAGTTTTCATAAATTCAGAGGTGGAATAATTTTCCATTAGTGGTGAATTAGTCCCACTACTAAGCTTGAAAAAGGGGTTTTGTAGATATGGACAACCAATATCCAAAAACTTGTTTCGATAGACTTTGTTAGAAACAAGACTAATTCTCCCAGAATGGTGAATTAGTCCCAGTGGGATTTTTTAGTGTCTTTTTCTATATTCCAGACCTCCACCCCATCATTTTCCAACCTCCAAGTGCACTTTGTTCAATTTCATTAAGTTTTTTTTAGTTTGTTTATATTTCTAGTTAATTTCTATATATCACAATGTGTTTTCCAACAAATTGCATTTCTTAGGTTTTGCATTTATAATCAATTGTCTTTATCAGTTCTTTTCATTCATATTTCCATTATAGTTGCATTAGTTTCAGTGAACCGCCTAGGTTTTTGGCCTATCTCTCTCCTTTTAGGTGAAAAACCCTAAGAGAGTAAGAGAAGTATATACACCCCAAAAATCTATGGTTAATTTTGATGAACCCACCTTTAGAATACATTTTCTTTCTGATTTGGAGTCCTTCATCATACATCTAGCTTTTCTTGACCTTGCATTGAGGTTTGCATGGATTAATTTGCATGCTAGATTTCAAATTTTGAATTCATGAAAAGTACATTTAGATTGCATTTTTGGCATCTAGAATCCTTAAAATTTTCTAAAATTTTGCATTCTCATCTTAGGTCTACATCTTACAGCTCAGAAAACATCAAAATCACTCAATTTTTTTTTTAAAATTCCAAAAAAAAAATCCATACTGGGACTCATTCACCACCTTGGGAAAATTAGTCCCTTTTTACCCCTGAAACTGCCTTTTACAGAGCTGAAAACCCCATTTTCATGCTTTTGTTTGTTGCCATTAACTATTTGTATCAGTTGACTAAGTTTTTGTAACATGCATTTCATTAGGTCTAGCTTATCTTAGCTCATTTCATGCATTATTCAATTTCACGTTTACATTTCATCTTTTCGATTGTTGAATAACATAATAAAAAAATTACTTTTTCTTACATCTGAAAATAGCATTGCACTTTATTTACTTTTGCACAACATTTTCTTTTTCAAAAGCTGTTCCTTTGATTTGGTTAAACATGGATTTCATAAGTACAATATCCTTTCTTATGAGTTCAATTTCGATTACAGCAATGAGGAACATGTTATTCATAGATTTGACCAAACCATTACATTACCCATTAGTGAGAATGGAGGTGTAAACAATCATACCAAGCATACTTGTTCTTCTCCTGATACCTCTCCTATCAGTGATGAAGGTATCTTTGTGAAGGAAGTTACAAGCATTGTAGGTCTTGATTTCCCATCTCCTCATTCCCCTTTGGAAGATGTTAGACAACAAGAACATTAGATCATAGACACATTTCTAAATATCACCTTACCTAGTATCCATAACCATGAAAATCAAACTTGTCCATCTCCTAATATCCCTCCTTGATGCAAAGTGAATAGGTTGGTGTTAGAAGACATCTAGGTATTAAGAATCATGAAACCCTTGATCCTCCCTTCCCTAATGCTCCTACCATTTGGGATAAAATATATTTGAAAACCATAGTGGTCCTTCTCTTGATGCTTCCCCCACTTGTGATGAAGGTACTTTACAAACTTTGACCTTGGATGAACATATTACAAGCTCTCCTAGTAGGGTCAATAATATGGAATACAATAATGAGACCTTAGGGAAATGTGGCAATCAAATATAATCTTCCCCTCATTTCCCCACTATTGATAAGCACACAAATTCAACCATTGATCATTCCCCTACTTGTGATGAAATCATTTTAGAAGAACCAATCCATGAATTTCCAACACATTTGATTCATAGTTCTCCTAAAACCTTTCCTTCTAGGGAGAATATCATGGTGCTAGAAAAAGGAAACAATAATAATGTGTCTTCCTTATATAAAAAGGTGATTTTTGATTTCCCTTTATTAGAGATACATCAAACCAAGACCACTGAGGTTATGAATGTGCAAGTGTCCATTAGATCCCCTTCAATCAATGGACCTCATACATACCCCATGGGACATCCTAACAACCCTCTAATTCTCTACCCACCTTCACACAAACAACAAACTCAAAATAAACCTGAACTTGTACTTTACCCTCCTAAGAATAATGTTTCACAACAACTAAGTCATAATATCATTGTTCATACCTACAACACTAGAAATAATCTGCAACCACCACAACCAACCCTGACACCCTTACCTTTACCTAAACCTATCCTACCTAACCCTCTCTTGCTAGGTCGAAAGGAGTATGATCTTGTCGATCAACTTAAGAATACTCCTGCTAAGATATCATTTTGGGATCTTATTCAAGCCTCCCCTCACTATCACAACATGATCCAAACATCCTTACAACGAGTTCTTGTCTCTTCTAATGTGCAACCAAATGACATAGTGGCCATCATTCACGAAATAAACAATGACATTATTTTCCACCAAAGTGAACTCTCATCTTTGGATGTGAAAAAACAAAATGATCCTTTCATGATCATAGCAAAATACAAACAAAAAGGGATAAAGAGAACTCTTATAGATACAGGTTCTTCCTATAATGTGTGTAATGTGATCCTTCTGGATAGGCTTGAAATTGATCAATCAGACATTCAACTTGATTCTTTATCTATTAAGGGATTTGATATTGTCAAAAAGAAACCGCTCGGGGTAATCATTATACCTCTTACTGTTGGAGTGGCCACATTGAATACACCAATCCATATTATGCCTTATAACCTTTCATGTAATCTTATCTTAGGCAGACCATAGATTCATGAAATGAATTTTGTGCCCTCTCCTCTTCATCATAAAATGAAATACATCTACAACAACATAGTCCACACTCTTGACACTAATCCTGAGCCTTATAGCATTTTACAACTTGAGAATTACAAATAAAATTCCTTAAACACATCATCAACTACACCAGTGGAATCCGTACAACAAAACAACAAAGAACAACATATTGAACAACTCACAAAGCTATTAGAAGATAATTGGGGTTCCTTGGATTTCGAACATGAATTCATGGGTGAGTACAAGATCATACACAAAGATTCAAATAAGGGAAAGAAAAAATGATAAAGTCAACAAAAAATTCAGACAACCATTCAAAAGCATTCTCTTCAACCACTTTAGATAAAAAATAAAATTACACAAACTTTGATGAACACAATGATGAACCACCACGCAATCCATAAGCAATGAAAAATCTTTATGGAAAAGGGTATGAGCTTATGAAACAACTTGGATATAGTGAAAAAGGATGTGGTACGAATGAATAAGGTATCTGCAACCCTATAGATCCTCTCACACAAAAAAAAAAAAAACTCATGGTATTGGTTATTGTCCTTTGATAGAAATCACTAATCCTTCACTCAATATCAACACCATCACAAAAATTCATCAAAGCCAACCTTAACCATAGTGCATCCTGAACTCATCAACATTAGTGGGCTTGATCATTCTCCTTTGTAAGAAATCACACAAACAAATACACCTTCGTTTAATATCAATTTCATCTCACAAAACACTAATGATTTTAATTCATTAGATTTTACACCCTCCTATTGAACCAAATATTTTTGTGGTTTAGGATGCTATGACTCTCTTGCTCAATTAGGGTTTTTCACCTAAAGGAGAGAGATAGATCCTAGAAAAAATCTAGTTGGTTCACTCAAAATAATTCAAGTACAATGAGTGTATGCCTAAATGAAATGATCTAAGTGCAATGACTAAAGAATTAGACTGATCATTTATGCAAAACCTATGAAATATGAAGTGTTTGAAAACATAGTGTGATATGCATAAATGAACTAGAAACATGCACAAATGAAAACAAAACTTAATGAAATTGAATGGAGTGCACCTAGAGATAGAATGCTAAAGCTGGAAGGTTCTAGAATGTTTCATAAATCACCGTTGATGACCACTAGGATTCATTCTCCGTAGTGGTGAATTAGTCCAGTTTCTGGTAAAGTTTGCTAAAACAGGTTTCGGGATGTCGGGAACTGAAATCCTCAAAAATCACCTTTTCTATCCTAGAAGTGGGACTCATTCACCACTGATGGTGAATTATTCCACCTAGAGAAATCTTCAAACTCAAAATTCAACTCTGTGGGTCCAAATCTACACTTGACTTCTTGTCGAGTTGATGGAACTAAAACTGCAGGAAATGGGTTGAATGATGTCTCCAAGATTGAATTAGGTCTTTGTTTAATTTAATATCTTGTATGACTTTTTGACCACTTTTCAACACCTATCTCTTTGAAAAATCTTCCTACAAGACCTGCAAACACGCATGCAATGAGGGTGAAAATGGTTAATGGTTAGAGTATAGGGATTTTCCTTGGTCAAATCCCACTTTGGTAATCAAACCCTTGATAAAGAAATGAAATGAGAAAGGAATGATGAAAAACTAACATCTAAGTGTCATAAAATCACCAAACCCTTATTGTTAAAGTCTCAAAATATGTAAATGGCTGCTCCAAGATGCTTGATAATTGCTTGATTGAATGATTAAAAGGATGCTAGAATACTTGATCAAATATTCAAGACCTAATGTGAATGCATAAGGTACATTAAACAACATTAAATCTAAGAAGAATAAGCCAAGAATCACAAGAAAAAGACCTAAATGACCATGAAAATGGCCAAAGATCCATTTTTATATGGTATATTTAGCCCCCACTTTATTGAGAGGATGAACTTGCTTCAAACTCACACTAAAGTAACAATGCATATTAAGAGGGATCCAAACGAACTTATGCTACCAAGATGTGACAACAATGATCAAGATGGATGATCAAGCCCCCAGGATGAATATCCCATGGAAAACTAAACATAAGAAGAAAGGAACACACATGTGAAAGAGAAAAATAAAAGGAAGAGGAAAAGGAAAAAAATCAGATCAAGCTTTGATCGTTTGACCAGCTAGTTTTGGATCAGATCTAGGCTATTTTTTTGAAAATAATAATGCATACTCACTCTGGGGCAATGGAATTCATGGCTATCTTTCGAGTGAGAAGGCCCAAAAGGTGAGAAACATACACTCAGCTGGTATGTACTCACAAACACATAGGTGGCTATGGGGAAAGTCATGCATCAGAATGGGCTTCCCGCTCAACCATATCAAAGTTATACCTCCTGATAACTTTAATAAAGCACCACAAAGGAAAATGTTGGTTCATGCTTCATGAGACAAAAAAATCTTTGTATGCTTAGAACTCATGAACAAGCAAGATGGCACCATAGACATGCAAGCTATGTTATGCAGGGTGGCTCTATGAATGCAAAATACAAAATGCAAAATATGTTCAAAGGAGTCTTATTTAGTTCATGCAAGGTCTATTACATAGGGAACATTATGTTTAATGTCTTCAAAAGAGGAAGTCCTGATCAAAGAATAGAATATTCACAACTTAGGGGTTGCAGTGTGTCACATTAGGCCACCAAGAGGAATGCAATATGCTAAGATAGATCACACTTATGAAGGAAATCACACCCAATATCATCCACAAAGTGACAAACATATCATATGGAACAAGAAGGTTGCACTAAGAACCCATAAAAATGCAAAATGAATAATGCCAATGTATGCCCCCACTTTAAAGGAATTGCTACACACCATTCTGTGAGAAATTACTTTAAAGTAGCATATGAAAAATCTAAAAAGAAACAAGACATGAGAGGAAACTTGGAAAGCCCTTATGCTAAGTCATACATTTTTGAGTAAGGTTGCGTCATGCAAATGAGGAACACACCAAATCCATAAGGGATCTATGGATTTGGGTTTAGTATGTTCATTGCTACAATGTTTTGATTAAAGAGCTCAGAACTATCATCATTCCCCAAATACATAGAATTGGAAGAATGCCACAAAGAGAGTGAAAACAAAAGAAAAATAAAATTCATTTTGGGTCAACATGGAAGAGACATTGTGGTCCCAATGCTTTGCATCATCCCCAAAATGAAAACACAAGCAAATGGAAATGAAAAAAGAAAAGAAAAATAATTTAGGCCAACATGAAAGAGACATTTCGGTCTCAATGCCTTGCATCATCCCCAAAAGGAAAACACAAGAAAAGATAAAGTGAAAGAAAAATGGACCTTTTGGGTCAACATGGAAGAGACATAGGGTGTCTCAACACTTTGTGTCATCCCTAAAAAAAAACACAAAACAAAAGCGAAAAAGTGAAAGTGATGTATGACATATAGAAGAATGAAGATACAAATAGAGGAAGTGCACAAAGAAAAAGAACATTAAACACACATTATGAGGGAACACATTAGACATATGCAAAAGAAAATGAAATACTATGAATGCAAATGAAAGTTGACCATCAACCAATTCATTCACTTCTCAATCTCAATTGGTATAAGCGGAAGGTGAATAATGCATCTAAGGGACAAGGAAAAATGCATTACTAGGACAAGGCTAGCAACTTCATGCCCCCACGGAGTGTAAGGAAAGAATGAGTTCAGATTGGTGATGGGAAAGGTCATGCAATAGTGAGAATGGAAAATTCTACAACTATTGCATGATGAGGTTGGTGATAGTGTACTATGGGATGATAGGATAATAGTTGGTGTCATCAAAGTGGTACTTTCTTAGTATTTCCTTCAATGTCTAACACTCATCAGTTCAGTGTCCAAGAACACAATGGTATTTACAATAAGGTACATTAAAATCTTTAGGATAGATGACCAGCCTATTCATAGGTGGCAATTGTTTTTGTAATTAACTATTTAATTACATCTTCATAAGTTTACTTCTAGGATTTTATTTAAGTCCTAGGTTGCATTTTATTATCCTTATCTAATTGAGGTAACTTGTAGCTCAAGTTAGGTTTAGGGTTGTGCATGCTTTCCTTTATAAGCAAGCCTCATCTTGTACATTTGTATCAATTCAATCATCAATCAATCTTGCATATTGATAGCAAGCATTCTCACCATTATCTCTCTTTGGTGGAAGTATTTTAGTCTTGCAGCTGATTCTTGGTTTCTAACATGGTATCAGAGCTTCCAGGGTTGCAGACTCCTTCCCGAATTTGAGGGTTTTATTTTTGGCTTGAAGATATTTGCTGGGTGCAAATTGGGGTTTTAATAACCTCACAGTTGAGATCAAAAGGCTCCACAAATGAATTTTTACTGTAAATTCGTCCATTTTGGGTAAAGTTGTTTTTGAGGAAATTTTTTTTTGCTGGAACAGCCCCTGTACGGTACGACTTTCTCAAATTTCGCAAAAAAAAATATTTTTGAAAATATTTTCTGCGGTATATTTTATTTCAATATTTGGGGAAATTTTTAGCAAAAGATTTGGGCATATTTCATATTCCCTGTGATAGATCTGCACACCCGTATCTTGGTCAGCGCTGTCAGTTGGTACTTCATCAGTATATTCGACGATACATCTATCAAGTCTACTCGGCAGGCTTTGTCATATCAGTCAAGGGCTTGTCACATCAGCCAGGGCTTGTCAACGCCAACCACATAAGTCCTTTGTCTCTATGGACTATATAATTGTATTTAACCAGCGGTCATTGTTGGCTCGCATAGTTATTTCCACCATTGGTTAGTTGTGCTTCAGCGTCATACATTTAATCTGTGGATACCATTGTCCTCGAACCGATCCTTGTCCATCCTCCATTGCTGGGTCTGCACATTGTTATCGGCGTCCACGGGTACCGTCTATCATCGTTGGAATATTCCTAAGTCATCAATCGGCGGGTCCACATCGTCTGTCTTTTCTTACCAGTGGGTACAAGGCTTGGTCATAGATTTCATTTGCCAAGGGATACGAGTATAGTCAAAAGGCCTGCAGTTGGGGCTACTCATTTGACCCGAGTAGTAAAGCTTTTGTTGACGTCCATTCCACTGATGGTACCGGTCAGCGTACCATCTTTTGGATGCATTCACTCATAAAAGTCTTTTCATCTGATCTGCATTCTTCGGTGTACATCCATTGATCACATCATCCATTGGCAGGTACTTCTGTAGAGAGCATCAAATTTGCAGTACATTGGCCTACATTTGTACAAGATCTATCATGTTCTCTGAATCATTAGACAACCCACTTGGCATTCCTTGACGTCTATAGATCTGTTGGTGTACAGTAGTGTTGGTGTCAGGATTTACTCATAGTGCCAGGTCACATCAAAACCCTATTTCGTTGTGTAGTCAAGGTATCGACTGTCAGATCTCTCTACTATTGATGGTACGAGTCCTCTATCCGGCATTCTTTCTGGTCAGATCTCCATCGAAATCATATTTGGCGGATGGTACTTTGCATGATTTTAAAAGCTTTGTTGAGAGGGAAAGTTCTTTTTCGTGATTTGCATGGCATCTATTTTTCCTAATTTTGGTTAGTTTTTTTTTAAAAAAGAGGGCAAGATTTTTTTGTAAAAAATGCTTTCTATTTTTAAAAAATGACGAGTTTTTTGGAGATTTTTTTTTTTTTAAATTCTATAAAACTTATTTATTTCCAAAAAGAGGAAGAAGCCAATAGTGAGTTAGCCCCAAGATACTTGAAAAAGATTTTTTCATCTCTGAAGCTGTGACAAAGGAGTTGTTTTTTGATTTTGTGTAGGAATCTGTTGTTTTCTCTCATCATGGATTTTCCAAAAGTTCTACTTCTAACTCCATTTAATTATCATGAGTGGAAATCTCAGATGAAGTTGCTAATGTTAAAGTTGAAGCTGCAACGAATCACTTTTGGTCAAGATCCAGAACCATAGGGAGCAAAAGAGAAAAGAAAATGGTTTAATAGAAGAGATGAAGCCCTTGGCAATCTTCTTCTATCCATTTCTCCATATCTTAGATATCATGTTGAGTCTTGCACACATCCTCATGAAGTTTGGACTAATTTAGAGAGCCTCTTTGGTAAGCCAGACAAGCTAAGGAAATTTAAGTTGGAAAATGACTTGATGGGTCCTAATCCTTTAGATTTTAACAATATTCAAGATTTTTTCTCCAAGCTCAACTCTCTCAAATTGTAGTTATCAAAATGTGGGGTTGTTAAAGAGGATGAATAGATGATACTTTCTATTCTTGCTAAGCTTGGTTCTTCATATTATGTGTTTGTTTCTACTTTCTATGCTACAATGGATGCTCTTGGCAATACATATAAAATGCCTTCTCTTCATGAATTTACTGCACAGCTCACAAGGGAACAAGAAAAGTTGATGCACATGGGTACATTGAAGTCTTCAACATCTCAAGCTCTTATTGTGAATGATACAAAGGCCTTTAAGTGGCAAAGGAAAGAAGCACAAAAAGGAAACCAAGTCAAATGAGCAAGGTAAAGATTCTCCTTCACATGGCACTCCTGAGTCCTCATCCTCTTCAAAAGAGGAATCATAAAAAAAAAAAAGTCCAAATGTGCATATTGCAAAAGGTTAGGACATGATGAGCATAGATGTTATAATAAGAATATTGATGAACTCACACACCTTCTTCAAAAGAATAACATTCAACTGCCCTCATCAGTGTCTTCTACTTCTTCTTCACCATCACAATCGGAAGCTCCATCATCATCACAGTTAGAGAACACAACATCCACTTCTGGGCTACATAATATGAAAGGGCATGCACTCTTGGCCTCTACAGGTTCTAATTCTCAAGGATGGCTTCTTGATTCAGGGGCATCTCATCATATGGCATCTTCACAGGAAATGTTCTCTTCTTTTGAGCCTTGTAATTCACCTCACATTTTGATGGGTAACAATACATTCATGAAGGTAAGTGGGAAGGGTTCTATTGGTATTGGGGAAGGTACTTTCAATGATGTTCTTTGTGTTCCTTCTTTGACCACTAATCTCCTTTCTATTTATCAAATTACTCATGGGGGTCAAGGTAAAATAGTTGAGTTCACTCCTGATAGGGTGTATATAAGGGACTTGGAGACTAGGGATATTGTTGCAGTCGGGATGGTTGATCATTCATCTCGAGTATATTCTTTTTCACATTTTGCTTCAGAACCTGATAATGTTCCTTTGACTGCATCACACACTCCATTGAGTGTGACCCATATTAGTGAGGAGAAGTTTGGTCGTCTACACCTTGGTATTTTAGAGACCTGTGCTGAGCTTCCTACACCTCCACCTCCTGCTTCTTCAGCCATTGTTGCTTCTGTTCAGCAGGATAATCATAGTTTTTCAGATCTTTCTTTGTGGGATGATTATTTGACAGGGATTTCTACCTTGTTCCTAGAGTCTCATATTATAGATTTGGAGGACACACTTGAGGGGGTTTCTCTCCTCTTTGATGACAGTTTTAGCACAACTGTTACACCATCTTCTTTGTCTTTGGAGATTGATATTCACGAGTCTCCTCCATCACTTGATTTGTTATGTCTCTTAGTTGAGGTTAACCATGATTATGTTGTGGCCCATTCAAGCTTGGAGGCTCCTACTCAGTTTTTAGAGGCATACATGTTGAGTGTTCATTCTTCCTCCTTTTAGTTGGATATGGAGTGGCTTCTTCATCAGCTTATGGATTTGTTTCTTCCCAAGGCAAGATGTGTTGCTTGCAGACATTGGGTCATCTTTTGTTTTTAGGCATTCGTCATTGGCTTTGGATCTTCTTCAGAATGCAAGGGATATCTTATCTCTCTACTTCCCTCTTATGCGAGGGTGATTTATTGTATATTTATGATGGATGTAGTCCTTGGGGGGTATCATTGAGTCCTCCATACATCATGTTTACATTCATCATGCTTGTTTTTTGTTTTCTCTCTTTTGGAGAGGGGTTTTCTTCCCACTGGGTTTTCCCCTTTTCTCCTCTTTATGAGAGATTGCATTTCATTTGCATATGTAAATGGGTACCTAACATGGCCTAGTTGTCGGGACCCATAGTAGTTTGCATTATAATCTTCTCCCCAAGTTGCACTTATGTGGGGGTGTTGGTGTAATTAAGTATTTAATTACATCTTCATAAGTTTACTTAGGCTTTTATTTAAGTCCTAGGTTGCATTTTATTATCCTTATCTAATTGAGCTAACTTGTAGCTCAAGTTAGGTTTAGGGTTGTGCATGCTTGCCTTTATAAGTAAGCCTCATCTTGTACATTTGTATCAATTCAATCATCAATCAATCTTTCATATTGATAGCAAGCATTCTCGCCATTATCTCTCTCTTATGGAAGTATTTTGGTTTAGCAACTGATTCCTGGTTTCTAACAGCAATAGGATAAGGCCTCTATTTAAAATCATTTGGAGTTTTCTTTCACATTTAGGTGGTGGATGGAGAGGAAACTTTAGTTTTTTCAATTTGTAAGGTCATTTTCATTTAATAGATTCACCTTTTTCATGGATTGAGGGAGGAAGAGGACCCATGGGGATCCTAGCATCCTTTTCATTGGAATATTGATAAGGTTGTTCATGTGGAAGGAGGGCATTCAAGTCAAGACGGGAATCAAAGATCACCGTGCCATCATCCTGAAGTCTCCAATATTGAAAAGGAGGCTTATTGTCATGAGGGGGACCTTGATATACTAACCCTGTTATGTTCTCATCTATTGATTTTTGTTCTAAAATTTGATGAATTTCATTTTTAGTTTTTGTGTCACATCCTTGTTTGCTTAAGATGGTAAAAAATTTTCCATAAATTTCTTCAAGGTTGATGGGTGTGTTTGTAACTTTATTATTATAGAATGGTTGAGGAGTTGGTTGTGTAGAAGAACTAGGTCCACCTCTTGGAGGGAACTTAGGTCCTTCATTTGTTTCAAGATGGAGTTAACCAAACATATCAGAAGGTGAGACAGTAGGAATTTTTGTGACTTCATGGATGGGTAAAAGGTTCCATTGGATTTAAGGTTGTCAAGGAATTCATTTAAGAAATTATTCATGCCATCATCATCTTCTCCAATGATGTCAACAACATGAGGACATTCATGAGGATTTGAAGGAGCATGAGGAAGCTCAAGGTCATCAGGATTAGTTCTAAAGACACAATTTGACATGCCCACTAAGAATTTTAATGACATCCAAAACTTATTAAAGAAAAAAGCCATTATGACAATGAGTGAAAGTAAACAAATATGCAAGAAAGAGAATAAAATAGAAAATATAGAAAGTATGATAGAATGTAATAGCATAAAACTATAAGGCAGAAAATTCCCAAAATATGGTAGAAAACACAGTTCAGAATGTGCAATTGGACTAATTTTCCCAGGGTAGCGAATGAGTCCAGGGGTGGATTTGTTTGTGATTTTTTAGAAAATTTAAAATGATTTTATGCTTTTCTGATGCAAAACTAGGATGCAAATGTAGAATTTTAGTATTGTTAATATTTTGAAGTGCAAAAATGAAATCTATATGAGATATTCACTAATGCAATGTTGGAAACCCTAGGATGCAAAAACAATGCAAAAGCTAATGCAATGATTCCTAGGATGTAAATGTGGATGCCAATCAGAAATATAATGTTCAATATTTAGGTTCACCAAAATAAACCATAGATTTTTGTGGTTTAGGATGTTATGACTCTCTTGCTCAATTAGGGTTTTTCACCTAAAGGAGAGAGATAGATCCTACAAAAAATCTAGGTGGTTCACTCAAACTAGTGTAAGTACAATGAAAGTATGCCTAAATGCAATGATCTAAGTGCAATGGAATAAATAAATAGGCTGGTTATTTATGCAAACCTAAGAAATATGAAGTGTTTGAAATAGTGTGATATGCATAAATGAATAGAAACATGCATAAATGGAAACAAAACTTAATGAAATTGAATGGAGTGCACCTAGAGATAGAATATTGATATTGGATGGTTCTAGAATGTTTTAGAAATCATTGTTGATGACCACTGGAACTCATTTGCCACAAATGGCGAATTAGTCTAGTTTCTAGTAAACTTTGCTTAAACAAGTTTTAGAATGCCAGCAACTGAAATCCTTAGAAATCACTTGTTCTAGCCTGATAGTGGGACTCATTCACCACTGATGGTGAATCAATCCACCTACATAAATCTGCAAATTTAGCAACTTTGTGGGTCCAGATCGACACTTGTCTTCTTCTCAAGTTGACAAAACTGAAACTACATAAAATGGGTTGAATGATGTCTCCAAGCTTGAATTAGGTCTTTGTTGACTTGAATAGATTTGATGACTTGTTGACCACTTTTCAACACATAGATCTTTGAAAAATATTCCTACAAGCCCTGCAAACACACATGCAAAGAGGGTAAAAATGGTTAAGTGTTAGAGTATAGGGATTTTCCTTGGTCAAATACCACTTTAGTAATCAAACCCTTGATAAAGAAATGAAATGAGAAAGGAATGATGAAAAAATAAAATGCAAGTGTCATAAACTCACCAAACCCTTCTTGTTAAAATCTAAAGATATGTCAATGGTTGTTCCAAGATGTTTGATAATTACTTGATTGAATGATTAAGGATGCTAGAATACTTGAATGTTATGATGGATTGAATGCATGAATGAATGGGGGTTGAAATGGATAGAAAAACACTTATTTATACACACTTATGCCCTAATTTCTTGAAAATACAACATCAAAGGCCGACCTAAGGTCTTAATGAACAAAAACCCGAGAGAAATTTGAATTTATTTTGAATTTTGTGCCAAGAGGGACTAATTCACCACCCATGGTGAATGGGTCCCACTAAAGGAAAGCAAGTGGGTTTTGGAAATTAAGTTGTCTTTAATGTTGTTTGTCAGGTTTATATTAAAAAATGCACTTAATTAAGGCATATAAGTCCATAAAGGGGCCAAATAAAGCATAGGAAAGGTGTAATTAGTGGTGACAAGTCTAGAAAAGTGTGAAATTTTGTTACAAGACTTTACAACACTTCAAAATAAGATTTTGTAAGAGATAGAAAGGGAATATTTAGATGAATTATAAGAAGAAGATTCTAGAAAAGTGTAGAAATGTGTTACAACACTTCACAACACCTTCACAAGACATCATAAAGTCATAATAATTTGAATATTCAAGACTAATGTGAATGTATAAGTCACATTACAACATTAAATCTAAGTAGAATAAGCCAAGCATCACAAGAAAAAGACCTAAATGACCATGAAAATGTCCAAAGATCCATTTTTCTACAGTACATCTGTAAAGGAAGAAACAAAATCTTGCAATTTGCAGAGTCTTGCACAGGTATGACAACTAATACTAAGCAAGATGTATCTTTTAAGAAAACTACAAGAACACCCATTATTAATCAAGAAGGTATCTTGTCGAGACTCCTCCAAGATCACTTGATATCTCTCCCTCCATGAACTTGAAAGAAATGTTATTACAATACTTCATTTTGTTCCTA
The DNA here is from genome assembly GCA_007258455.2 of Sequoia sempervirens. Taxonomy (NCBI): domain Eukaryota; kingdom Viridiplantae; phylum Streptophyta; class Pinopsida; order Cupressales; family Cupressaceae; genus Sequoia; species Sequoia sempervirens. The sequence continues at coordinate 279,947,423 of VDFB02281492.1, read as the reverse complement.
TCATAGAGTTCATGGTCATTCCACTAATGAATGTAAAGCTTTGAGTACTAAAATCCAAAATCTTAAGGAGTTTGGTGTGCTTCCCTATGTGGGGGCACCTAATTCCTCTAATTGATACTTATTTTCACTCTACCATTCATTTCATCAATTATTTTGGCTCACCTTTCTCCTATGCTAAGTGGGGGAAAGGGGTTCAGTAGCCTTATCCTTGTATGTCACTTATTGTTGCCTCTTTTGGCTAGCCATTAACTTTTCATGAACATATAAGAGCAATCTTGGGATGTGGAAAATGTGCCTTAAGTTGGCTCACATGTGACATACTACCTTTTCATGATGTAGCTTATTGGAAACATTTGACTTGGCATAGGGCTTTCCATGCAAGCTCTCATGACACCTTTCTCTACTTTAAAGAAATTTATCATAGTACTGGGGTTTTCAACCACTTTAAAGTTGGGGAATACATCACCACTCACATTTCATTGTGCAATTTCTTTCTTCTTGCAATCCATTCTTTTCTTGGTAGGGTCATTGGGATTGATTCCCTCCGAGAGCATGATATTTCTTTGACTTGTCCTCTCTTGGAGACTTTAGGAATGATGTTCCCTAAGAAGAGACCTTGCACGAACTAAGAAAAATCTCTTTGAGCACACCTTACACTATTTTCACACTTACAACAACTATTATATGGCCACCTTGCATAATACAACTTGCATAACTGTGGTGCCATCTTGTTTGTCTATGATTGTCAAAGTTATCAGGAGGTGTAACTTTGGTATAGTTGAGCGGGAAGCCCATTCTGAGGCATGAATTTCCCCATAGCCACCTTGTGGATTTCTCACCCCATGGACAATCAGAAGTTCCACGGCCCTAGAGTGAGTTTGTTGTGGATTTGTCACCCTACGAATGACTAGAAGTTCCATGGCCCCAGAGTGAGTTTTTTGTGGATTTCTTACCCCATGGAAGACTTGAAGTTTTGTGGCCCTAGAGTTCGAGTATACCTTGGGCCTTCTCACTCGATGAATAGCCAAGAGTTTAGTTACCCTAGAGTGAGTATACATTTTCTTTCTAAACAAACAACCTAGATTTGATCCACAATGTGTTGGACAAATGGTCAAAGCCTAATCCACCTTTTCATTTTTTATTTTCTCTTTCTTTCTTGCCATTGCATGATCATGTATCTTGTTTTGTTGCATATCATTCACCTTGTGTGTTTCCTTTTGTGCTCATGTTGGTTTGACTTAGGATCTTGGATCCTGGGGGCTTGACGATGCCTTGATCTTTGTCATTATTTTTCATCTACATTGGTACGATTGGACCCTTCTTGAATGTCTACTTTAGTGTGAGTTTGAAGCAAATTCATCCTCTCACTAAAGTGGGGGCTAAATGTATCATAGAAAAAAGTATTTCTTGCTTGATATGGGAATAATTAATGATAAATTTGACTTAATGACGCCTTGATTTAGTGTTGTGAGGTGTTTTACACATCCACACTAGGTCTTGGACCCTTATAAACTGAATAAATTGCATTGATTGATGTCTTGAAAAGGTGTTGTAAAGTGTTGTAAAAGAATTTCACACTTTTCTAGACTGATGGACCTATTTTCACGTTAGTTCAAAATTGTAAAATATATTTAATTGCATTATCACATTAATCTAGAAGGATTTTGAATCAAACTAAAGTTTAATCTAGTATTATTTAATGTGTCTTATGCATTCAAATTGAATATTGTGCCCTTTTAGGCTATGCAGATCTCATTTTAGTGTTGTAAAGTGTATTTAATCACACTTTCACATTTAATTTTGTGTCCCAATCCCTAATTGACCTTTACATCATCATTAATAGGCCCCTATTACCCCATTGTGCATCTTGAGGCATAAATTGATCAAATACCCGATGAAATCAACATAAGAACTAAAATTCATCATTCCCCAACATCCTAGTTGGAAAATGGGCCCCTTTGGGAGTAGTTCACCATCTATGGTGAATGAGTCCCTACCAGTGGGACTAATTCGCCCAGGGTGGCGAATCAGTCCCATTTGGGCTATTTTTGAGTTTTGAGTGGGAAAAACTAGAATTTAAGTTTATTTTTCTTTCATGTCGGCCTTGGGGATCCAATTAATGGGAATTTTAGGTAAATTTCCTATAAATATAATTCCCTAAACTGTAGTTAACATCTCATTCATTCATTATTCCCTCATCACTCATTATCCTTCTCAAGCAAGTTAGGGTTTTATCATCTCAAGTGACCAAGATAGCATTTTCTGAACATTCAAGGGAAAAATATTCATATTTTGTTGTAAAAAATGAAGATCAATCATCATGGCAAGGTATTAAATCAATTTTATCATGCTTCATTACTTTATTTCATCATTTTGGTTTAATTACCTAAAAGGGGTTTGACCAAGGCAAACCCCCATGCCCTAACAATCAACAAGTTTTTCCTCTTTGCATGTGATTTGCAGGTCTTGTGTGTAGATTTAGCAAAGAAAAAAGGTGGAAAAGTCTCCATAAATTTTCCAAAGATATTCAATGTGGTCAAATCCCTAAAAGAAGCTTGGAGAACATTTACAAGTCAAATTTTGCAGTTTTAGATCCGACAACCTATTAGGAACAGAAAGGTAGACTGAAGGCTACAATTTCCAACCCTGGGTTTTTAGAAATTAAAAGGTGGAATAATTCACCATTAGTGGTGAAGTAGACCCGCTACTAAGCTTGAAAAAGGGTCTTTCCAGATCTAAATACCTAGTATCCAGAAACTTGTTTTGGTTGACTTTGTCAGAAACATGACTAATTCACCCAGAATGGAAAATTAGTCCCAGTGGAATTTTTTAGTGTGTTCTACAACATTCCATACCTCCATCCCATTTTTATCCAACCTCCAAGTGCACTTCATTCAATTTCGTTAAGTTTTGTTTTAGTTTGTATATGTTTCTAGTTCATTTCTACATATCATAATGTGTTTTCCAGTAAACTGCATTTCTTAGGTTTTGCATTTATAATCAATTGTATTTATCAGTTCTTTACATTTAGACCATCTCATCTAGGAAAATTTCATTCATATTTCCATTAAACTTGCATAATTTTGAGTGAACCGCTTAGGTTTTTTGCCTATCTATCTCCTTTTAGGTGAAAAACCCTAAGAGTGTAAGAGAAGTACATACACCCCAAAAATATATGGTTCAATATTTACTTAATTATTTCTCATTTACTATTATTTATAAGGGTATGTCTTGCATACCTTTATAATAACCTCTTGTCTACTTGAGAGCATTCTATTAAGTAGATTGATCCATTATCTTATTGTCACAAATTGTGATGTGTAAATATGGATGATTTGACATATCCAACTCAATCATCATCAATGTTGAAATCATTTAAAGAAATGTCAAATTCTCATTGGTCTAATTATCACCATACATTCATGGTCCCTAAACCTGAATCACATATGGTACCTGATCCATCTTATCAACATTGTCTTAGAGATCTTTAAGAATCCTTTGAATGCATCATTGGCTTCATATCAATATTTATCTAATCATGTGTAGGATTTAGATACATTCATATTACTTCCTACATATTCCTATATCAAATGGGAAGTCAACTTTCACATAGTTATGGTGTTGTTTCTTTCCAAGGGGAGAATGTTGTTAACCATTCATGGATCATCTTCAAAATTCAATGTTGAGAATCTACCAACACTACATGCACCATTTTGAGGGGAATATGCACATGGTTTCTCTTCTCCTATCAACTTTTGGAGGAAAAATTTACTCACATGGAGTTCATTACTTCAAATTTTATTGGGGAATCACATAGACCTTCTCTCTTTTCTCCCTTATGGGGAGAAAATCCATTGTACATTGTGCTAGAATTAGTCCTTCAGGGGTCATCATGATTCCTATTTTCTTCACTTGTACATTCTACTTAATTTCATCATTTATCTTTTCAAGAGGGGTTTTTATTTCCCACTATGCTTTTCTTCTTTACTCCACTTTATGAGAAATGTGTACATGAGTATCTAACATGGCCTAGTAGTTGAGAATAATCATTAGTACATAAATTAATCCCTAAGTTTTACTTAAGGGGGTGTTAGTGTAAATAGAGTCATTATTTACCTAGTTATCTAATTGCCATTCTAGGATTGATCTTTTCACACACATAGCTTAAGTTTTCTTAAGTTTATTTCTCTTTTGCTCACTTCATAGCATTGAGACATGTGTATTCATCACTTGAGACACCTATTGACAGTTTCTCACACTTATCAAGTCAACCCACAATTGTCTCGTCTTTGAAGGGTTAGTCAGTTGTACAATAATACCTTCCTACCTCATCTACTTTGCTTATATATGCAAGGTTTGTCATTGTATTTACACACTCTTAATTTTATATATTGATATAAATACTACTATGCTTATTTTTTTTCACTTGTGGAAGTTTATTTCATACTCTTGATCTTGGAATTCTCCAACACAATAATCCATTCTAATGGAATTTTGAATTTTGACAATTTCTAACTTCTACTTTTTTTCATTTTTATTTTTATTTTTTCTTTTGTGTTTTCCTTTCCCAAAATAACATTTACCAAATAAATTTAAGAATAATTTAATTATTCTCTTTATTATTTTTAGGGATAGAGAATGATCCAATTTATTTTTACCAAGACATGAAATATTTCCTATTTTTCAATTTCAATGAAAAATTAAAACAATTCCAATTACACTTCTCTTGACCAATGAAATAATTTAAATTGTAATTTAATTGAACAAAATAAATGGAACATAATTTCCAATTATTTTTACAATCATCTCCCTTTTCTCCAATTTCTCAATTTCCCCAAATATATCAAATATAATTAAAAAATAATCAATGAAATCACCCATTTATAGGTTTTTCATTGCATATAAATTCCTAAATCACCACCAATTTGAATCTAGATCATCCATATGGATAATTGGGAAGCATCTCACACTTGAACTAAGTGTGATAGAGGTTACCACACACACTTAACCCAAAGTGCCATCTTCAATATAATATAATTGGGAAAATAACCTAAATCTACATGCTCACGCGGGGAAATAACCTTATACCCACACACTAAAGTCACACATCAAGCATACCCACACCATACATAATAGCCAAGGTAATGTGTTATCGTGCATTAAGGTACAAATTCATATACATCACATAATTGTTATATCTATAATAATTCAATATTAATGCACACCATCCAAACATAGAAATGTGATAATCATTAATCATCTAGAATACCAACATTGTAATGATACATTACTTAGATATAGAGATGTGATAATCAAAGACAATATAGGATGTCAAGATCATTATAATAATTAAGCATGCAATGTGTTATAGAGCTTGATTATGACGGACTAAGTATTATAGGAATAAATGTAAGTATAAGATAATAAATATAATTTTATAGCTAATACATCCTATTTTTCATAAAACTAAGAAAAAAATATCTAGATGAGCCCAGTTTAGGCTAATTTATATAAATATAAGATCTAATGAATTCAAGTGGTGATTGTAGATGGAAATATGATGTTAAATATTAAATCATTTTTTGTTATCATGAACAGCAATTCTAAATCTTCCATTGTGAGGTCTTCTTCACATAATTTTGGAGTGAAGGTCACATGAGAAAGATATATAATCCAACTATGTTTAATTATAAAGAAGTTAGATGTCTATTGTAGAAGACAACAAGTTTAGTCTTATATTTAATATCATTTTTAATTTATATAAAGAAGTGGTGTAAAAAAACTTATGCGCATGATAATTTGATCATTTTGGTAGACAAAACCTAATGTAGATATGTTGGATTAGAATATATTGAATGAAATTGCTATAGAGTGATCCCAAAATAGTGTCCCACTTTTTGACCAAACTAGGACATTGAAATCATTTTTCACCAAATTTTCACTTTTTAACACCTATCATGTGGCACATTACTATTCACTTACACATCAACCACCAAAGATATACCTACCATAGTCACATCATATGATTTCATAATCCTCCAAATAATCTTTGTGTGATTAAATATACACCATAAATCCTTTTAAAAGGACACATGCACACACATATTAATTAGGGTCTTAGATAAATCTAGCATACATATAGAAATCCATGTGATAGATAGTCACGAATCGATATAGTTGCATATGAACATCTATATATAAGCATTAAAATATTATATTTCTATAATATCATAAGTTAAAAATATATGTAAAGAAACCACACACCTCTTTAATATTGCCAAAAAACTTGTGTGGCTTTTCATAGATCAAACAATTTGGCCTTACTACTCAATATCTATGGTTATAAATTAAATACACTAATTGAAGTTGAAATATCTTATTTAATTTTATTTCATCATCACCTTTCAATGTCAAATAAGTCAATCTTTTACTTTTCCTTTACAAATTTATTTCCCCCAATAATGTTGGGCCCACCAAATGCTAACAACTAGACCACTTTCCAACATACAATTAGTTTTCAAGATCTAGTCTTATATGGGCACTCACATATATGCTTGTTTATCAATAAACTATATGAAACCTAAAAAAACAGTGTCTAGAAGGAGTATGTAGTGCATACTGTATCCATGGATGGATGAAAAAATTGAAACATGAAGGTAAGATCATTCATTTCAATATCCTATTATGGGGTGTAAAATATAGTTGTGACTGTAGACACCTAAAAATGGTCTGGAGAATCTAATTAATTAAGTACGACTTATTTGATTAATTAATCTTAAATTCATCTACTTAGTAAATAAATAGAAATATTTATTTATATTAAGTTCATTATTAATTCTTCTATTTCTCTCCTAATTAAATAAAAAAAATTAAATACTTTGTTTTATTTAATTAATTATCATTTTTATCATATTATTTTTTCTCTTAATTAAATAAACAAAATTAAATACTTTGTTTTATTTAATTATTATCATTAATATTTCTTCTATACTTTATCTATTAATTCTATCTTAAATTAAATACATAAATTACATAATTTGTGTTATTTAAATTACCTCATCACATTTCTTCTTAATTAAATAAAGATATTCTAAAATATTTTATTTAATTATCATTTTCCTTTTATTTTAATTTAATAAACAAACTCTATAGTGGATTTATTAAATTAATTATTCCTCTTTTGCTAAATTTAAATAAATTAAAAAATATTTAAATTTATGCATAAATCATTTACACTATTCACTCACCAATAAAATTAGATTTTTTAAATCTAATTAATGCAGCTTCCATTCACGGGAAGAGCTTCAGGGACAAACTTGCAGGAAGTCCTCTCAATCTTCTTCCATCAATCCTCCCTCTCTTCTTGCCTGGTGTTTTCATGGGGAGGAACAATCCTCCCTGATTAGCTCCTTCTTCTCATCCCATGCCTTTGGATTCTCCAGATGGAATCACAGCCCCTCATCCCGTGTTCCTGTGCATTTGTGCTACCATGAAAGCTATAAATACAGCTCTTGGGCTACAAGAAAAGGATCCCAACTTATGCAATCTTACTCTGCAGGTTTTCCAGAGCATCCAGCATTCATCCAGCATCTCCAGCATTCAACATTCAATCCATCATCCATCCTGCATTTTAAATCATGGCTGTTTACAGTAGTTTCATTCTTAGAAGCTTTACTGTAGAATCATTCTAGTTGCATAGTTAACCATATTAGAATAGAAATTAGTTCATTTCTTATTCTCTAAGTGTCATTTCAATAGTTTAATTAGCTTACAAATCTGAGAGCTAAGTAAATTAGAGAAATCTTTAGAGTTAGAGAGCAATAGGATAGATTTCTGAAGCTTCTTAGTTTAAATTAGTTTGAATTCATTAAGTTTTAGATGCAATATCTTATTTAGAAGTGTAGATGCATTGTTTAATTCATTTTCCCCATTCTACCGCTTATAGATTGGCACCCACCGTGGGGCTTTACCCCATATTTTACTAAAATTTGGAAAATTGTGTCCTACAAGTATTGGCGTGAAAGTTTTCGTGGAACCGTGAGTTCTTACAGCGCGCCAGGTTTCTATTATAGCACACCGAGTTACTATTCCAGCACGCCACTTTACTGTTCCCACGTGTTGTGCAACTGTTTTAGCGCGCCACTAAAATGTTTTAGCACACCACACAACTATTTTAGCGTGCCAATCCACTATTCTAGTGCTTTAGGACAATTCTGTAGCGCGTCCGGTCTCTGTTTTAGCGCTTTGGGTCTCTGTTCCAACGCACCCGGTCTCTATTTTAGCGCATCAGCTTTAGGGTTTTGATAGTCAATCTTAAAATGGCCATATCTTGGTCATACGGATGTCTTTTTCGATGCTTTTTTTTTTTGAAATGGGGTAGAATTTCATAAGCTATGCAATGGTGTAGGTTTTTATCACTTTTTGTAGAGTTAAAATTTTCAATTTTACATTTAAAGTCAAATCACATTGTAACTTGGTCTAAGGTTTACGGTTTTCTGGATCCGACGTATCCGCGGCCAGGATTTTTGTTCTTTGGTCTCTTTTTAGTTAAAATTTATCAATCCTAGGATAGAAAATGGATTAAAATTTATCAATCCTAGGATAGAAAATGGATAAAAATTGATCAATCCTAGGATAGAAACTTCATCATTTTTTGTGGGATTAAAATTGAACATCATGCTTTTTATGGAGCAATATCTCCATATAGATTAGATCATTTGTCTTTTGGGTTTTAAAGAAAAAAAAGAACAACTTTACTATGATTGGATGATAGGTTTATGCTCTCCCCTTGACTAGGTGCATCAGAATACCAAACTCACTTTTACTTTGTGCATTTTCAAGCTTTCATTAAAACCTTTAGATAGGCCTGCCGTAGTGGGAAAAAGTACTCACCCTACGGGAACGACCTGAGTGGGGACAGCCAAAAGCCATGGTATTCCAACCCACTTAAAAATTTATTCTAATTTTGGGAAACCCTCTTTCAACGGAAGTGTGCAGGATAACCATCCCCAAAATCTTTGTTCTAAAGATTGGGAGGTCTCTCGAGGGAGTTTATCCATTTGCCGCTCTGAATGGAAACCCTATCTAAGAACCTAGAAATAGAAGCACGCTTGTCAGTTTCTAAACATTGTAATACTCGGCGGTGCAGGGGCGGGGAAGAATCTACCCTCAAGCACTCACCATATAATTGCCAAGGACTATTTTCTCAAGGGATCCGGTATCCACTTCCGTCACTCTGAGTACGCACCTGGAAAAGACAAAAACATGGGCACCCTCTAGGGGGTGACATTGCTGTGTGAGTCGACGCAATTCCAAGCTGTGGGCCGTTCAAGTATATAACGATGACCTTTTGTCTCTAGGAGTGAGTCTATCTGAAGTGTCTTATCTATTATAAACCAGTGAAAATCAAGAAGAATCATTGATTCTTAGAACATACACTACTTTTTTAGATTCTATAATTTTAAATCAACTATTATATTCTTGCTTGCTGTGTTTTCTTGTCATTAAAACAGATAAGATCATCCCAAAAGGAAACACAAACCACCATGGCTGAAATAGAGAAGGATCAATTGAATGCTTTAGCTTATCAACTGGAAAACCTTCAACAACAAATCTGGGAAACAACCACAAAGAGATATCTAATGCCAAACATCTACCCATATCCTCTTGACCAAACAATGAACATGAGACCTTCTTCACCAACAACTCCATCATCCAAGTTCAATATCTTTGAATTTTTCCAAAATTTCAATAAGCCCAAATCTCAGTCCTCAAAGACAAATGATATTGAACAATCTTATCATGTCATGCATTTATCTCCATCCACCATAAGCCAAAATGAACCTCAAGATTCTTTCACCCAAGTTAACAATGCCATCCAATCATCCTCTTCTATCATATCTTCTACATCCAATGATTCATGTCAAACTCTCACTCCAAAGCATGCTAGCATAGACTCCCGTACACATCAAGATCAAAATATTCTTTCCACTCCATCCAATGATTCCAGAATCTCACAAAGTCTTCCCATCTTTGATCAAGATCCCATTTCTCAAGAATCTTATGATGATCCCCTCCTTTCACTTTTCATCCAAAATAATTCACATCCATCTCAAGAGACAACTATCCTTCCAAGTTCTTTTTCCACATCATCTAATCAATCCATACCATATCACAATTCTATTGCATCACAAGATCATGATAGTTCTTCCATCCTATCTAATGATTTCTTACCAATTGATGATCAAGACACACTTTCTACGAAATCTCATGATTCCCTTCCTCATCAAGATCAAGATATGCTTCCATTCAAGGATGCCCTTTCATCCCATGAAGATGTTTATCCTTCTCATGATCAAGATATGTCTTTCATACCACCTCATGATCCTTTTCCAAGTCAAGATCAAAATATCCCATCATCCCCATGTCAAGAGCCTATCACACCTATTCAAGCTATCCATGAATCCCATACCTATAAATTGGGATCCTCCACCTTTATCCATTCTAGTTTACTTCCAACACCTAACCTCTCATCCATATCATATCCTCCCCAAAATGGACTTCCATCTTGTTTCACAAACAATACATATCCCATTGGAAAAAAAATGTGTCAAAGTATGGACTACAAAGGCAAAGGATTAGGCATTCATGAACAAGGTATCCTAGAACCCCTTTCTATTCAAAAACACCCATATCACCATGGCCTTGGTTATACACCTAAGTGTCCTAGTGCATCAAACCTACCATCTATCTTAGGTCCTCATCCTAGTCCATCAAACTTTCCATCCATCCTAGGTCCTCATCCTAGTCCATCAAAATTTCCATCTATCCTAGGTCCATATCCTATTCCTCAAGAACAACAAAGGCACACATCTTTGATGCCCTTTCAAAATTCTACCCACATTCACTCATCCATAATACCTTCATACCATTCATCTCAATTTTCCCCTCCCATTGCTTTTGAAAGCAATTTGGGTGCCAAATATCAAAAGCTTCTATATCAAAATCCACATGTATCAAAGGATCAACATGTCTCCTCGAAGAGACATGCAAAAATAAAAGAAAACTTGATCCAAAATCAAAGGAAAAATCAAAAAGGCCACAAAGGCCCATCAAAGCAAAAAGGAAAATTTCAAAGACCACAAAGGTCCATAAATCAAAAGAAATTTTCAAAAGGCCACAAAGGCCCATCAAAGAAAAAAGGAAATTTTCAAAGACCACAAAGGTCCATAAATGAAAAAATTTCAAGGCCACAAAGGCCCACTAAGCAAATATCAAAGTCAAAAATCATGTGGATTCCTAAAAGTCTCATAGAAACAATAAAATCAAAATTGGCATCCAAATTTGCTTATCCAAAAGCTTCCTCCAATCTTCCATATAATAACCTATCACTTTCTAAATCCATTCTTCCTCCATCACTCCACCATCCTTCAAGGTGTGTGCCAATGTTGATCTTGTCATACTTTCCATCTATCCATTATCCAGCATTCATCCCTCATCATTCCCCTTTAATCCAAACCTTAGCATAAATCCTTAGTCTCTTCCATCATACCATTAATCTACCTGCATTTATGAGTCTAATCCCCATTGCCATGGTTAATTAAAGGGATAATTGGTTGTGAAACTCAATGTTAAAGTCCTTCCTCCATCTCCCTATCATCCATATCCTATCTTACATATTCCTCTTGTACTCTACACTTAGGGGCAAGCCTCATCCATCTTATCATTCATGGTCATTATCCTTTCTACGCTCATTCCTTACATTTCCACTTTTGATCTTGATAAGGTTAAGAATCTTCTTGAACATCATATATGCTTATCCTATATGCTTTATCCATATCTTTCGTACCATTTCTTTCATCTCATCCATATTCCATCATTCTTACTAGATACATCCTTTCTTTTCATCCTTGGTCTTGATGAGGAATGGGGGCAAAGTACTTGGTCCTTGTGTCTATATCTTGTCTAGTTGATCTTGATCATCTTATTCATTATCATTATCCTCGCATTCTTCCATTCCATATCTCTTAGTTTATCAAAATCCATGTCATCATGTCCCTTTGCAACCTTGAATCTTATCATGCAAGTCATATTTGAGCCTAGCTGTAAAACATTATCCAATCCTCATATCTTTTGTCAATCAATTGTCAACAATCATCAATCTTTTTGTACTTAGAGGATATCAGTAATCCTAAGTACTTATCATCATCATTCTTGGCATATTAGTCAATCAACTATTGTCATCTTTCAACAAGAGATATGTTGCTTGTGTGACATGTTTTGCAATGAATTTCATTTTGATCTATGATTTATCCATGGTTGCATTACCTCTATTGTGGTTCATCTTGTTCCTTCAATCGGTCATACCATCTCATTCCAAATCAAATATCTTGAAAATCCAAAAAAATTTAAAAATCTGTCAAAAATCCTAAAAACATCAGAAAATCCATCAAAAACCAAAAACATCAGAAAATCCATCAAAATCCAAAAACATCAAAACAAAACAAAAACATCAAAATCAAAATCCAAAAAAAAAAATCAGAAAATCAAAAATCCAAAAACATTCATAAAATCGAAAACATAAAAATAGAGTCTACATCAGTCAAGAGTAGAGTCTGTGTCAGTCGAACTACGTGGTCTCTGCATGTGTAACGTAGGCAAGACTAATCTTTGATCAGTCCCCGAGATCCCTAGGATAGGTCTTTAGGTTACATCATTTGGTCAAACATCTGAGAATATCATGCAAACATCAGCACACACATTTCAACATCGATGATCTAATCTGAATAATGATTTGAAAATACATTAGGTAGAATTTGAATTGTAGTGCTCTTCATCTTATCATTTGATTATTATTTCTTTGGAGCTACTCGATGATGTATTGAACTAGAGAAGCAAGGAAGGAGAATGATACCTTTTCTTTGTTTGTTGTTTGTGAGTTAGTCATTATTATTTTGTGAATTTTCACGGGAAGTGCTCTACCAAGTATCATGGATGACATTCCAATTCACTTAAGAAAATGATTAATTCTTGTTTGTTTACGCAAGAAATTCTCAGGTCATCATTGGTCTATCTCATACCTTGATGCTTGTGTTCACTTGCAATATCAAAAATCATGAAAGCAGTACTCAGGTCATCATTGGTCTATCTCATATCATTGATGCTTGTATTCACTTTCAACATTTTTAAAGCTCAGTGATGATACAAAGCAAAATCAAAAGATTATTGAAATGACACTTAGAATTGCATGGTTAAAATAGATTGCATCCATATTAGTCTTACATATGCATTTTAGATTGTTTATAGATTGTTTCAAAGCTACCAATTTCAATCTCAAAAGCTACACGTATTCCCTCTCTACATCATATCACCATCTCTTCAATATTTCTTAGGATATCATCTCTTTCTGAATCATTTTCTTTCATCTCAATCATCTCAAATTCCATCCAAAATCTATTAATTCTAGCACAAATCATTTAAATCACATCCTTGGTTTTGTTCCCAACCTTGTTACAAGCCTTTATCCAATCATCATCATCATCATCATCATCGGGATGTATCCTTCCCTATCATTTTGTGTTGTTTCGGGATGTATCCTTCCCTCATCAACAACACTCTTATCATCATCATCAATCAATCTTGGCTTGCAACTTGACCGGGGCAACATCACATTTATCCTTGAATCCATTTGTGCTTACTTACTTTTCATCTTCTCCTTTCATTATCTCTTCCTCATCCCATCCTCTATTCTATTCATCATTTTGGATCATCAAGTCCCAGTACATTAATCGATCTTATACTGGGGCATATCATATCAATCAAGAAGTCAAACCACATTGCCTAATCAAATCTGAATTAGCTCTGATGAGACTTTGTTCAAATCTTGTGATCATCAATTAATCATTCAATCAATCAATCATTGAACCTCGCCTATCATAAGGTTACTCAATCATCAATCAATCATTGAATCTCACCTATCATGAGATCAATAATCTTCTAAGCTATCAGGATCATTAATCATCATCATAATCAACTAGAGGAATCAATATTTCTTTATCGGGAGATAAATTATTTCATCATCATTTCTTCATCAAATCATCATAAAAATTCAATTTTTTTGAAAAATCGTAAAAATCCAAAATTCATCAATTTATCTCCCAAGGGGCCATATATCTCTATCATTTCAAAATTCAACATCTGGGGCAAATCAGGGGCATATTTTAAAACCTTTTGTCAATACTGGCAGCTGAGGCAAAATCATTCTTTGAAGCAATGTGTAAACCCATCACTTCAAAGAGGGGCAAAATGTAGACACCTAAAAATGGTTTGGAGAATCTAATTAATTAAGTACGACTTATTTGATTAATTAATCTTAAATTCATCTACTTAGTAAATAAATAGAAATATTTATTTATATTAAGTTCATTATTAATTCTTCTATTTCTCTCCTAATTAAATAAACAAAATTAAATACTTTGTTTTATTTAATTAATTATCATTTTTATCATATTATTTTCTCTCTTAATTAAATAAACAAAATTAAATACTTTGTTTTATTTAATTATTATCATTAATATTTCTTCTATACTTTATCTATTAATTCTATCTTAAATTAAATACACAAATTACATAATTTGTGTTATTTAAATTACTTTATCACATTTCTTCTTAATTAAATAAAGATATTCTAAAATCTTTTATTTAATTATCATTTTCCTTTTATTTTAATTTAATAAACAAACTCTATAGTTGAATTATTAAATTATTTATTCCTCTTTTGCTAAATTTAAATAAATTAAAAAATATTTAAATTTATGCATAAATCATTTACACTATTCACTCACCAATAAAATTAGATTTTTTAAATCTAATTAATGCAGCTTCCATTCACGGGAAGAGCTTTAGGGACAAACTTGTAGGAAGTCCTCTCAATCTTCTTCCATCAATCCTCCCTCTCTTCTTGCCTGGTGTTTTCATGGGGAGGAACAATCCTCCCTAATCAGCTCCTTCTTCTCATCCCATGCCTTTGGATTCTCCAGATGGAATCATAGCCCCTCATCCCGTGTTCCTGTGCATTTGTGTTGCCATGAAAGCTATAAATACAGCTCTTGGGCTACAGGAAAAGGATCCCAACTTATGCAATCTTACTCTGTAGGTTTTCCAGAGCATCCAGCATTCATCCAGCATCTCCAGTATTGAACATTCAATCCAGCATCCATCCTGCATTTTAAATCATGGCTGTTTACAGTAGTTTCATTCTTAGAAGCTTTACTGTAGAATCATTCTAGTTGCATAGTTAACCATATTAGAATAGAAATTAGTTCATTTCTCATTCTCTAAGTGTCATTTCAATAGTTTAATTAGCTTACAAATCTGAGAGCTAAGTAAATTAGAGAAATCTTTAGAGTTAGAGAGCAATAGGATAGATTTCTGAAGCTTCTTAGTTTAAATTAGTTTGAATTCATTAAGTTTTAGATGCAATATCTTATTTAGAAGCATAGATGCATTGTTTAATTCATTTTCCCCATTCTACCGCTTATAGTGACTGCACATGCTTAATATGAAAAGCTAAAGAGATGACATTTAGTATCTATATGATAACAATAAATTCACTTTAGGCATAAGTAGTCACACATAACAAGTCAAATTTCAAATTAAAATTAAGTGCAAGTAAAAATATAAATATATAGGTATAAGACGTAAATAGGAAAATCAAAGGACATGGACAATTATACATGCCATCATGATTATATTAAGTGAAACAAGACTAAAGCATATAGACATGAAAAATTAAGAAATGAAATTGGAAAAAAAAAAGAGATGGAAAATGGCCATAACACATACAACTCGTATATACATTTGTAGGCACATAAAATCCCCCAATATTATATTTATTAGATTGGTAATTTTACTAAAGTGTCATTGAATGAAACAAAGTGTGAAAAAATGGGAAATATAGATAGGTATCAATACAACCAATGTACTTAAACTTGGTTGGTCGAACATTAGGGTAAAATTATGTTAAATCTTACAAACTATAAATATTGAATGATGAGTAAAAATAGATGTTCAATTCACATAATTAATAACATCAAATAATATATTGTCATCCTAGGCTTTGTTACCTTTATTTGAACCTTATAATGCAACATCAAATATGGAAATTATATTAATATTTGTAGAAAAAAGGTGCAATAGATTATGAACTATTCATAGTAGTATAATTTGAACATTTTTAACATTTATTGGATGTTATGCTAATTAAGCCTGTGATGTGCTTTACAACTTGATAACAAAAGATTAAGTACTATTACAATAAATGAAAGTATAAGTTAAAGAATATGATTGTATAGCTAAGATATCCTAAAATTTTCATAAAATTAAGCATAAAATGTTTGGACTAGCCCAATATAGACTAATTTATGTCAATATAAGCTGAGCTAATGAATTCAAGTGCTAGATATTGATGGGAATATGATGTAAATGGTTAATTTTTTTTTCATTTGAATGAAAACCAATTCTAAATCTTTCGTTATGAGGCCCTCTTCACACATTTTGGAGTAAAGGACACATGAGAGATATATCTAATCCAACCGTGTATAATTATAAAGAAGTTACATGTCTATTGGAGAAAATAACAAGTGTAGTTAGTTGTTTAATATCATTATTTCATTTCTAGAAAAAAGTGGTAGTGCAAAACTTATGTGGATGATAATTTGGTCATTTTGGTAGACAACACCTAAATTTGATATGTTGGATTAAAATATATTGAATGAAATTGCTATGGGGTGATCCCACAATAGTGTGGACCCCACAATAAGGTGCATACCAGAATAGAGTGCACCCCACTTTTTGGTCAAAGTATGACATTGAAATCAACATTTTTCACCAGTTTTTTCAATTTCTAACACCTGTAGCAACTAAACTATTAAGAATTTGAAGATAACATATACTAGACTTGATTTTTGAGGTTTTTTATAAATTATAAATATTTTTTTATAAAAATAAGTGTAGTAACGGAAAAAGTATCCCTTTTCCTTGCTCGATTTGGGAATATTTAATGATAAATTGGACTTGATATCACCTTTATCTAGTGTTGTGATGTGATTTAGACATCCATATTAGGTTTTGGGGCCCTTTTTAAGCTAAATTAAACTAACTTTTTCCTAATTTAGTGTTGTAAAGTATATTTATTTACACCTTCACATTAAATTTAGAGGGATCATAAATTAAGTGGACCTAATCTAGTGTTGTAATGTGTTCTACACATTCACATGGGATTTAGGGCCCTTATAAGCTAAATAGACTCAAATTTTCCTTAATTTAGTGTTGTAAAGTGTATTAATTTACACTTTCACATTGGATTTTCAGCTCCCTTGAATTTATAACCTTAATATCATAATTAATAGGCCCCTATGACCCTATATTATGCATCCCAAGGCACATTTCAGTCAAAAACCCAACAATATCAACATATAAACTTAATTTACACACTCCTTGGTATTTTAGCAAGAAAAATAGCCCCTATAGAACCCATTTTCCACTTTGGGAAAATGAGTCCCATCCAGGTGGGACTCATTCACCCAGCTTGGTGAATGAGTCCCATTTGGCCTATTTTAAAGGTTTGAGTAGGAAAAACTAGGTTTTAAGTTCTATTTTTTTCTATGTCATCCTTTAGGAGAAAATAAACGGCCATTTAAGTGGATTTCCTATATAAAAATTCTTTCAAATCATTATTTCATCAAGCATTCATGTTATCAAGTCAAGCACTCAAGGGTTAAGCATTCTAAGATTTTACAAGATCATCAAGAGAGCATTCAAGATCATTTCTAAGGCATTCAAGGTAAAAATTATTCATCAATTGTTGTAGAAATTAAAGATCCATCATCATGTCAATAATATCAAGCATCAAGCATGTTATTGAGCTAGTGTTGTGATGTAGCATCATTGAAGATCCGAGATCAAACAATGTTCTACACCTCTTTTCAAGATCAAAATCTACATCCTTCATGGCCATTTCATGTTGAGTTGTAGATTTACAAGACATCATTCAAGGTATCATTGTTCATGTTTCATATCCTATGTTTCATGTTTCATGTCCTTGTTTCATTGTTTCATCATTTGGTTTAATTACCTAAAAGGGGTTTGACCAAAGAAAAGCCCTATTCCCTAACAATCAACACTCTCTCTCTCTCTGTGATTGCAAATCTAGGTGCTTTGAAGACTTCAAGATCATTGAATATTACGTTACAAGCTTGTTGGAGTTGTCTCCCCATTTGTAAGGTCATAATCTTCACTAAAAGGTCATCTACAACCCTGAAATCAGAGTTTCAAATTTGGAAACAAAGAGGAATAGAAAAAGCAGACAGTGAAGATTAGATTTAGACCTTGAAGTTCTAGAAAATCCAAACTAGACTCATTTTCCATAAGTGGCAAATAAGTCCCACTCTAGGTTTTTTTCAATTTTTTTTTTGCAGATTTAGATACCCTTTTGTCCAAAACATGCTCCTGTGCAAAAATCTAGAACTAGGACTAATTTTCCCAAAATGGTGAACATAAGTCCCACTAGGTGAAGAAGTTAGAATTTCCAGAATTTTAGGACTCCTTCAACTCATCTTCAATTTTCCAATTGGACACTTCTAATTTCATAGCTTGTTCTTATAATTTATATGCATTTCTAGGTCATTTAATTCAAGTTTGTATCATATTAGGGTTTTGCATTTCATCTTGCATGTATTTGTCTTTTCCAAGTTTAAACTTGGTGGTGAACCCGTCTTGTAAAATAAAATCATATCCTATGATACCTTATTGTTAGATATTTCCCTCTATTCTTTATTGGATTGAAATCTCTAAGGTGTCCTTGATTGTAGTAAGTGTGAAATAAGAACCCTATCCTTGTGCCCTATTCTTCCAAAGTGGGGAGTACTATTTATGTGACTACATGTACGAGTTGTTACCATTATTTGAACCTTATAATGCAACATCAAATATGGAAATTATATTAATATTTGTAGAAAAAAGGTGCAATAGATTATGAACTATTCATAGTAGTATAATTTGAACATTTTTAAGATTTATTGGATGTTATGCTAATTAAGCATGTGATGTGTTTTAGAGCTTGATTACAAAAGATTAAGTGCTATTAGAATAAATGAAAGTATAAATTAAAGAATATGATTGTATAGCTAATATATCCTAAAATTTTCATAAAATTAAGCATAAAATGTTTGGACTAGCCCAATATAGACTAATTTATGTCAATATAAGCTAAGCTAATGAGTTCAAGTGTTGGATATTGATGGGAATATGATGTAAATGATTAAATTGTTTTTCATTTGAATGAAAACCAATTCTAAATCTTTCATTATGAGGCCCTCTTCACACATTTTGGAGTAAAGGACACATGAGAAATATATCTAATCCAACCGTGTATAATTATAAAGAAGTTACATGTCTATTGGAGAAAATAACAAGTGTAGCTAGATGTTTAATATCATTATTTCATTTCTAGAAAAAAGTGGTAGTGCAAAACTTATGTGGATGATAATTTGGTCATTTTGGTAGACAACACCTAAATTTCATATGTTGGATTAAAATATATTGAATGAAATTGCTATGGGGTAATCCCACAATAGTGTGGACCCCACCATAGGGTGCATCCCACAATAGAGTGCACCCCACTTTTTGGTCAAAGTATGACATTGAAATCATCATTTTTCACCAATTTTTTCAATTTCTAACACCTGTAGCAACTAAACTATTAAGAATTTGAAGATAACATATACTAGACTTGATTTTTGAGGTTTTTTTATAAATTATAAATATTTTTTTTATAAAAAATAAGTGTAGTAATGGAAAAATTATCCCTTTTCCTTGCTCGATTTGGGAATAGTTAATGATAAACTAGACTTGATATCACCTTTATCTAGTGTTGTGATGTGTTTTAGACATCCACATTAGGTTTTGGGGCCCTTTTTAAGCTAAATTAAACTAATTTTTTCCTAATTTAATGTTGCAAAGCATATTTATTTACACCTTCACATTAAATTTAGAGGGATCATAAATTAAGTGGACCTAATCTAGTGTTGTAATGTGTTCTACACATTCACATGGGATTTAGGGCCCTTATAAGCTAAATAGACTCAATTTTTCCTTAATTTAGTGTTGTAAAGTGTATTAATTTACACTTTCACATTGGATTTTTAGCTCCCTTGAATTTATAACCTTAATATCATAATTAATAGGCCCCTATGACCCTATATTATGCATCCCAAGGCACATTTTAGTCAAAAACCCAACAATATCAACATATAAACTTGATTTACACACTCCTTGATATTTTAGCAAGAAAAATAGCCCCTATAGAACCCATTTGCCACTTTGGGAAAATGAGTCCCATCCAGGTGGGACTCATTCACCCAACTTGGTGAATGAGTCCCATTTTGCCTATTTTAAAGGTTTGAGGAGGAAAAACAGGGTTTTAAGTTCTATTTTTTTCTATGTCGGCCTTTAGGAGAAAATAAACAGCCATTTAAGTGGATTTCCTATAAAAAAAATCTTTCAAATCATTATTTCATCAAGCATTCATGTTATCAAGTCAAGCACTCAAGGTTTAAGCATTCTAAGATTTTACAAGATCATCAAGATAGCATTCAAGATCATTTCTAAGGCATTCAAGGGAAGAATTCTTCATCAATTGTTGTAGAAATTAAAGATCCATCATCATGTCAAGAATATCAAGCATCAAGCATGTTATTGAGCTAGTGTTGTGATGTAGCATCATTGAAGATCCGAGATCAAACAATGTTCTACACCTCTTGTCAAGATCAAAATCTACATCCTTTATGGCCATTTCATGTTGAGTTGCAGATTTATAGGACATCATTCAATGTATCATTGTTCATGTTTCATATCCTATGTTTCATGTTTCATGTCCTTGTTTCATTGTTTCATCATTTGGTTTAATTACCTAAAAGGGGTTTGACCAAGGAAAAGCCCTATTCCCTAACAATCAACACTCTCTCTCTCTTTGTGTGATTGCAAATCTAGGTGCTTTGAAGACTTCAAGATCATTGAATATTAGGTTACAAGCTTGTTGGAGTTGTCTCCCCATTTGTAAGTTCATAGTCTTCACTAAAAGGTCATCTACAACCCTAAAATCAGAGTTTCAAATTTGGAAACGAAGAGGAATAGAAAAAGCAGATAGTGAAGATTAAATTTAGACCTTGAAGTTCTAGAAAATCCAAACTAGACTCATTTTCCATAAGTGGCGAATAAGTCCTACTCTAGGTTTTTTTCAAATTTTTATTTGCAAATTTAGATACCCTTTTGTCCAAAACATGCTCCTCTGCAAAAATCTAGAACTAGGACTAATTTTCCCAGAATGGCGAACATGAGTCCCACTAGGTGAAGACGTTAGAATTTCCAGAATTTTAGGACTCCTTCCACTCATCTTCAATTTTCCAATTGGACACTTCTAATTTCATAGCTTGTTCTTATAATTTATATGCATTTCTAGGTCATTTAATTCAAGTTTGCATCATATTAGGGTTTTGCATTTCATCTTACATGTATTTGTCTTTTCCAAGTTTAAACTTGGTGGTGAACCCCTCTTGTAAAATAAAATCATATTGTATGATACCTTATTGTTAGATCTCTCCCTCTATTCTTTATTCGATTGAGATCTCTAAGGTGTCCTTGAGTGTAGTAAGTGTGAAATAAGAACCCTATCCTTGTGCCCTATTCTTCCAAAGTGGGGAGTACTATTTATGTGACTACATGTTGTAGGAGTTGTTAATAGGCATATGATTCATTCCGGTGTTGGGCATTAGAATGTGGTAAAATGGATTCTCAGGTATTTGAGAGGTACATCCAATAAATGTTTATGTTTTGGGTGCTCTAATACTACTTTCAAAGGCTATGTTGACTTAGATTTGGCGGGGGATGTAGATACCAGGTGGATTACCATAGGTTATGTATTTACAATTGGTGGGACAACAGTTAGTTTGATCTCTTTGTTGCAAAATTTGGTTGTTTTATCCACCACAGAGGCAGAGTATGTTGCTGGAATGTAGGTGGAAAAGGAGATAATATGGCTGCAACTTTTCATGGAAGAGTTGGGAAAACAACAGGGTAAAAATTACTTGTTTACAGATAGCTAGAGTGATATACATCTTGCAAAGAATTTTTCCTTGTAGTCTTAAACCAAACACATACAACTGAGATATCATTTCATTTGGTGAGTGTTGGAGGATGGATAGGTAAAGCTGGAAAAGATACATACAAATGCCAATCCAACATATATGTTTATGAAGGCAATGCAAGGGAGAAGGTAAGCTCCTCTTAGCTTCAATTGGCCTTCAAGGTTGAATTCAAGTATAACATAGTAGTACCTAGGTCCAAGGTGCTTATTTCCAGTGGGAGCTGTAAGTGTAGTGGGGTCATCTAGGATCAGTCTCCAAGTGGGAGATTGTTTGGCATGGAGCCTGATCAGTCTCCAAGTGGGAAATTGTTGGTATGTGGCAACTTTGTAGAACCCTAATCTAGAAGCTTCTAAGCTTGTTATAAGGGGTTGGGATGGGAGTTATAGTATGAAGAAAAAAGGTGATTATTCGCGAGATTTTAATAAGTTTTGCACTAGATAATAAAATCATTGGATGGCTACGGTTTTGTGGATGTAGCCCGGATTGGGAAAACCACATTAAATTCTCTGTGTTAATTTTCTGTGTGTTTTATTTCTTTGTTTATTAATTAAATCTGCATTTACCTTGTTAGATATCTACCTTCTAACCCTAACAAAAAGTACACCTTTCATCTCATTCTTTTTGTTCTTCAAATCACTTTTACATTTTCCAGAGTTAGCAGACACAAATTTACTCTCCAAAGCTAAGAAGAAGCATTCACTATCATCATTCTCATAATTAGATTTGTCATAAGAGATTTTGGATTCTTCTCTAATGTAGTACAACTTTTTGTATTTCTTATCATTTCTATCTTTATGATCCTTGTTCTTCTTATGCACAATTCTATTTGGACATCTTGAGGCATAATAACCAATATTACCATAACTGAAAAATTTAAAGGGAGACATTTAACTTTATACTTTTCAGTACCTTTCTTCAATTTCCTTGTAAAGTTCGCTTCCAACTCATCGAAACTATCACTATCTGAATCATCTTTAATATTTGTTGATTTAAATGTTGTTTCTATATTTTCCTCTTTCTTTCCAAACTTTCTCATCTCAAATATAGTCAAGATGCCAAATAGCTCTTCTTTAGTATATTTCTTAGGATCATATGTTTCCTCAATAACTAAAACTTTGTCATTGTAATATTCTGATAGTCATTAGAATATTCTTAATTATATCTTCATCAATCAAAGTACCCCCTTGATTTCTAACTTCATTTGCTTCTAGATCAATTCTCTAAAAAATAACTTGCAATATCTTCTCCTTCCATTTTCATATTCTCATATCTATGCTTTTCTGTCAACTTCTTTTTCAATTTCGCTCTATCATTTCCTTCATAAAGATCTTCCAACTTTTTCTAAACTTCATAATCAGTGCCCAAAGAAAGAACCTTAGTTCACTCAATTTTAGATAGAGCGCTAAAAATAACATACAAGTCACCTTTTGATTATCCTCATAAGTAGAAACCTCATCTGCAGTAGTAGGACCACTCATCGAAGCAACATACTTCACCAAGCAACAACCTTTCAGGTCTTGTAACCAAGAGAGATAATATATCCTCTCATATGCACTTTCTAGTCACTGTAATCAGATCCATCAAACATAGGGATCACCAAATTATGCACCATCGGATCTTCCATAAGTGGTTAAGCTCTACACCAAGGAACTAAAGCTCTAATACCAATTGCTAAAAGGTGCAGAACAACTAAAAGGGGGGGTGAATTAGTTGTCACCAAATTCAAACACAATACTTCAATACTTATCAAATTCACAATAATGGAAAGAAAAATCAACATAATGAACACCAAATTTTATGTGGAAAAACCAATGAGTGAAAAACCACAGTGAGGATTAACTCACAATATAAAGTGATAACAAAACTAAATATAAAAGGCTCACTGCCAAGGGCTCACTACCTAAATACAAATGGTCACTACCTATAGAAAGGACTCACTATCCAACAGGGAGGGTCACTGCCTACTAATACAAAAGAGAAAAAAAGTTCCACCACAACAATTTAAACACATCTGCAACCTTGATTAGAAGATTGTAGAGACCTTCAACTCACTACGTTGAGGAATCTAGCACAATGAAGTATTGCTGCCTCAACTCACTTTTGCACAACTCTTCTCTTTCAAACTTGTGTCTTACTTCATTACTTTGCATCATCTAAACCTTCACAACTCAATTTGTATTTATACCATCTCAACCTTAGAAACTTTCTCCAAGGTCAGCCACATACACTTCATTTCATAAATGGGTATGTGCAAGATCATCATGGAAAAAACAAGCCCTAAAGTGGCAAAAAATTCAAAAAAATCAGAGTTAGGAAACTTGACGTAAAAATTTGAATAAGTTATCTATATTATTTCAAAAATATGTAAGAATAGAATCAATAGCAAATTGAATGTAGTTTATAAACTACTAGGTTTTTTTTTAAATCTATTTGGTGAAAATTTGAAATTTCAATGCAATAGTACTTAAATTTCAGTGGAAAAATAAGTAGGTGTCTATCCAATTACCTTAACCACAATAAAATGATAATACTTTTTATAAGATTTTAGATATAAGTAGAGGACTCATGTCTGGATGTGATGCATATTTTTTGTAATTTTTTCCAAGTAAATAATTAATTATGATTTTTTTATTACAACTTTAAAAAATATATAAAAACTAGTATGGCTGACCACCTTAACTTGGTCAAAACTTCGTGAAATTCATTTTTTATTTTTTTAATCCTATAGTATGTGAAACATAGAATGTAACACATATTTTGGATTCAAAAAATGCGATACCGTTTGAAAGCTATAGATATTTTTCAATCAATCTATCAATCAGGACTTTAGTCGTAATTCAAATAGAAAATGAATAATAATTAATTATTAAATATAAAGTAAAGAATAATTTATATTGGGGGAAGGCTGAGAATCTCCTTTAAAAACCCTTTTTGTTTCAACAATTTTGGGTAAAAAAAAAGTCATTAGTCACATACCCATCATATTGCCACTTTTTGGCCCATCATGATCCTACACATACCCAAATTCAAATTAGGTCGGAAACTCAACATTCTTGTAGTGGAAAGGAATGAGAGTGGACCAATTAAACACTTAACCAAGACCAAAATCAATGTCTCAAATCAATCACACACTTCCTTAATTAAATTTAATTCTTCATATGAAGTGTAAA
This sequence comes from Sequoia sempervirens, assembly GCA_007258455.2. Classification (NCBI taxonomy): domain Eukaryota; kingdom Viridiplantae; phylum Streptophyta; class Pinopsida; order Cupressales; family Cupressaceae; genus Sequoia; species Sequoia sempervirens. The sequence goes on along the minus strand of VDFB02281492.1, from coordinate 279,922,051 downwards.
AACCAGGTCGACCAAACCTAATGAAAACACAAATGAACATTGAAGTACATGCTTCCCAAGATAACACATAGATGATGCAACATGCCTCATCATGCATGAGAACACACTTCATATACCTTTAGATACATTCATAGTAGATGAAACAACCTTCAAACATAGAACACCTTCCAACAGTCCATTCGGACTATATAGATCCACACAACAATTTTGAAACTCAACTTCCAGATCACCAAACCACAAACATCTTTGCCCAAACCCAAAGAACACAATTACAAGAGATATTCTAGATCCAAAAGACCTAAAACAAAACAATGAAGGAGTGCATAGCAGAAAAATTTCTCCTAGTCTAGACAAAGATAACCAACTTTTCCAAAATAGTTCACACACTGGTGAACACAACTTTCACGCTCCATCAAACTAGAAGCTACAAATTAGAAGATATCATCATTAGATCACCATCAACAAACCTTCAGATCTACACAAGCATAGTATCAACATAGAAGAAACATGGAGTGCATATTGGAGCACATTGTAAACACATACACAACTCTAACTTCACTCTTTATCAATTTTCTCAAGATCGCTTGGTAACCCATCATTTCAACACATTTGCAACATCATAAGGATAACTCCATGTACTCATGAAATCTCAACAACATCTCAACTATACATACACAATCTGCAACATTCTAAACTATGTTTACATCAATGACAACACCTTCAAACTTGCTCATACTTGCAACATGCATGCCCTGGCTATGATGTGTTGTAAGAAATTTCAATCATAGACCTCCCTACACATTTTTCCATTTTTTTTCTAGAGATTTCATTGCTAAGATAGGTGGATACTTATTTATTGATTGGTATCATATGTTATTTAGAACAAGATATGGTACTAAAGCAACCATCAAATTTGATCCTATAGCAAAGGATCATCTAGAGATCCTTACACTCCTAGTCCAATAAACATGAAATATGCATTGCATGATAAAAAGGAGGATCGTTTTATTCATCAGCCTAAAAATCCTATAGAAGAGGTACTTGATTTTTTGAGAAAATTCTTTACAATTTGAACCACTAACTATTGCCAAAGTGGAGGAGACTATTCTTGGAACTTGTTGCATTCATGAAGAGAATGTTACTATCCCCAATCTCATAAAAACTCAAGAAGATATAGGGGGTTTGTGGTAGATGTTTTTTGATGGTTCTAGAAATAGAAATGGTCTTAGTGCTAGTGTAATGCTAGTATCTCAAAGAAAGGAGAAATATTACTTTTCTTTTAGGCTTCAATTTAGTTTCACTAACAATGTGGTTGATTATTCAAAGCACTCATCCAAGGTCTCCAACTTGCACAAAAAAGGAATAGAAAATTATTAAAAAATTAGTGATAGTGAGTTGATTGTTCATCAGGTCAAAACTTAAATCTCAACCAAGAACAATCTACTCAAATCCTACAAGAATAGGGTTTGGGATTTTATAGAGGACTTTGAAGGTTTTAACATTCAAACAACTCTAAGGAATCAAAATAAACATGCTAATAGACTTATAGTAGTTGGTGCTCAATTTGACATACCAACACATATTGCAAGTAAAAATAAGCAACATATGAGGATTGTGGTGAGGCCCACTATTATAGATAATCAAGATCATTGGTAGGTCTTTGATAGTGACTAGCAGATAGTAAATTTTCTGCAAGAACATGTAGAATTTTCTAAAAGAAATCAATCCAAGCTACAAACTCAGTATGGTGATTAGATTGTGTAGTTGAGTAGCAACAATCTATCAAATGGTCACATTTCCCTTGAAGGTATATTCAACCCTAATGACCAGTTAAAGTAGAAAATGATGAACTTAGCTACAAAGAAGGGTGACTTCAAGCCTATTGATATTTTAGATGGAAAGTCTCTAAACTTAGGAAAGGTATACTCTACCACTGAACATGAGGTTTTCATAGATATTTGCAATAGATAAAATTATGTAGTTGCTTGGAATTATGAAGGCCTAAAGGGTTTTGACCTAGGCCCTACCCAACATACCATTGAATTAGACCCAAATTCAAAACCTGTAAGGAAGAAACAAAGGTCTATAAATCCTAAGATTGAGCCATTTATGAGAAAAGAGTTGGCCTAATTGATTGAGGCTATAATAATATTTCCTATCAAGAATTCTTCTTGGGTGGAAAACTTAGTTCCTATTAGGAAAAAGAATGGGGAAATAAGATTGTGTGGAGATTTTAGGGATATAAATATAGCCTCCCTAAAAGATCATTATCCCCTCCCCTCCATGGAGAAGATTCTAAAAAGAGTTAGTGAGTTAGAAATATTTTCTTTCTTGGATGGTTACTTAGACTATAATGAAATTTTGGTCGAAGAATATGATCAACACAAGACAAAATTTACTATAGAGTGGGGCTCCTATGCTTATTGTAAAAATCCTTTTGGTCTAACCAATGTAGGTGCTACCTTTTAGAGAGACATGGATATGGCATTTCAAGGTGTGTTCAAATAGTTTTTTTTGGTCTAATTCAATGATATCACAATGTTTTTAAAACATGCAAGAGACCATTTTAGTCACCTAGAGCAGGCATTTCAAAAACTGGAGGGATTCATATGGTATTCCCTAAAATAAAATAAATGTGTCTTTGCCACTGATCAGAGAAATCTCCTTGGACACATCTTTTCAAAGGATGGCTTGGTCATTGATCCTACAAGAGTAAAATCTATCTTGGCCACCCTCCTTCCTAGTTAGAAGAAGGGATTACAAAGTTTCTTAGGCACAATTAACTTTTTGAGGATTTTCATTCCAAATCTTGTTGCTTTGGTAAAACCTCTTACCTCTATGCTCAAGAAAAAATGGTTTTCAAATGGAACAAAGAAGGTAAGGATAGATTTGAGGCTATCAAACAAGAAATTGCTCAGGCTCCTACCCTTGTCAATCCTAATTATGACAAGGATTTCACTCTTTATACCTTTGGAGGTGAAACAAGTATATCAGTTGTTCTAACATAGCTAAATAAAGAAAAACTAGAGAAAATCATTGTTTTCTTTAGTGTAGGGCTTAAAGATTATGAGGTCAAGTACAAGGGTCACTGCATGATCATGGGGGTCCAAACTAGGCCCTTAAGTGGCAATGATAATTTAGAAAAACATACTTAGTCAACTTGACTTAAAATTTTGAATAAGTTATTAACATAATTTGTAAATAATGTAAGAACAAAATTTGTAGAAAATTGAATGTAGTTTCTAGGATACCATTTCATTTTTAGAAAAAGTAAATCTATTTGGTGAATATTTGAAATTTCAATGTAGTACTACTAAATTTTCAGAAAAAAAAATAAAAAGTGTGTATGTCTGACAAACCTAAGTACGAGAAAAATGTAATATAATTATTTGAAAATTTCAATAAAACTATATGACACATGCTCAAATGTGCCACATTTTTTTGGAATTTTTTGCAAGTAAATAATTATTTATGAATTTTTTATCAAATTTTTAAAAAAATATTAAAAATTGTTTGTTTGACCACCATAATTTGGACTAAAATTTATGAAATTCATTATTTTTTTATCCTATAGTACATGAAAATCATAGAATGTGCTACATATTTTAGATTCAAAAAATGTGAAATTATTTGAGAATTATAGATTTTTTTCAATCAGCCTATCAATTAGGACTTTAGTCAAAATGTATGTATAAAATCAATAATAATTATTTATTTAATTATAAACAAGGTGTATGTTATATTTTTGGAAAGCTGAAAATTTTCTCAATAAACCCTTTTTGTTTCATCAAATTTGGATAAAAAGAGGTTGCCAACCATTTTTTGTCATATTACCACTTTTTGGACACCCATGATCCAACACTTACCCACAACTATGTTGAAAAGCAAGCTCTTGTTGCGGTTAGAGAATTGAAAAATTTTAGAAAAATGTTGTATAACAATAAGATACAACTAATGGTGCTCCATGTCAACGTTAAAGAGTTCATGTTGAGTAGAGATATCAATGAGAAAAGGGTTGGATGGATCACCAAGGTGATGGAATATGATGTTGACATCAAGATCACTAGGCTAGTGAGAGGCAAGGGGTTGTGTGAGCAGCTTGTCTCAACATTTGAGACTCCTACAGAGGCTACCCTTGTGCTACAGGAACAACAAGCACCCAACATTGATGCCCATAGTAGTTGGGTAAATGACATGACTACCTTTTTATAGGAAGGTAGGTATCCTCTAGGTCTAGATAGGACCAAGAGAAGAGATTTCAGGATTACAATCCATTCCCTATGTCATACTAGATGGAATAATTTTCAAAAATGATTTCAATGGAGTCTTATTAAGATACATAGAGGTAGATCAAGTTAGTAGAATTCTAGAAGAATTCCATGATGGCCCTTTAGGTGGCCATTTTTGTGCAAAGACTATTGCTGCAAAAATCATGAGGGCTAGTTATTATTGGTCAACCTTGTTCAACGATACTCACAGATGGGTCAGAAATTGAAAAAGGTGTGTTTTTTGATTTGGAAAGCAAAGGTTGGATGCCCTCCCTCTTCATCCCATTCAAGTTGATCAACCATTTACATAGTGGGGTTTGGATTTTATTGGTATGATAAATCCACCATCAAGTGTTGGTCATAAATGGATTTTGATAGCCATATACTACTTCACCAGGTGGACTGAGGTAGTTGCCTTGAAGGATACCACTAATGGTTTAATTTTCAAATTCGTCGATGGAATTATTACAAGGTTTGTAACTCATTCCACCATTATTTTAAATAATGGCAAGGCTTCAAATCCTTGATTGGGCAATTAGGCATGGAATTTACTTGAAGACCTCATCTAATTATTATCCTCAAGGTAATGGATTGGCTAAGTCTTCAAATAAAAATCTCATCACAATTATAGAAAATACCATTGAGGATAATCAAAGAGTTTGGCATAGTAAACTAAAGATAACCCTTTGGTCTGATAGAATTACTCCTAAAAGAGCAATTGGAAATTATCCTTTCATGCTAGTTTATGGAAGGGAGGCAAGGTTACCATTTTCATTGGAGTTTCCTTCTCTTAAGTTGGCACACCAACAAGAGTTAGAAGAAAATGATGCTATGATAGTAAGGTTGGCTGAGCTTTTGGAACTGGAGGAGACAAGGAACAAATCTATGCAAGTCATAGAAACTCATCAAGCATAGGTCAAAAAAAATTTTGACAAAAAATTAGTTCACATAGTATTCCAAGAGGGGGACTTAGGGTTGAAATGGGATGCAAACATAGCCATGGAAGGAAGAGATTCCAAATTTGATGCTATTTGGAGTGGTCCATATGTCATCACCAGCTACAAGGACGCCAATGCATTCCATCTTTCCAGGTTGGATGGTTAGGTTCTTCCAATCTCAGTCAATGGGATTCATCTCAAACTTTATTTTTAATGAGTTTTGAGTCGCATATGCACATTGCAAATATCTTGTTTTCCATGAAGTACTTTTTCACACCATGCATTCTCCTTAGGGGAATGTATGTTCTATTTTCCATGCTTTTATCCAAGTGTAGGCCTGCACATGTTTTGTTTTTCCCTTGGGAGGGCCAGTTTTGTAAATTCCCTTCATGACTCTATGCCTAATGGACTGTTAGGGCCTTGGGTTCCATGATTAATAAGCAATCATCCTATAGAAGTCACCAAAAATGTTGACATTTCATGCCACCCATTGATGACCCATCATTGATATCTGATCTGAGAGATCCTGCATAGGCCATCTTACATGAATTCTCTTTGAAGGTTCCTAAAATTGGCCAAGTCTCAAATTTTTTGACTTTCAAGGTTTCGCTAACCTCTCTACCTACATACCTTCTTTATCGCCCCCGCTTCTCTTCTTCCTTTCATTTTTCCCTAAGTGTTTCAGCTTTCAGCTTTCAACCTTACCCTGTAAGCCTTATCACTTTCTTATAGTAAGCCTTTAGCATGACCCCTAATCACCGAAGTCTCAAAAATTATTTTCAATATTTTTCTAAGTCTTGACTTGCCAAACTTCAAAGATTAGGTTTCCATTTTATCTCTTTCCCTCTTTCGCCCTTCTTCCCTTTTTCCTTCTAAGTTCTTCGGGTGTCAGGCTTTGGCCTTACCTCTTAAGCCTTACCACTTTTCCTAGAAAAGCATAAGCCTTCCTCCCAACCCCAGTCTCTGAAATCTCATCTTTTTCTTTTGGACATTGGACTTTTCAATTCCTTCCTCCTCACCTTACTCCTTTCAAAAAATTGACTAAGTGTTGAGTTTTTGGACATTGGGCTTTGGCCTCCCCCTTTACCTCTTACCTTTCTTCAGTAAGAGGTAAGTCTTCTCGATGACTCCTTTCAAACTTTGTGGTTTCGTTATCCCTTCTTCTAGTCTTCAACATGGGTAACTGTAGGATTATGGGGGTAAAGTGGCAATATGACAAAAAGTGGTTAATGACTTTTTAAAATCCAAATTTGATGAAACGAAAAGGGTTTATTAAGAAAATTGTCAACTTTCCACTAATATAAGATATTCCTTAATTTGAATGTACTAGATAATTATTATTAATTATTAACATGCATTACAACTAAAATCTTTATTGATAGGTAGATTGAAAAACATCTACAATTCTTAATTAATTTCATATTTTTTGAATCCAAAAGATGTGACACATTCTATGCTTCCCATACTATAGGATAAAATGGAAAAAAGTGAATTTCATAAAATTTTACCAAGTTATGGTGGTTAGGTAAAAAAAAATTATTATTTTTAAAAATTTCTAATAAAAATTTCATAACTAATTATTTACTTGCAAAAAAATTACAACAAAAATGCAACACATCTAGGCATGTATCCTCTACTAACATTGAAAGTTTCAAAATATTATTTTTTGCTTGTACCAAGGCCTACTTTTTATTTTTTCTTGAAAATATAGTACTGCTGCATTGAAATTTCAAATTTTCACCAAATAGATTTACTATTTTCTAAAAAGGACTAGTATCATAGAAACTACATTCAATTTTCTACAATTTTTGTTTTTACATATTTTTCAAATTATGTTAATAACCTATTCAAATTTTTATGTCAAGCTACCTAACTCTATTTTTTTAAGTTTATTGCCACTTAAGGGCTTATTTTGGACCCCCATGATCCTGCACTAACCCACATATAGTATGAAGTAGGCTTGAAGCCTAACTTCCGACGAGTTCTTATCTTCAAAATTTGCTTCCTTTTCTTTCTTCTCTTCTTCTGGTATGTGGTATGATGCAGGCCTGACACGCGATCTTCAACAAGTTTATTTTTTCAGCCCTCCAAACCATTTAATGCATGAGAAAAAGCTTTCCTTTGGTCCCAATGCCTCAACCTTTATGTTGATTTTTTTAAAAAAATTTATCAGTGTCATTAATGTTCAATCCAACTTTTGAGTGGATGGATTTTATTTCTAGGTCTGTAGGGACAAAATTAATTATATTCTCTGACCCCTACAAGTGGATTTTTGTGGTGGCCATACTCATTCATTTCTACTTCTTTTTCCCTTATGAAAAATTTATACGCATATCTTTGATTTAGTGGGAGATTTGGATGACTTTTAGACAAATATTTATGGTAGGGGGATGACATGCAGGTTTTTTTCTCCAAGCTCTTCTTGGCATAGATTTCATGAGAAGATATTTTTTTGGTCATATCTCCTTGACTACTAACCCTAGCTGGTTAGAGTTTGGTTAGATTCATCCAAGTTATGCTTGATCTATAAAAGAAACTTATATATTTTTCTATGGTTTCTTCTTTTGGGCTCCTCTCATAGTTTTCTTTTGCAGACACTATATCTTACATTTTTCCATTGTAAAATCTATATTTTATGCTTCATATCAATAAAATATTGCTATTATCTTAGCTATTTCTTGCATGTTTGTGTAAAATCTTTCACCTTCATGTCTGAATGCTTGTTCTAGTTGGTTTTTTGATATTTTGAGCAATCTAAAGCAAAGAAGAAATAAGTTTATATATTGGTGCATCACCTTCTAAGTTTCATTTCATGTTCTCCTTCTATCCCTTTTCCTCTGTGAGTTGTTAGAGTATATTAGCAATAATATTTCATGTGTTGGGCTAGACCAACACATTTTCACATAGTTTAGAATTTAGGAAGTCAACCTTCTCTGGAGACTTGACCTCATTTCACAAGGTCCCACACCTTGAGGTCATTTTAATTGTGTCATTAGAACACTGAACACCTTGTTTAGTAGGGTGAAATTTTTATGTGACCATAGTACCATGATGCAAACCTAGAAAATAGGCTTCAAGTGTAATCCATTACCCTCTTGCACTCTACACTTGGGGGAAAGTTTCATCCATGATATCCTACCTATCACACCCTCCTTTATCCTTCATTTCCTATCCATTATCCTACTTGCATTCATCCTCCCTTTTCCCCTTTGATATCGACAAGGCTAAGGATCTTCATATACATCATACATTATATCCTTCCATCCTTCTTATCCTATCCATATCATTCATTCAATATCCCTCATCCTATCCAAATCCATCTTCGCTTCCCATATTTGATCTTGATGAAGAGCCTAGGGGTCAAATATCAATGCATCCATATCCTATCCACTTGATCTTGATCATCGTATCCATATCATGCATCCTATATCCCCTATCCTACTTCCATCCTCATATCCTATATTATTTCTCCCCTCTTTTAGCCTTGATCTTGATAAAACTAGGGGTCAAATATGAATGCATTCATATCCTTTATGCACTATCCTTTCATATCATGCATCATTCATCATCTTCCATCCATGATTACACCACCTCTAGTGTGGTGAATCTTAGTCAGCTGCCACTAGTCCTTGGAGCTCTATCTTCCTATCCTCCATTGACTGCCATCCTATTTATTATCACCATCCATTATCCAAAGTCCTCTCTAATATCCATGGAATTCCTCCATCCTTCCATCCATTACCATGCCTTGGTCCTCCCTTTTCATTAGATCTCATTCAATCATCCATCCAATCTTAACTTATTCAATCCATTTATCCTCTATCCTCCCAATCCATCCATCACCCAACCATCTCAATCTAGTCCATCCAAATGTAATCAATTGTAATCTATGCAATCCAATCTTGTAATATAGTGAATCATCCATGTAAGTAATCCATGATTTCAATCCAAATCAGTTGATAATATATTGATCCAATTTAATCCATTATCATCATAGGGATATGTCTTTCCCAATCCTCATGTTGTTGTGGGATGTTTCCTTCCCATATCAACAACATCATCATTATCATTAATCAATCCATTAATTGATTTTCAGATTGACTTGGAGCATAGCCCTTGGTTGCTTTTGGTTTGTTGTGCATGCTTGCTTGTTGCTTGTGTGTTTTATCATTGTTTGCATTTCTCATGGTCTTTTAATTTCTATTGTCACAAGGGCATCATGGTCTTCCATATCATGGTGTTATGGGGCATATGCTTGCACTTGAACTTTTGGATCATGTGCTTGGCACGTTGTCATCCTAGTTCGTTATACTTTGTGCATAATGTCAAGTACAATATCAAATCTAGGTTTCTCACATCATTGCAGCATGATCATCACCCATCCTGCCTCTTTATTCATTTTTTAATCATCTTTATCCTTTTATCCTTTATCCTTTAAGTCCTCTCATCCATTTCAAGAGGACACTTGTGTTATTTGAACCAACATCTCCTCTCAAGGGGGCATACCATTACCTCCTCGTCATCTTTCCTCATCCTCGCTAGTGACTAGGGTATCATATTTCTAGTCCTAATCCCTTTCCTACTCACCATTTTTTATTCTTTGAAATGATGTTAATTCTCTTAGTTGCAACATCATCTCAAAGAGGGGAAAAATGTAGACACCTAAAAATGTCTTAACCCAACCACACCTCATTTTAGCCTATCCTATCCCATTAATTAATTAAATAATATTTAATTAATTAATTAATTAACCCATCACCTTTATCCCACTTTATCCTAGGCAATTAATTAATTAAATATTTATTATTTATTTGACTAATTTAATCTTTTCCCTTATCCTAATATTTAATTAAATAAATATTTATTATTTATTTAATTAATTTATCCATTATTCTTATTCTCCACCATTAATTAAATAAAATTTATATTTATTTAATTAAACCTAGCCTTATCCCTAAATCCTCTAGCTAAATTAATTAATTAATTTAGGCTAATTAATGCCCATTACCCTTTTCTTCCATTATTTAATTCCACTTTATCCTGTATCCTTATCCATTTAATCCTATCCACTAATTTCATTCACATGGATCACAATCTGAACTTGTCACCAAATGACAAGTTTCTCCTTCACATGTCTAGTATGTATCCCAGAAGTTGAACTAACTTTTCATCTTATCCATTCATTTAATATCCCACCTCTTGATCCTAGCCATTCATTTAAGGATGTTGCCCTAAAACCAGCCTTTATCCCTCATGTGAAACTTTTCACATGACTACAACTTCAATCCAAACCCTATCTTCTCATTCAATCCTAGCCATTCATCATGAATGCATTCAAACCCTCCATTTCTTCCATCTCATTTCTAAAAATGAGAGGCCTCCCATCCCATTTGCATCAACATATTTTATGTTAATTCCATGCTACTAGAACTTATATTGATTCATGAGCAACCACTTTCAAATCTTCAACAACTCAATATAATACATTTAATCTTATTCTATCCATTTTAATGTACGCATACCAAAAGATTGATAGATAATTATTCAAAGTATAAATATGGCTTTATACAGTGGAGAAAATATACATTTATCATAGTTATTATAAAACTACTAACTAAATTCCTGTAACCACCTAAACAATGTAATAGAATAAATCTATGTGAACATTAACTCTTAACACATTAATTTAAATTTTTGGTGCTTGCGGTGATGGAAAATTATTAGATCCCAAAATTATTTGATATAAAATTATAAATTATAAATTAAGAAGGGCCAACCCATAATAATGTTCCCACCTTTTCAGTTAAAGTAAGACATTGAAATCAACAATTTTAATCAGATTTTAATTTTTTATCACGCATAACAACTAAACCATTAATAATTTGAAGATGATATGAACTAATGATTTTTAATATTTTTTGATGTAGATTGTACATGTATATTTTTTTCAAATTAAGACATGATCTGTGATTTTATTTTACATAAGCTTGAATGCCTTAGTTTTTCTAGTTAACAACATTTTAAAAAAGTGGCATTACTTCAATAAAACTTTACTTTATTTGTAGAAAGCATAAATTTATATATTTTTAACATAGAAATTCCTATCATCAATATCTAGTGCACATATATTTTTTCATAATTTTTATTGCATAATATTTTTCAATAACTTTTTGAAGTGAGATTAACTATAATTCAACCATAGTTTACGTTGGTAATGCATATTTTTTTTAATTCATCAATTTTTTTTTTTAATTTTATTGAAATAAGAACATCAATACCTAGTGTACAAATATTTTTAAAAATTTTCCTTTATTTATTTCACATGTGTGAAACAACGACCTTGATGTTCAATGTAAAACCTACATTCACTATAAATAGAAAGTAAGTATAATAATTAAATTAAATATATTTAAAATTATAATTTTTGGAAAGGTTATAGTAAGGGTTACATACTTACAAGAAAAAAATTCTAAATTACTTTATTTGATCACCCAAAAGGTGAATAAAAAGTGGTTTTTTGTCTGCATAGTGATAGATGCAGATGAGACTCTATTAAGGGTTTGATTTAAGACTATAGGGGTTCTATCAAAGGGGATTTGATCTAAGAGGGATTTATCTAACCCTCTTCAATTAAAAACCTTTATATTGAACCTTGCAAGGCTTGAATCATTAAATTTTCTAAAATGTATGTGATTTTTGACAAAAATCAGGATCACACAAAGTGGACACATTATTGTGACACTACCCAAAAATAAAAGGAAATGATTGTTCATGATCCAATATTAAGGATAGATTATAATTGCAATTTAATCTAGTATAAATAAGCTCATAAAAATTGAATTGAGTATATCTATATGTATGTGTGTATGTGTATATATACATATATACATTCATATACATACACATATACACACATACACATACATATACATATACATATATACACATTTATATATACATTGTAAATATATACACACATACATATACATACATAAATACATACACACACATACATACACACACACACACACACACACACACACACACACACACACACACATATATATAAGAGAGAGAGAGAGAGGGAGAGTTCAAATTTAAAATTACAATATGCACTCGAGAATAAACAAATTATGTCTTAATTGTATACATCAACTTGTCAATGGGTCCTTGGTCAGATAAAGTTAAATGATTTTGACTAAGCCCACTAAGGATAAACTCTCACTTAGTACAATACCTCAACACCATAAGGGATGAGGCATCAATTGTACCTCATACAATTTTGACAAAATGGGTACCCCTCAATCCTTGGCTCTTAGTTGAAGAGGTTTCAACCTAAGACTTGTGCTTTTGTATAAGATAACTAAACGATTTTATAGGTTTGATATAAAACCTTCCAACAACAACAAAAAATAACAAAATAAAACATGATTAACCCAAAATCACATTTTTCAACAAAGCCTCATATAAGATTTATCATAGATATAAAAATCATTGATACTCTAAGAACATTTGATCTATGTGATCTCTTCATCCATTACATCTATTTATTTTTATTTAACAAAGTTAATTTGAAAAAGAAAGAATAGAAGTCCAAAAAAGAACTGTATAGAAAAGGAGAAAATATCCAAAGAATTAAAATTAACTCCAAAGACAGAAACATTAGTCTCTCCAAAGACATAGAAACAATAGTCAAGAGAAATACAAACCAGAACTTCACTAAGAAATTCTGCATAAAAAACAACAGCACTATCGGCCTTCTCATGCAATGAAAAATATTATTTCTATTTTTTTGAAGGGAAAAATAGTGAATATTCCTTATAATGAAAAGGAAGATAAGTCTTGAAATTAATGGTCTCACATTTTTGTTCTTGTGCATACATCATCGTTCAAGAAAATTCCATCTCCGTATGTTGAAAGCACGGGGAATTGAATTTGCACCCCAATACATGATGATTATTCAATTCTGAAAATAAAATGGGATGGAAAATAGTCAAAAGTATTCCATTATGGGTTATGTCAATTTTACAATATCATATTTTCCCTTGTTCTCTTCCATCACCATGTTTCTCCCTAATTAATGTTTTTGATAAAGGAAAAAATAGGTTTTACAAGGACCCAAAACCACAAAGTTTACAACAAAGAAAGGAAAGGACTAAAAAGTCCAGCGAATTAAACAGGCTACAAAAAAAGAAAAATCCTAAAAAAATCATAGCCAGCCAAAAAAAAACCAAGAAGACAACCAAAGAGTCAGCCGAAGCACAGACCAAAAAACTAGCAGCAACTAATCTAGAGTCTTTAGAACAATCTCGGTCTCGGCCTCCAGATCCTGCATATCCTTGACACCCTTCTTAAGAGTTTGAATCATCTGTGGTGTGGGGGGTGCCTTCCTTTTTAGATTAGCCCTGGTTCTCTTCAAAATCCTTGTGTCCTCTTCCTAGTTTTTATCTTTCACCTCTTCCAAATGAACAACCAAGGACCCCTATTGAGCTTTATCCAGTTTTTCAGTCATTGCTTGATAATGATAGCATTATGTCTTGCCATTCTGTTATTCTGTTAAGTAATTATCTTCATGACATTTCCAAATACATTTCTATCCTTCTGTCCTTACCCTCTTTGTCCTAGATCTCTTTACTAGCCATGTTCTCATTATGCTCATCATCCTTTTTGCATAACATAGAAACCTTAGCTCCCAAATCTTCCAATTTATTCTGGAGGTCCCAATTTTTCATTTTCAAGTCATTAATTTCATGAAAGACCCATTTTGACATTCTGAAATGGTCCACAACATTATTCCTTGCAATCCCCAGAAAATCAGCGGTAGGCTCCCTATCAAGATTAAGGCAACTTTTAGCAAGGTCAGAGGCTTCAGGGGACCCAGCTCTAACATCTCTATCCATCGATGGGACAAAAGAGGAAGAATTATTATTTGAGCCAAAATCCTCAGAGTCAGGAGAATCTTCATAATACAAAACAAGGTTTTTAATAGGGAAATTCTTTCCAGCATCTTTAGTTTTGGGAGTAGAACTACCAGGCTCAGAAGCAGGGAAAACCTTAACAGGCTGGGGATTATGGATTTGGATTTTCTTGCCATTCTGGGCAGAGGGCAGATCTAGGACCATCCTTACCAGACTCAAATTTGGTTTATTCCCTAAACAACTACGTTCAGTGTCATCCTACTCAGATGCCGAAGAGGCATCCAAGTTAGTAGGGGCTGACAGATTTTGGAAATGTTCAACAATTAGTCTTATCAGACCAGTATGTAATATCAGATATCTTTTAGGGTTTTTCTTACAGCGAAAATGATTGAGCAAGGAAAAATGATAGTCGTAGACCTTAGTGAACCAACCATCCAGGGTGATATACTCCATGATGATGCAAATAACTTTTCTCCAGACAGCTTTAATGGTGTCGGCCTCGAAATAACTGTTGGAAACTTTCACAAGTTTCAATTTTTCCTTGTCTTTCTTTAGAAATCTGAACACCACTTCATTAAAGAAATTCTTGTCCCAAAAAAAATTGTGTTCTTCAGTGGACATACCAATCACTTCAGCAATGAGATTTTCATCAAGCTTAACTTTCCTGCCAAAAAGGCTTATTTCCCCATTATCCCAATTCTTCTCAAAAAAATCTATTGCTTCTTGATTAGACCCATGGAGTTTCTCCAGAAAAGAGAGTAAACCCCCACTTTTAACTTTGTTCCATGCTTTAGTGTTTCTTGTGTGCATCTCGAAGTTGTCTGGCTCAACTCTTTTTCTTTCTCCTCCCATTTAGCAAGCACAGTGATGCAGACAGAGATGAAATCTTGGTTCAAAATGGTCCCACCAAACCTGTGAGCCCACAAAGCATACCGAGCTAGCTTACAAGACAATCTAATTAGCTCAGCCCCATGCAATCTAATGATAGTGATGTAATTACCCCGTTCAATCATTATGATTGAGGTGATCTGACTAATTAATGGTAGTTTGATGTTTCTCTTTTTATCTATTCCTATTTTTTACCCTTGTCACAAGGTTGCTGCAATGGGAGCTCTGTCTTCTTTGCCTCAACATGTTTGTTATTTTCTACCCTCTGATTTCTTTTTCGCTTCAAGATGTAGCCATTTTCTGTTTATGTTCTTCACAATTCTAATATCATTGATGTCCTC
The DNA here is from genome assembly GCA_007258455.2 of Sequoia sempervirens. Lineage (NCBI taxonomy): Eukaryota > Viridiplantae > Streptophyta > Pinopsida > Cupressales > Cupressaceae > Sequoia > Sequoia sempervirens. The sequence continues at coordinate 279,906,698 of VDFB02281492.1, read as the reverse complement.
TCACTGTCATGGAGCATGCGAGGATTCTGTCTTAATTCTCTTTCTTCCAATTTTATTACATCTAAAAATTTTGTTTCAATGAGAGAAAAGTCAGAATTATTTAGCATTTGATGAGATGTATATTTGATTAATTAGAAAATAATTACTAACAAACGCTCATGATTCTTTTAATTCAAACACTCTCAGTGAATCCGGCTTCCCCATTATTCTAGGTAAGTATTGCTCCTTTTTACCATATGAATTTTTTATATAAATTATAATTGAGAAAGAACATTATTTTCCCTTAAACATCTGGAAAGATATCTCATGTGTATCTTCATTGTTAACCAGTTTTCTCTGAGGTAGGTGTTGTTCTCGTAGCAGCAGTAGCATTGCTTTTTATTTATTATTGGAGGAGAGAGCATGATAACCCACAACCCATTTCCAAGGTAGAGAGGTTTCTACACAAGTATGTTGATGAAATACCAACCAGATATTCGTATTCAAGTCTCAAGAAGATCACCAACAACTTTGCACATAAGCTGAGTGAAGGGGGTATTGGTGTGGTTTATAAAGGAATGCTTCCGAGAGGAAAACCTGTGGCAGTTAAGATGCTTGAGCAAACAAGGCAAAGTGGGACTCAGTTCATGAATGAAGCGGCACCCATCAGAAGGATCCATCACATTCATTTGGTTCGTTTGTTGGGGTATTGCTTTGAGGGACATACAAGTGCACTCATCTACGAGTACATGGCAAATGGATCTCTCGACAAATTTATACTTTCAACAAAAGAAGAAGATCAAATCCTGAATTGGGATCAGCTATATTCAATTGCTCTGGGAGCTGCTCGCGAAATTGCGTATCTTCATGACCAGTGTCATAGCTGCATCATTCCCTTTGACATCAAACCACATAATATATTATTAGATGAGCAGTTTATAGCCAAAATAGTTGATTTTGGCTTGGCGAAACTATGTGGAAGGGAAGACAACCACGTATCAATGACAGCAGTGAGGGGGACGCCAGGATATGTAGCGCCAGAGGTGCGGTCTAGAAATTTGGGGCCTGTAACAAACAAATCAGATGTTTAAGTTTCTGGAATGATGTTATTGGAGATGGTGAGAGGAATAAAGAATATTGATGTACAGGTGAGCCGTTCGAGCCAATTTTACTTTCCAGACTGGGTAATTAAATTGGTGGAGAGAGGGGAACTGAGGACAAGGTTGAGGGAAAGAGAGTTGTGTGATGCAGAGGAGGCCAAGGCAACGAGTCTGACAAAAGTGGGGCTTTGGTGTATTCAGTACAATTCGACACATAGACCTTCCATGACAGAAGTGCTTCACATGTTGGAAGGAGATGCTGATGACATCCCAGATCCTCTGACTCCATTCAACGCTCACCCCCCATCAACACCATTTCCTGCAGGTGAACAATCATTGCCCGTTGGAGTCGTAGTTCACACATTGGGTAGAATTTACCCGTGACGTGATTTACCAGTCAATATTCTATTGATTTGGTAGCTTTTTACTGCCAAGCATTCAATTATCTCATATGAGATCAAAAGTGGAAGAGATAATATTGTTGCTTCAATTTGCTGCTATGATACTATATCTTCTGTTTTGTAATTTGATACAGCTAGTGGCTATTTTCATGGTGGTCCTTGTGACTTGCTGATTAGCTTTTCTGGAGTTTTTAACTGTTTTTTATTTATGTACTTTGTATTTTCTCAATAAAAAAGAAAACATTGAAGAATTAGACTAATTTTATATGCAATGTGGAAGAAAGTCTTGTTTATACATGTTAAATGTAGGGACCGGGTGTACATGCCACAACTATTTCTTCTAAGTTTGTATTCCTATTCATTGAACAACTTTATTTGGTAACATATTTTATCTCGTGAAAGGTGACACCTTGATTTTTAAAGAATTTATGGGGTCTACATGGCTAAGAGGATTATTCATTCTCTCCTTTTTCGTATGTGTAAGTTTAATCTAGATATTTAGTTTAGCGGATAAACTTTAAAATTAGAATTAATTGATATTAATTGATATTAAGAAGCTAACAAATTTGAGATAAAAATGTATTGAAATTATTCATAAGGTTAAAGGTTTATTTGGAATGCGATACTTTACTGAATTTTAATATTGAGACATAAAAAAAGTTGGAAATTGATATTATATTTACAACTAGACTTAAGGTAATAGAAATATGTGGGCACTATAGCCTTAGAATATGTCTTATTCGCAATCTAGTCCTTGCATAAGGATATAATCTAGTCTAATATAGAATTGACCTTTGTTATGTTTGCAAAAGATGTTCTCTTAAATTTATATTCATACTTAACAAAACGATGTGTTAAAGAGAAAGTATCATTAGATAGGTAAAGACTGAATTTTTTTTTATAAGATTTAATTTGATAGGTTATTTTGTATATTAATGATATTTTATATGAACATAGAAGTTCCATCTATACCAGCAAGAATTTTTATTTCAAGTATATTTTTGAAAGAGTCGATGGATAATCATTTTGAAAGGAACATAGAATAGTTGTATTAATTTGTAATATTTTGAAAATTGTATATACACAAATAATACATATACTATTGGAAATGAATTAGTAAGTTTTGAAAAATATAAGTCAATGATATACACTTGAAAATATGGTAAATAGGTTAAGCGGTATGAATTAGTGAGTGAAAAAATACGAGTATCAAAATTTATGGTTATTTTTTAAGATAAAATAATGTGAGTATACAAAATATACATGTAGAGCTTGATGGTTGGACTTGCAATTCAAGTTATGCAATGACACATTTTCCCTTCATATCATCATTTTTTTAAAATTTTATAATATATATTAATATAATTCTATATTAAACATGTAAAGATTGATGATTGAACTTACAATTCTATATTATTTTTTAATATATTAATAATATTATATTTATAACTATAATTCAATTAGTAAATATATCTATTTGAATTTTAAAAAATTATATAATATTTTATTATTATTGACAACAACAACATAATATTTAATAGTTTTTTTACTATTTAATAATTATTATAGAAAGTTTTTTATTTCAAAATACTTATAAAATTTGATCATTAAAATTAATAAAATAAATAATTTGATTAAAGTATTAACATATAATTAAACTAAAAATTAATTGAATTATTATATCAATATTTTAAGGTTTAATATTCTGAAGCACATCCTACAATTTAAAATATTTAAACAATTAAATTATAAAACATTATGTAAAACAATATGATAAAACTTACAATGTCAAAGGCACGTTATATTTTATGAACTTTCATCATTTTCCTTAATTATGAGTCTTTTGTCATATGCTTTTGAGAATTCCGCGAGTGAATGCCGAGGACATTTCCTTCGATACTTCGTGAGGGGTGTGAGGGCTGTGCACCTACGACATCTGTTTTCGTTAAGGAGGATCATTTTATATATCTCAACTGAGACAATTTTTTCTTTCCGACGATGCTCCCTTCTTCAACCAGATCCAATAAAATATTCCGCTTTCTCCTTCTGAAAATAATATTTGTCATTAATATATTGACTACAGTGTAACGTCCTAGACACGGAAAGTTACTCTGTTTACCTCTGAAGTTTTGCCAATTTAAATGAAACAAAGTAGTCCTGTGTTTAGGTAACCAAAGACCTGTAACGTCGACAAAGCGTATTGAGTTAAAAAAAAATCAATTCAGTTACTATTGATTTTGTATTCAAAGTCATACTCCAACATTAATTGTGATGTCTATCTACAAATTTTCGTTTTGACCATAAAAACTTGAATATATATAATATATTAAATTAATTCTAGAATTTTTTAGAATAAGAAATCTTCAATTTTTTTTTTAATATAATTAGATTTTTCATTTCATACATAGATATATACAACTATTATATATTGTGAAGGTGGATTATTAAAAAGTAGTAACAATAGTATGAATGTCTCTAAATTATAGCGAAAAAAGTTATATATGTAACAATTTGAAAAAATAAAAACTAATTGAAATGATAACAACTTTTTAATTTCTAATGATAACATTTTTTAATTTCTTATCCATGATTGTTTGATCTATTTCTGTTTTGTATGCATTTGATCTATTTCTGTTTTGTATGCCTAGATCGTAAAAATACTATTTGTTTTAATAAAAAAAACAGAGCATTTTCAAAAAACAGAATAGTCTGAAAATATAGCATTCAAACAAAATTTGTATTGATGTGCACCTCTCATTGCCAAAAAATAAATAGGCTATTGTATGCATGCCTTCTTGAATAGGTAAAATTAGACCGCCGTTAGGACTTTTCAATCATCTTGACTCTGGCTAGTTTGGTTAGAATTAAATTCTAAAATATCTAACAAGGCGCGTGTTGACCACGTAAGCGCCCAGCTTTTTTGGCTTGATAGCGGAATCTTTCACAGCCTGCATTGATTTTATCTTACCGAGCCGTCTCGGCAGTTGCTGGATTCGCCCTATCTGATAAACGAGCAATCCTTGCCCATTTTACTTCAATACAATCACCCGTCCATCACCCAATGTCTCGTTTTCATCTCCTTCATACCTTCATTGTCTATACCCTTTTACTCCCCTGTTCGCTATGCTCAGGCCTCAGTTATCCTCCTTGCAAAAATCAGACATGTGGCGGTACAGGCATCCCATATCCTTTCGGTTTGCGGGGAAATGGATGTGGTCTGCCACGCTTTCAGATCGACTGTGTAGAGGAGGAACGTCCAGTAATCGAAATTGACAGCCAGAAATACACAGTCACAAATTACTACTACGTTGATAATCAGACCTCAACAATAGTGGACGACGAGTATTTCCAACAGTACTGCACATCTCCATATAATATATTTGATGGGATAAATGACACGAGTGTCTTTGATAGAGTCGAAAAATATAAAATCACTCAAACAGTCTTCAGGTGTGGCACGCTATGTGTGCTCTATAATCTGTCTTCATCTTCGTTGTCATGTACTTTGGAACAAGTGACTGTTGAGGCGGGAATAGCACATTGGAATATTGTAGACAACCCATTATTTCAGAATTGTAACAGTTGTGAATCGAGCGGTGGTTGGTGTGGTTACAATATTTCCGATTATGGGCAGTTCCTTTGTTTCTGCGAGAATGCAATCCATCCAAATCAATGCCCCCAAGGTATTTGGTTCAAATCTCTTTATATTTCCCTCTTAGTACCTAAATAAGTTTAGTTGCCTTACAATTTGAAAACAAAAAAATATGAAAGCGCATTATCTATCAGTTAGTTCATTGAATTTTACTTTTCCTATCTGATTAGCATTTACCATACTTAAACAGGCAAGAGCTCAAATCGTTGAACTATAACAGGTAAAGTTAAAGGAACTTTTTTGTGTGAATTTTAAATATCTTCTAATTTTCTTTCCTGGTGGAGTCACTAACATATATTACTACTTATCAATACCAGGTATAGCTATTGGGGCAAGTGCTTTCATTATTATAGTAGCAATATTTCTCATAGTAGTTTATCGAAAGAGATCATCGTACTTTAAAGGGATCCAAACTTCTGTTACAACCGAACCTATGCATTCAGTGTCTATTGGGAAAGTGGAGAATTTTCTCCAAAGTTATATTCATCAAATGCCGACCAGATATTCGTTCTCTCAGTTAAAGAAGATCACCAACAACTTTGCAGATAAATTGGAAGAAGGAGGATTCGGCGTGGTTTATAAAGGAAAGCTCCGCAGCGGTTTTTTGGTGGCCGTTAAACTTCTTGATCAATCAAGACACAGTGAGAGCCAGTTCATAAACGAGGTTGCAACTCTGGGAACCATTCATCACGTTCATTTGGTTCTGCTGATGGGTTATTGTTTTGAAGGATTCAGAAGTGCGCTTGTATATGAGTACATGGACAATGGATCCCTAGAGAAATTTATATTTCAACAAAAAGAACAAGAACAGATACTGAATTGGGATCAATTGTACTCAATTGCTTTGGGCGCAGCTCGTGGAATTGCGTATTTGCACCAAAATTGTAGCAGGCGCATCATTCATTTTGACATTAAGCCTCACAATATATTACTGGACGCAGATTTCACACCAAAGGTAGCTGATTTTGGTCTGGCTAAATTGTATGGGAAGGGTGACGACCACGTGTCAGTTACGGCAACGAGAGGTACGCCAGGATATGTTGCGCCAGAGCTGTGGTCCAGAAATTTGGGACCTGTAACGGACAAATCGGATGTTTACAGTTTTGGAATGTTATTACTGGAGATAGCTGGCAGGAGGAAGAACATTGAGTTAAAGGTGAGTCGTTCAAGTCAACTGTATTTTCCAGAATGGGCGTTCAAATTGATACAGAGTGGGAAGCTGGAGAAGAGGTTAATGAGAGAAAGAGGTAGATGCGACATAAAAGTGGAGGATGAAGAGAAGGTAAGGAGAATGGCGAAAGTAGGACTTCGGTGTATTCAATACAATTCCAATGACCGACCGTGTATGAGCAGGGTCGTACAAATGCTGGAAGGAAACGGTGATGATGTAAGCAATCCTCCATTGCCTTTCAACACCTCCCCTCCGCGTGAGGTTCCATTGTCATCTTCTACCGAAGAATCTTCATCCATGTTATAGAGTCCCCAAAGACGACTAGGACTATTACTTAGTCCATTCATCTAGAAATGAGATGATGTAAGGAGCAATTTTCATTCGACCAAAATAACTCCATGAGAATAAATTATTTACGAGCATTATTATTTTATAACTCTTTTCTTGCAACGAGGGATACTCTTCTGCATTTAAAATTATATGCATATTTTTTAATTTTCTAATGTTATTTTTTGAGTATTTTATTTATTATCAAACTAGCAATGACACCTTTGTGTGCAATGGGTACGTCGAAGAGTTGTGGAAGGTCAATTATTTATAATTGTTATGAACTACATTGAATTGCATGTCAATGTTGTTCTGAAAGTTTGTTTTATGTATGGAACTGCAAGTTAATGTTTATTTTAGCTAAACAAATTAACTTTAAAAATTGTCTGAAAGTTTGAGTTAGTCTGAGTACAAAGAACCAACCAATTTCCTATTATAAGAGAAACAATTTGGTGTTCATATGATATAGAAGGTTTCTTATTAGACAGTAAAGTATGAATACTTGAAGAGTAAATCTCATAAACCAAAAGGTGTAGTATTTTATTGAAAAGGAATAGTTTAGAACTATTTTAATTTGTACAAGATAAAGTTGGTTGTCCACACCCATAGGCCAAAATACATCTTACAAAAAAGAACAGAAATTGAGATAAGTTTCCAGATTAATGGAGGACTTCAAAGAAAAATTGAATGAAAATATCCAAATATTCTTGTAGCTGACATAAGAACTCATATTTGTAGAGAAATTTTTGTCATTCAAAGGTTAAGGATTCCTGACATCAGCAAATTGATACATTACTAGTAGGTACGAGGCACATGTTCTTTTTGCAAACAAACTTCGTAATGATATACCATAAGATGCCAAACTGTAAAAATAGAGGAACATCTGTACCAGCCCTCATATGATACAAGTGTAAAAATATATAATGTAGGAACATCTCTAGCAGCCCTCATATTTTGCTAGGGACAAGTTGGTAGTGATTCAAAAATAACCAAAAAAATGTAAGCCTTTTTTTAATGCAATTTCTTGTGACGAACCTGCAGCCAAAATGCCTATATTTGATATCCAATTTATGTATTTGTTTATAAAATTTGCATACAATAAAGTCAAAATTCCAATAGACAAATTGTAGAAAATAGATCTAACTAGAAATAGTTGTTGTAGAAATGGTTGTTCAAACTGTCATAAAAAAATATTTTAGCTATTATCACTATTTTAGGTAATAATAATGTTTAAAAAATTTCATGTATGAGGAGCAATTGTCATTGCTATTGCACAAAGTTATATTGTTTGCAGTTAGAGATTACAATATTACAGTCCCCTATTTGCAAGGTTAAAACTAATAATATATCCAAAATTCATCCCTTGAAAATGTAGTAATGCAATCTCTAAATAATCAAGCACAGTTAAATAGCTTCAATATATGAAGTAAACATATTAATTTTTGAAAGCTTCAATATGAGTTAATAACAACAACAAGATGCCAATAGTGATGAAACTTGGTTAGGAGGAAAGAATAACAAAAAACCAAGTGATAGTTGTAGCCAACATTACAATAAACAACAACTGGAAACACATTATAATCACTGATAGTCACAACCAATATTACAATAATAACACATGTTGATTTCACCATTGAAATTCATCTTCTAATTACAAAACAATAGCTGAAAAACACATTATAGTCATGCTTGTATCTTTATAAATTTTTGAGTGTGACTCCTAAATTCTAATGCTTATATCATACAGTGGAATAAATAATTTGATCACAGTCTCAACATAGTGATATTTTTGTTAGGATCTTACTCTAAAAGCTTTAAAGTAGTTCAAAAGAAAATTCTACTTTATTTAGAGAAAAAACCATGCAATCATCAACCACCCATTAACAAGAATATGCCTATCGTCAAAAGTGTATCACAACCAACCATTATATTTGTTCCCTTATTTAGCCATGCATATCCTTCATTTAAACTAGTTTAAATATGGTTGATGTTGTATGTGGGACCTAGATTCATGAAAATGCAGAGAAAACTTTTGAAGGAAAATGAAATATGGCTAAAAATTTCAACTTTTGTAGTTACTACTATTGCATTTATAGTTGTTGTTGTAGTAGTAGTTGTTGTTTTATTTGCTCCTGTAGATTCATTTTTTGTTGTAGTTTAACATTCTTTGTTACTTTCAATGTTGAACTTGAAATCGTTTTAAAAACTTTTGTAAAATTCTATTACCTTAAAATGCAGATTTTACTCAATGTATAGATAGTAAGAAAATATATATGCCTCATTTTTTTAAATAAGCTTTAAATCTATTTGCCTATTTAATACTCTTTAAAATTTACTGTCATGAGGATGTAATTTTAAGAATATATGTGCGTATGGAGCAGATTGTTCTGTCAAGGATACTAAATTGCATGTTGTATGATCCAAGTCCTAAATTGAGTGATATCCATTGATATATAGTCAATATTGTGACAATGAAACAAAGTTTTAGAGTTGTTAGTACAAATGGAAGCATTCACCCAACATGCGGAAAAATGATTGTTGTTTTTCTTTGAAACCATATAAGAAAGGCTAGTAGACATAGTAAATTGTAAAGGAGGTTAGATGATATAGGTAGAGTAGCTAACCTGTACGAATGTGCAGTATCACTATTTGTTCAAGAGTTTCCATTGGATAGCACCAGTAAGCGTTCATCCTCTTGTTTACGGTGAGCAACACATGGGCTTTGATTAATGCATGCATATCTTTGAAAGGAGAAGGTTGGATTGATTTGTAGCCCTACCAATGAACAAACTTTAGAAATAGTTGTGAATGTAAGGCCTTGTCGGTCGATGTTACTGATGTTGACAATTGCCTTTTCAAGTGTAAGCCCTTGTGATTTGTGTATTGTCAAGGCCCATGCCATTTTTAGGGGAATTTGATGACGGAGACCACGGCTCACAGGGGCAATAGGGACATATTTTGGGTTATTGAGATCCCAAGATAGCTTGGACTTGTCCAAGTGCACCATTGACAAGGCCTATTTCCACCCATAAATTTGAACATAGCATTACCTTTTGATGAACACATAAAAGGACCTTAGATTGTAGTTGTTCTTCATCTAGATTGGAGCATGGTGACCCCTTTAGTTGCTCTACAGTTGACAAGGCAATTGGTGTTGCCAATGATAATAACATTCGCAAGTTATGTTGTGAGACCATTTCATTGGCTGCGAAAAGATATATTGAGGAAAGGAAGTTAACTTGATCTACACAAGGTAAAGATGAGATAGACCATGACATCAGAATCTACCAATCTTCGACTGTAGGTACTGCATTTTGAAAATTGGAGAGGAGGGTATGGAAGGTAATTTTTGTTGGTTCCTCTCCAATTTTCCAAAATATTTTTCTCAATGTTACTACTATTGTGAAGCTTAGCCATAGATCATGTCCTTGACTAACCGTGGTAGTTACCCAAGGTCATCGAAGAGCATGATTGACCATCCTCCAAATGGGAATTGGTTGTGGTTGGGGAATGCTTCACGTAGCCTCCTGTCAATGCTTTGAAGTAATTTGGGACCAATGAAGCTCATTTCATCTATTATTATGTAGCGAATGAAGTACAATTTTTCCTGGAAGCCTACTAGTTTTTGGCCTTGTAAGGGGGCAATATCTTTGATAGGTATACGTAGGGCTGAGTGGATTGTTGATGCTTGGATGTTAAATGTTGCTACACCTGTAGGTGCTATAAGTAGTAATGGTGATGGGAAATTTTGGGATGAATTGTTGATGGCAGATTGGATGGATTTTATTAGGTGTGATTTACTAGTTCCAGCAGTTCCCTGAACAATCATCCTTAAAGGAGTTTGTAAAGTACATGTATTTAGATGAGAGAAAACTATATCAAATGTTTTTTTGTGTTGGATAGAGAGCTCAAGCTAGGTAGGGCTAGTGGGAAGATGGGGGAGTACAAGTGTTGGGCGGTTGGATTCTATGTAGGTAGTAGCATGGACTTGTTATTGGGGACTTAGTTGGGAGAAACCACAATCATGGTGCAAGTCAATGTCATGATGACCAAGCATATATACTTCATCAAATTGAAAAGGAATGCTTGCGTATAGGCTTGATAATACTTTCCACTCAAATGGGTTGTTCTTGTGCACTATTTCTTCTGGAATGGAAGAGGAGCTAGAATTTGTAGCTTCAAAAGGCTCTGGTGGTGTGCGGAGCACATGCCAAGGATGGTAACTGTCTGCAAAACTCTCCCACTATTGTATAATATGTATTTTGGGCATTGCAAACTCATTGTGAATGTTGTGAAATGGTTTGTACAATAGTATTTCACTCCAGCAAAATGCTTCAAAGTAGATGTCATATCTTGCAGGGATGGAGGTGAAGCGTCATGAGACACAAACAATGGCTTTAATGGGGTGCTCTTTCCATTGGCTTTTCTTTTGGGATTCCTTTTACGTCCAATTTTGGGTGATCTCAAGAAGTGACATAGCCTGTAAATAAACTGGATGAATCATGTAAGCATCAATGTTACTTGGGGAGGTGGTGGTTGATTCGGATGAGAGCCATACTCTTTGAAAAAAAATTCGTTTCACATTTAAAGAGACAAAATTCCTACTACATAGGGAGAGTGGAAGTTTAAGCAAGAGGTGGAAAGTTTCTTGGGCTCCAATATCACGGTCGACAAGAGTGTCAGCAAGAATTTTTTTTAAAGTTGTTGGGACGGGCTTGTCAAAATCTATATTGGTTGAAATACGAGAAAGCATTGTGTGGTATGTTTCTCACTTGTTCTCTACTTTTGTTGCATATTTTTCAATATACTTGAGGACTGCATGGATGGAGACAATAGGCTGACAATCGATATTATCTCTCAAAATAGAGAGGATACATGGGTTGTGTTGATTTAAGTGGTCGTCATTTCGAGCGACAGTAAATTTAGGTAGGCCAGACTCATCAATGGCAAGCATGGAAATTTATTGAATGGGCCAAGGGACTTTATAATGACATTGTAGGGATTGGCCCTTTCTCCTAAGGCACATTTGTAAGCTACAATTTGTATGGCACTAAACACAATTGACAAGTTCAGTGTAGTCAATGTTAAGGTTGGATTTCAATATCATTGTGTTATCCAGTGAACAAGGGTCATCACCAAGAGATTGATGAATTGCTTGGTTCCTCGACAATATTGATTGAGGGTTCCATCCACAAACATTCCTATCAATGTAGGTAAGGGCATTTTGGACTGCTTAAAGCTTGTTTCATTGTAGTTTCCCAATATCAGGTGCTACTTGTAGCCAAAGGAAACCACATGTGGATATGTGTGGAGCCTTTGTGTTGGTTAGAATGTATTCAAACTATAGAAAATGTAAGTGGGTGAGGGTAGCGATCTAGTATACCTGTACCTGTAGTTAGTTGCACCAAGTAGCTTTTCCAAAACCTCTTCATGAAATGCAATAAATCTATGATGCATATAGTGGGAAGCAAGGTGTGGATTTTGAACAATGTTTTGTATCCTCCATTTATAAATGGCTTACAAATTTGAAGGCACAAATGATGGCATAATACTGTGTAGGTCTAGCCATTTTGTATCTGTTGCACTGAGTGCAAAGAAAAGCATTGGGCAACTAGCTTGGATAACCATATAAGTGAGCTCCCCTTTGCAATGGTTCCAAAAAGTTTGTGTTCCACGAATTGACAATCCAAAGCGCATGATTTTTTCAACAAGTTTGTCATCTGGAAGGTCCTTTAAATGTTCACGAAGATCTGATATTGTTGTAGGGAGGCATGTATCAATGTTCTTATGGAAAAATACTGATGTTGTGGATTGGTTGCGATGCCACATGATAATATTTAGAATGAAGTACCAAAAGTGAGGGCATTGTCCAAATTGGTTGTCAAAGTACCTAAGCATGTGGAGAGCTTATTCATGTAACTTAACTTCTTGCATGTGTTGTTGCTTGAAAGCAGCGACACCTTTTGGAAACAAAGCTGGGAAAGCCATAACAAACAATCCTTAAGTGGTGTACTCATTGATGGGAGATGGTGAAAGGGGTGGCCAATCCATAGATAATGTTGACCGGCCTTGACCTAATTGTAATATAGAATGCAATTCTTCAACTTCTCTACATGCTAGGGGAAGGTCAGCTACAAAGGAACTAGAGGGTTGATTCTCTTCGTTGGTAGGGTTGACGGTTGTAACATCGATATGGCTAGAGCTTGTAGGTGTGGTGCTAGTAATTGTGGTAGTTGCTAGGGATAAATTTAAGAACCCCCCCCCCTCGGTGAAGGTGTAAAATCTTGGAGAATCTTTCCTTTTATCTAAAAAAAATTATTAATTTTCTTGGTGAATCTATGCACATTATTAAATTTTTTTGTAAAATTCTAGAGAATCTTAATGAATAATTGGTAAAAATAATAATCATAGTGGTGAATCCTAGAGAATAATCACTAAAAAGATTAATTACAATGGTGAATCTTTCCTTTCAAAAATTTCATAGTTGGTCGACGTAGTTCCCCCATTTTAATTTTATTTTGTAATATTGAAGTAGGGGCCCAGGGGCGGCAACCACCAGCAAGGTCAAGGGGGCGGAGCCCACTTTTGGGGGTTGAGGGGGCAACACCCCCTTGCAGGGTATAGGGACAACAGTCCCCATGTGCTCCTGTTGCGATATAGGTGGGATTGAGGGGCAAAGCCCCTCGCCACCAACCATAAATTTACTATCGAAAATGCATTGGAGCACACATAGATTAAGTCTTTTTAAAAAAATCTCACTTTAAAATTAAGACTAAATGAAAAGTGAAAATGTTACCATCGATTAGCTTTTTAATCAGATGGTTGGAGGTTAATTCCACAACCTAATACACATGTTCCTTTTAAAAGGCTTGTTGAGGCCCAAAATTTGTTTTGGGCCACACGATTAGAATTAATCATGTGGCCCAAAAAAAAATTTGGGCCTCAACAAGCCTCTAAAAGGAACATGCATATTAGGTCGTGGAATCAACCTCAGCCATCCGATTAAAAAGCTTTAATTGATGGCAATAAATAAAAGCCCCAAAATGAAATGGTAATTTATTATTAATGGCAATATTGCCCCAAAATTAATGGTAGGAATATAATATTACTGGTGAATGTTGGTGTAATTAAATGTGTTGTACCTTGTCCTAGGTCATGATTACACCTTAGGTTTACTTAGGGACCACATAGGAGGTTGTTGGAGATTTTCCACTTTTGGTGGACTTGACATGTCATTACCATATCACTTCCACCTTTTGTGGACACATCATATGATATCTCTCCACCTTTTGTGGTGATTATCACATTATCACCTTTCCACTTTAGGTGGAGTGATAACTTTTCATGGTTGTCTCATGTCATAAGATTATGACACTTGTCATAATCTTATGCCCTTCTATGTTCTCACATTGGCTATATAACCAAGGGGTCTCCTATGTACTATTTTCTCATTACATTCTATTCTATTGACATAATAGAGTTTATTCTTGTCATCTTGTTTCTATCTCTCTTTTTCTTGTGCTTTCTATTAGGCCTCTAGATTTTGGGTGGCTACCTTCATAGCCAATTCTTACATGGTATCAGAGCTATTGGAGTACCTTTGGTTAGTCATTTGGAGAGATTCTTGGAAGAGGCCACTTTCTCTCTTGAGGAGACATCGTCTTTGGAGTATGTTCTACATTATCTCCTTCTTCAGTTCAGATTGGGGACTCTTGACATTGTGACATTTGAACAGTGACTCTCCATTGAGGGGGGTTGCATGGACTTAGTCATTCTTCTTATCGGGGGGGGACTTTTTCCTCACTTGAGGTTTTATCCTTCCTAGAGCATGTTTCTTGCTTTTGTATCTCATCTCTCTTTTGGGGGGGAGTTTTTTCCCACGTTGTTTTCTCCCTTTCTCCACTTTATGAGAGATTGCATTGCATGTGTACATGGGTACCTAACATGGCCTAGTAGCCAGGACCCATCTTGCATTGTTTTCTTTTGTGTACATTCTCCCTAAGTTACACTTAAGGGAAGGTGTTGGTGTAATTAAATGTGTTGTACCTTGTCCTAGGTCATGATTACACCTTAGTAAAGTTTACTTAGGGACCACATAGGAGGTTGTTGGAGATTTTCCACTTTTGGTGGACTTGACATGTCATTACCACATCACTTCCACCTTTTGTGGACACATCATATGATATCTCTCCACCTTTTGTGGTGATTATCACATTATCACCTTTCCACTTTAGGTGGAGTGATAACTTTTCATAGTTGTCTCATGTCATAAGATTATGACACTTGTCATAATCTTATGCCCTTCTATGTTCTCACCTTGGCTATATAACTAAGGGATCTCCTATGTACTATTTTCTCATTACATTCTATTCTATTGACATAATACAGTTTATTCTTGTCATCTTGTTTCTATCTCTCTTTTTCTTGTGCTTTCTATTAGGCCTCTAGATATTGGGTGGCTACCTTCATAGCCAATTCTTACATGGTATCAGAGCTATTGGAGTACCTTTGGTTAGTCATTTGGAGAGATTCTTGGAGGAGGCCACTCTCTCTCTTGAGGAGACATCGTCTTTGGAGTATGTTCTACATTATCTCCTTCTTCAGTTTAGATTGGGGACTCTTGACATTGTGACATTTGAGCAGTGACTCTCCATTGAGGGGGGTTGCATGGACTTAGTCATTCTTCTTATGGGGGGGGAATTTTTCCTCACTTGAGGTTTTATCCTTCCTAGAGCATGTTTCTTGCTTTTGTATCTCATCTCTCTTTTGGGGGGGATTTTTTTCCCACGTGGTTTTCTCCCTTTCTCCACTTTATGAGAGATTGCATTGCATGTGTACATGGGTACCTAACATGGCCTAGTAGCCAGGACCCATCTTGCATTGTTTGCTTTTGTGTACATTCTCCCTAAGTTACACTTAAGGGAAGGTGTTGGTGTAATTAAATGTGTTGTACCTTGTCCTAGGTCATGATTACACCTTAGTTAAGTTTACTTAGGGACCACATAGGAGGTTGTTGGAGATTTTCCACTTTTGGTGGACTTGACATGTCATTACCACATCACTTCCACCTTTTGTGGACACATCATATGATATCTCTCCACCTTTTGTGGTGATTATCACATTATCACCTTTCCACTTTAGGTGGAGTGATAACTTTTCATAGTTGTCTCATGTCATAAGATTATGACACTTGTCATAATCTTATGCCCTTCTATGTTCTCACCTTGGCTATATAACCAAGGGGTCTCCTATGTACTATTTTCTCATTACATTCTATTCTATTAACAGAATATAGTTTATTCTTGTCATCTTGTTTCTATTTCTCTTTTGCTTGTGCTTTCTATTAGGCCTCTAGATCTTGGGTGGCTACCTTCATAGCCAATTCTTACAGTGAATATAATTAATATTTGTAATTATAGTATAAACTACTGGCAAATCAATTCCAATGATGCATCATTTAAATAGGCGAATTAATCGGGACAAAATTATATTTTTGTAAAAACCTAGTGATTCAACATCCTTTTTAGCTTGTACTATTCGCCATTTTTGGAGGTCCCAATTTCAATTATTCGCTAATTGGAGAAGATTCTCCACTAAATTTTTCCCTGGTAGTTGTAGATAGGAGGTTAGAAATGTTAGTGGGAGCACTTGGTAGACATGCTAAGGAAACCTCATCTAATTGTACATTACTGTAGTATGGTTCGTGTGAGGTTTTATAATGTAAAGCCTCGTAGATGCGACCTCTACTGACATAGAAGATATAGTCTTGTTGGCCAATATTTTTTCTATTAACCAATAAGATGTCTAATTCATCTATATGTCTAGGTAAGTGGGTACAACAATCATAGAGATATCTTGAGGAAAGCTAATAGTGTGCCCAGTATATTTTAGCTTCCCTCCTTTTGCATAGGTGACTTGAAGGATTGGGCTGACCCTAGCTATTAGCCTATCTTTTAAACATGGAGGTTACTCACCAGGATCCATGTTATTCCATTTGGAGAACCGATTGCCATTTTTTTCAGGTGCACATCTGTAACAAGTAGATAGTCCAAGTACTAGTTTTGTCTTAATACCTAGATATTTTTCCATGAAAACTACACAAGTTGACATGACTACAAGTTTTTCAAGCATAGAACAGAATGAATTTCTAACAACAAGGAAGGTTTGAGTAAAGGTTGGACTCACATGGAGATGGGAGGGTGTAGCAAAGGATGGGAGTGTGGAAGTGGAAGTGCCATTAGCCATGTTTTGTGCCCTTGCTCCTCTTCTTGTATTATTTGGATGGAGCTAGGAGGGTGTAGTGAAGGATGGGAGTGTGGAAGTGGAAGCACCATCAACCATTCTTTGTTTCCTTTCTCATCTTCTTGTATTGATGAGGTCTTTCTTCGCATTGAAGTGGGTGTGTTCTTGCTAGTTACAATGTGCTCTTTTTTGTTGCAATCTTGAGTTTTCCAATTCCATTCAAAATTTGTTGTAAGTTTACATAAAAGGCTGAAAATTAGAAGTAACTTTTTTAATTGGTAAGACTAAAATATTGAATGCTAAAGACATTGGGATGTATGCAATAATATCAATTGGAAGAAAACCATTCACGGTCTTATGAAACCATTGGTAGGCTTAAACATCGATTGAAAGGAGACCATTTAAGTTCTTAGGAAACAACAAGATATAGGAATAAATAAATGTTTGATTGTGTTTTTATTCAGTATTAAATGTTGTAAAACTTGAATGGGATAAAAAATTGAACATATTCAATGCAATTGGAATTACACTAACCACTAAATATTGATGGCATATGTAATCTGATAGTTTGCAATTGAAGAATGGAAAAGCTTATGAAATAGTTGTATCTCCAAATTAAGCATGAAACATGTATATATGGAAATATGTATATATGTTTTTCAAATTCAACAATCCAAAAATGTAGAATTTTTTTTGTAATTGTTTGTTGTGGTTACAAAAATTGGACAATTGCATGTGACACAACAAGCATACTTAAAAAGAGTCCAATAGAAAATCTAAGCTCTCTTAATAGTTGTAATAACAATTCTTTGTGATTCATGGCCACTAAAATTATTTGATTGGATGGACAGTGCTAGTAGGAACTCGTTGTTGACAACTATGTGTAAAATTTGGCTAGCACCATTAGGTTCCACTAGTAGGAGTTGCAGATCTTCTGTGCAAACTCCAAACAACATTGTTGTCGGTTCTTCAACATGTACCTAAAATCACATGTAGCCATCTCTACAGAACACTTGGGGCATTTAAAAGTACTTGGGGTAATCTACAAAACCTTTTTTTTACACTTTTTGTTTTCAACCATGCGAGGGAAAGATAGGTAGTAGAAGTTGTCTAAGTGGAGCTTTGTGATATGGGCCTTAACACAAATATCTTGTTTTTGAAGAGAGCTTTGATTCACAATACTTGAAATAGGAATCATATTTTCAAAAAAATTGGTTGATATATGGCTCTTTGAGAGGGAGAGGCAAGGAAGGGAAATCCATGTAGTGGCATACCATGTCTACAATGTTGAGGCTTCAAACAAGTTAGGACTTATTACAATGGTTGTAGGAAAGATGGTATCAATATATTTTCCATACCATGAGGTTATCTGACCACTTTTGATCAAAATAATTAGTGGGTTGGGTTGTAGGGGAAGGTCAGCTAGTTTCTTCCTAGTCATTTGGCAATGGCTACCCCAAAATGTGATATCAATGGTTCGGCCCCGACATGTCCATGATTGTGGTTGTACACTTTATTGTTTTAGATCCATCCCTTTTTTGAATGGTTGATGCAAGAGAGATAGATAGAAGGACACCAATGACATCTACAAGGGAGTTAATAGGTAATGACATCAATGTTTCAATGCTTTTGATATGGTGGTTGTGTGTGGGTATTGTGGACTGTATGTAGGTGGATAGACTGATGGTTGAGGAGTTGTGGAGGAATATTTCATATGGGTTGATGCCGCTACTGTATTTTGTGTTTTGAACTCTAATGCAGCCATTTGAGATGACATAAGTGCTATTAGACTTGATCACATGGTAGAACCTATCTACAAGTTCATTAAAGAAGGTTACATGTATCTCAGACCCTTCTCTATCTATGAAATCAAACTCAAAGACTTTCCCATCATTACTTGCATTTTTGTACTAATGAATTGGACTTTTACTCAAGGAATGACCCTCTATGGACCAAATTTTGTGGTTTGGGGTTAAGGTTGCAATGCGATGTGGTTTAGGTGGGGTGAGAGTGTTCTTATTAGTTGAAAATGTAGGTGGATCAAGTGAGGTGTTGGGAGTTTGACTGGTGGCCAATGGCCCTTGAGAGCTGCTAGAGGGCATACAGGTTGTAGCTTGATTAATAGCAGTTGGAGCTCCAATCATTGAGGCATTGTTTGTAATGACTTCCAAGCTATGAATTACGATGCTAGCCCTACAATGGAAAGGACAACTTAAAATTGAATGCTATGTACATGCCTAAACAACAGGAACCAAATTAAGTAAGGTAATTGTGAACGTATGTGAATTTGTGAAATTTTTTGCAAATATATTCTTTGAGGTGGACAATAGAGCCTTTCACTAAAGCCTCCTCCAAAACAAGCTCATTGAACTATGTGGGTAGCAATGCAGGGTGTGTGTGTGTCCCATCCAATAGTTGAATGCGATACTTGGGAAGCATAGGTTGTGGTTGTTGAATGGGGTCGATAGATGCAACTTGTAGAAAGGGATCAACATTAGGCATGCATGAAAGGATGTCGACAATGACATTTGCAGTTAATGTAGACATGACAATAGTGGAAGATAGTGGAAGTGGTTGGCCTATAAGCAAAGTGAGAGTAGGGAATTTAGGCTTCAAAGCAATGATATAACTTATTAATCAAGAAATGCAAATTGGTTAGTACAACCTTTCGTATGAATAAAATTGAAACATGTTATTCAAGTATGAAAGTTTTTGGATTGCTTGGGGCTTGGAGAAAGTGCAAGGTGGATTTTTTGGATCGTATTTCATTTATAGGTTATGTGTAGAAGGGATAGGCAATGCCTAAAAAAAACATGAAAAAATGTCAAGGAAAATGTAAGATACCATTGTATGGCATAAGTTGTGATTTCAAGGGTTTGTGGAAATTTTTTGTTTGGTATTATGGTAGCATAAATAACATTCATTTTGTTGACATTTTGTATTTTTGGGAAAATAAAGTGAACTAAGATGCAATTGTACATTTGTAGACTAAAAAAGTATGGACTAACTCCAACATCGTAGCAGTAAATTAAAAAATGCAATTATAATTTAGAAGAGAGAAACTAATTGCATAGGATAGAAGTATAGATACTACTATTCATGGAAACTAATGATCATATTATTTTGAATGACTTGAACACATATTGTGTACATGGAAATGTATTTGCTAGCTACATACCATACTAATATAGGAATTTTGATTGGCCTAAGGTCAAAAACATATGGAATTGTACAACATCATAGCACTAAATTAAAAGGATGTGCAATTATAATTTAGAACACAATTAATTCAAACATACAGAGTGATATATTACATAGATTAAGAGTAGACATCCTGGTAGTCACAATAGATAGTGTTCATAGTATTTTGAAGGACACTTACATATTGAGCAGTATAGGGGAAAAGTACACATATTGTGAAAATATGGCACATATTTTGTACATGGATATGTATTTGTTAGTTACATAGCATCAAAGTATACACATTTTTATTGGACTAATATAAAAAAAAAATCAATTTGTACAAAGGTTACATAGGATCAAGCTACACTAAACTATCACATATTGTGGAGGTATGCGTCATATACATGTACCAGAGCGGTCGTTCCATCTTGTTGGTATTGGGAGTCATAAAATATTTCCCTTAGGAAAGTGCATAGGCACTCCAATTTTGTTCAACTCTTTTGAAATGAGGCAAGTGTTTCATGTAGTTGTTCAATGTCGACATCCTGAACTAAGGGCGATGATTGGAAAACATCCTTAAGTTTTTGGACAATATTTTGGCATCTGGTTGATATGGTAGCATTGAGGTGTGTGACATCAATTCCAACATTATGTGAACTATTGACTGACACACATGACTCTGCCACTATGGGTTGGGCAACCACAAGGACATAGGGAGGAGTATTAGTCATCTCCTGGGATGAGTAAGGTAAAAGATTATATACGTAGAAAATTATAAATGAGAAATAAAGTCTCTTGAAGCTAAATACTAGGGTATGTGCACGATCATGATGGGCCAAAAAGTGGCAATATGATGGGTATGTGTAGGGTATGTGGCTGACGACTTTTTTTAACCCAAAATTGATGAAACAAAAAGGGTTTTTTAAGGAGATTCTCAGCTTTCCACCAATATAAATTATGCTTTACTTTGAATTTAATAAATAATTATTATTCATTTTCTATTTCAATTATGACTAAAGTCTTGATTGATAGGTTGATTGAAAAACATCTTTATCTTTCAAACGGTATCACATTTTTTGAATCCAAAACATGCGTCACATTCTATGCTTCACATACTATAAGATTAAAAAAAAAATGAATTTCATGAAATTTTGACCAAGTTAAGGTGGTCAAACATACGAGTTTTTTATATTTTTTAAAAGTTGTAATAAAAAATTCATAATTAATTATTTACTTGGAAAAAAATTACAAAAAAATATGCATCACATTGGGACATGAGTTCTTTACTTATATCTAAAATATTATCATTTTATTGTGGCTAGGATGGTCAGACAGACACCTACTTTTTATTTTTTCCCTAAAATTTAAGTACTACTACATTGAAATTTCAAATTTTCACCAAATAGATTTTTTTTTTTAAATAAACCTAGTAGTTTAGAAACTATATTCAATTTTCTATAGATTCTATTCTTACATATTTTTGAAATAATAGAGATAACTTATTCAAATTTTTACGTCAAGTTTCCTAACTTTGATTTTTCTAAATTTTTTGCCACTTAAGGGCTTGTTTTTTCCATGATGATCCTGCACATACCCACTACGTACCTTATTATGTAGAAATTAAATGTGCCTACTATCTAAATTTTGGACATGCTAGAGAAGCAAATAAAAAGTAAATGTGCCTACTATAAAATTTTACAAGAAGAACAATGTTGACAAATCTATTACAATATTTATTTTTTGGATTGCAGCTATAGAGCTTTCACAAGAATCTAGTGTATGGATATAAAATAAGAAACTATATCTAGAAATCAAATTAGAAACTATATACAGATATCTAGTTTAAGATAAATTTAACAATATAACAATGAGGAAAGTAGAGGGGATTTAGATAAAAATATATATAAACCTTCTTTTATCACCCCATATTTGTAATTTTGTAATTTTGGCTTTGAATAAGTACCATATTTGTTATTTTGTAATTGTAGTTGCTTGTAATTTTGGTGAAGGGGAAAAGTGAATGGCATTGACAAGAAAAGTGAAACCAACAGATATAATATCATAGTTTCATCAATAGGAACTTTACTTAGGCAAGAAATTGTTTGATCTGGGTCTATGGGCTCAAACAATTGAAAGATATATTTCGTAGACTTTTAATAAAAAGAAAATGTAAAGTAAGAAGAGCGTCATTTTTTTTTCCAATTATTGGAAAATAACAAGATGATGACATGTCTAGGGTATTTGGAATGGGGTTGTGCATCGATCCACTACTGCTCTTCTAATGTACTTTGATTCTAGTGTTTGTATCATTGCATGCAAGGGTGAGACTACAAAGAGAGATTTAAGAGTAATGGAATCACAAACCCAGAGGTAGTTGTTACCTGTTTATACATTTAAACCAAATGCGATAACCACACAAGCCATTTTGTCCTTAAATCCTAAGGGGAGGTTTATATTATATTGGATCTCCTAGGTATTATTCCCTTGACTATTGAGTGGTTCTATTTCTATTTGTGCATGATATTCTCCTTTTGTTTGCATGCAACTTGGTGATACCATTGTCAATGTTCAATCAATTCCTTAGAATACATCAAATTACAATTTTTATTATTATTAGAAGATTGAGAAGAACAAGTTGATTTGCAACTTAGTGATACCATTGTCAAACAATTAATTCCTTAGAATACATAAAATTACAATTTTTATTTAGAGAGCTTATATTGAATGAAGACAAGGAGGTACTAGGTGGAAACATAAGGATAAAACTTAAAATGATAAAAGAATTTAATTCTCTTTTTTATTTCTTTTATGAATATAAATTATAAATATAAAGGTCATTTTTAAAATTTTGTTTATTATTTATTATTAAATATTTTGATTGAGTTTTTTTAATACATATGTAATAAATAAATGGCATGTTTTTATTAACAATAATTAATTTGAATTCAATTTTATTTTATTTTTATATAATTTTTGAGTTTCAGGGGACAACAAAAATTAACCCAAAATTTTGATTGGCAATAGCAGTTGTGATTAAGATTTAGCCAATTTAGTAAATCCATAATATATAGGTAAGTCATATTTGCTATAAAGATCAATTCATTTTATAAATAATTAGAAATCATTGCATGATATCCTGTTTGGTGTAATTACTTTTCTCTCCTCAACAAGTTCCTTCGTGTTAATTATTGCTCCTACAAGACAAGAAGATCCAATTGAATCCATTTGTGGCTATGTTGGCCAAGATCTCTTAACAAGCTGAAAAAAAATTGTTATATTGCATTGAATTTCAAATACAAACAAAGTTAGTTATCAATGAAATCAATGAGTGGCTCATGTGTTAGTTATAAAAAAACCCAACAATTATTATTGAGAAGAAAAAATTGAACCCCTTTATTTATTTATTGTTTTTGTTCTCAAGTAGGTTGAGTGCCCTATAAGGGCAATGGCCATATCATTACTCAAACCCCCATTTCCTCCTTATGTCTCTCTGTTAGCATTATTATTACAGATCTGATACACTAGCAATATCTCAATTGTAGGCCTCGAGGAGCCAGAATAGAAGCCTTCTGAGATGCTACCAGTGCAGTCCTTATTCAATATTTTTTAACAACATAGCTTAATAATGTTCAGATTTTGTTTTCTTGTTTCATATTTTAATTTTTTTTAAATGTGTTTCAGATTTTAAAAGGGAGGGATTTATTTATTTACTCACATCATACCAGGAATGGTGGCCTGTAGAATGGAAGTGATTGCTCTACCTGTGTTTTAATGATATAGACCATCAAAAAAGTTCATAAATCCCCTTACATATGGGGTTTTTGAACTTTTTTGTTGGTTTATAGAATTTGTTTCACTAGCTCTGACATCGTGCGGGTCTGACTAAGTTAAAAGAAAAATTCTATTATTTTCTTGAAATTATAATAATAAGAGTTATGATATTTATGTTTCTTGGGCCCTACCTATCATTCTTTTTAGTGCCCCTGCCCCTACCCTTTTTCTCCCCCACACTAAGTACAATGAAAAATGAACGGAATTTTATGTAAGCCAGTAAGGAGAGATCTTGTGCATAATTAGTAGTCATAAGGCTACATTTTCATTTCCTTGCCAACATTTTTTTGAGTAGTGAGCATTGTTTTTGTTTGTTTCATTGATTTTATATCACCCATAATTTATCCAATTTCTTTAAGATAAATACTTTTCATATATATATATATATATATATATATATATAGAGAGAGAGAGAGAGAGAGAGAGAGAATTTTTAACACATAAACCACCAGGGTTCCATTCTTTCCAAATGCAAATCCACCTTGGTAGATTAGCCAAAGGAGTATAAATTTGTGCAACCTAAATGTTATTGTTTGTTTCAACTCCATTGGGAAAATCCGATAGTCTCTCATTAGTCATCTACATAGCCAAAAATGTGTTTTTTCTTATTCACCCTACTTAACTGTACTTGCAATATATTGATGAATTTTAGTTTATATTAAACTATAAACTACAGAGCAGTTGGTTGATGTTTCAACTTTGGATATTAACATATACACATAGGAAACTATTGCTGGTAACTTTGTATCCTGTTTCCAGGTTGTTGAAATGTTTCCCTATCCTGGAAACTTTTTGAAACTTCTAGAGGGGGAAAAAACTTTTAAATATGTCTTTGGGAAATTTGGAAAGTTTTTCATAGAAATTTTCAAGCTCTTTCAAGATATTTTCAGCTCTGGGTTTGGCTATGTATAATGTTTTGTTCACAAGATTTTCTAATTTTTCAATAGTTTCTAGAGCTTTCTACTAATTATAATTTTATGGTACCAATTTATGTTGAAGCCATTTCCTTAAGAAATCTACACCACAATTTTTGTCAATTCATGGCCTTGTCAATCACCACTTCCATAACTCAATTTCATGTCATTGTTATAAGTTTACAACTTTGGTATCAACAAGGTTTTGATTTTTTTAGATGTGGTGAATTTTATAATTATACATGGAAAAACTAAAAGCGACAACTACCTATAAGACCTCATCTTAATGAAGGTAATGGATAGTGGGAGAGGTAGTTGTTACAATTCTTATCAACAACATATAGTGAGGATATTCCTACTTCTCTCGGTTGGAAGCCTATGACCCATTTTGTCAAACACGCCATGTGAATCCATCTCCCTTTTAAAAATGATGTCATGTTTATATCCTCGTTTGGTTTGCTATGCTCTTGTTTTAATCATGTTTGTCTTTCATTTTTTAATATTTCTGCCTAGACTATGGTTGGCTTATGTAGTTGAGATGTTTCACTAGTTTAATTGACCTGATATTTTGACAACACCTGCTAAAATAGTCAGAATGGAGAGCCCACCGAAGGGATTGGGTTTGTTTTTTGATGGAAGATCAGAGAAGGAACACAAACTATTTGACAAAATTCCTCAAAGAGATGTCAAGTCATGCAAAGAAATGACTGCAAGATGTATTACAAATTTGGTTTGTTGAAAAGGCTTTATAAAAGTTTAAGCAAATACAACTGGTGGGTGTTACGGCCAGCTTCCAAACCTTGCTAGCATCCTCCCTGTGTAGCCCCAAATGGAAGCTTTAGAACTAGGTTGAGGACATCCATCAATCAGAATAGAATAGGTACGTGAACTGTTGACAAAATCCTTGAAGAAGTGTGATCTCATAGGCTACAACGATGGCAAGATAGGCACAAAATGGATTTGCTTAAAACAAAGAAGCCTAGACAATTTGAAGCAGATGCAAATGGTTTATGTAATGTAGAAGGTTAAAAAAATACAATAAACCAAAATCATGGGAAGTAACTTACCTACAGATTATGCACAAATTGTGTCTATCAATGATGCCAATGAGAGAAAATGGGCAGAGGTCGGAGGAAATTTTTCAGGAAACACCAAGTTGTGTATTGTTGTTGGTTAATCTTGCTACTTTAGTCTATCATAGTAAAGGGGCCGAAAGAATTAGTGGCAAGGGAAGCAGTAAAATATGGAGTGGAAACCATTAAAGGCGATAAAAATGCGACTTACCTCAAGATTCTACATAAATCTCTATTGATTTCACTGATAAAAAAGGTCACAAAACTAAGAAAAATATTAACAAAAGGCAGATATTTTGGAAGGGGAGTTAATGCGACATTAAACGCATATCTTTTGGACACGAACTCTCATATGGAGAGGAAGGAAGGCAACAAATGAGAGTTATTGCATAGCAGTTCCATGGCATTAAACACGACCTACCTTGTCAGTGAAATGATTAATGATTGTCGATAGATGGAGAACCTTGCCAAGAACCTTCGTGCTTTCCAACCGTCGATGGTAAAAAATGAGCTTTGAAAGCTCAAAGAGTGACACTCCAACATAAATATATACATTTTGAGGAGAATAATAGGTGTATTGGAATTTATCAATTTTGCTTGGGTTGGAGTTGTAGATAGTATAAGGTCTATTGATATTTAGTTTCCTTTTTTAATTTATAATATTTAGTTGATGAATAATTATCTATTAATTATTTTCTTTTTCTTCCAAATTTGTAGGATAAGAATATTGAGTTTGTTTAGTGATTTATTTTTATTTCTATATTTAATTTCTAAAATTATACAACACTTTATTCTTTACGACTATCTATTAACTTGAATAACTAAGATATTAATTTGAATTATTCTACTAATTTCTATCAACATTGTTTTAGAACTTATGAATCAATTGTTCATTGGTCTTCCTTTTTGGATGTTGTGGTTGTGTTGCTGATATGTGGTTTTCATTGATGTCAACACTATTTGCATTGATGTATTAAAGGTTGTATATACATGTCAAGGATATTGAGAAAATTGTTAAAGAAAGAGTTGCAAGTTTCCAGTGGAACAGTGAAGGTCATGAAGGTGTCTTGCTTTGTAAGTTAATGATCAATCATTTTGGACTAAAGGATTTATTGTTGAGAGTATCTAGTTTATCCACTAGAAGTTTTAGAGTTTCGCCTGAAATTTTGATCATGTTATGAACAATTGTGTTCTGACAGTTTTATTTGGTTTCAATTAGTATTCTTGAGTGAAGTTTATGTGATTCTAGTATTTTTAGTTGTTTTGGATGTTTCTTTGTTGGTTCTTGTTGCTTCTGGATGTTTCTAGATCATTCTCTATCTTTTTTGCATGTCTGCATTAATCGGTGTGCTCGTGGACGTCGAAGATTTTTCTCATGTGTGTTCGGGTTTTCATGTTCATCGCTGACATGGTGGTTGTAATATGTTGTGGATCCTTGGAGATTAAAACTTGAATGTTTGGCACACTCGAGGATGTTGTTTTGAGCCTCAACATAATATTGGTCAACTGTGTTTGATTCACATTGAAAATTTATTTCTAAATTTGGGCTGACATTCTAAATGTGTTTTATAGTTTGGCCAAAGAAGTTGTTGATGTAAATCCATGTTGCAAATATATAAGAGAAATTTTTTGTGCAAAGTTATGGATGTGTGTGGTGTGAAGAAGTTCTAGAGAAAGTGCAACTATGCAAATAGTGATGTAATCATTCGATTGCAAAGCAGAGTGTGAAGAATTTTGAGTGAAGTTTCAAGGAGTGTTGCTCTGCTTAACCGAAACTATAATCAGGCTTTTGTAGAAGCTATTTTCTCAGTTCATACCCTGCAAATATAATTTGAATTTCTATAAGATATTGTTTCTTCCTTGGGCAATGAGCCCTCTTGTATTTGAGCAGTGAGCTCTAGGAAGTGTACCTGAATGCATGTGCATTCCCATTATTCTTCTTTATACTTTAAATAGGGTATAATATTGTGGACTAACATCCACTGTGGTTTTTCCCCTAACATGGTTTCAACATTAAAAAATCTTAGTATTTTTTGTGTTTCTGATGTGTTGATTGTTTATGGTTCATTGTTCATGCATCAAATTTGAGATTAAGTTAAGTTTGAAAATTTTAAATAATCAACGACAACTTATTCACCCCCCTTCTCAGTTGTATGTCCTTGTTTTTCCAACAATTGGTATCAAAGCAGGTTCCTCTAAAGAATTTTAAAAGCTTGAGGTGATCTGAGATGGCATAATACAGGAAGGATAACCCTAGATTTGATGGAACAAACTACTCTCTGTGGAAAGCCAGAATGGAGTGTCATTTGAGGTGTATTGGTGAACCCTTGTGGAAGATTACAAATACCATATATGTTATTCCTTAGAATGGTCCTTCCACTCTTGATGAGGTAAGAGAGGCTAAGATTAACATCAGGTCTATTGAAGCTTTGTTGAGTGCTCTAACAGATTCAAAAATGACAAATGTGATAGGTTTGAAAACAACTCATGAGATTTGGATGAAGTTGGAGACTTTGTATGAAGAAGATGTACATGTGAAGGTCACTAAGCTACAAAGTTTGAAAGGAAAGTATGAAAACTTGAAGATGGGTGACGATGAAAATATTTCTTCCTTTATGCAAAGAGTAAATGAACTTGTGATGGGTATTAGATGTGTTAGTGGTACCTTGGATGAACAAGAAATTGTGGCTAAAGTGCTCAGATCATTTCCCTCATCTTACAATTCAAAGGCTCATGCTATTCAAGAGTTCAAATTAGTAACAAATGTGACAAGGGATATGCTAATTGGTAAACTTGATGCTTTTTAGTTGAGTGAATTTGGTGCTTCTACCCCTAAGATTGAATCTGCATTTAAGGCTTTTGTATCTAGAAGGTACAATCGAAGATATGATCCAAGAGAGTGTTCAAGAAAGATATTCAAGTATGAGGAAGAGATGAAACAACTAGAAGATGAAGAAAGAGAGGTTGAAGAGCTGGAAGCATTGATTGTGAAGAAAGAAGGCAGAGGACAATGTAAGTATAAAGGAATGTTTCATATTAAATGTTTCTCTTGCAGTAAAATAGGTCTTTTTACTTCAAGGTTTCCTAAAAGAGTTCCTAAGTCTAAACCTAACAAACCTAGATTTTAAAAAGAAGTGTTATTTTGCTAAAGAAGGTATAACTAATGAAGAATCTAATAAAGAAAATGGAAATGAAGATGAATGGGTTTTCATTGCTATCAAGCAAAATGGTCTGGTGGCTTCTGAATCTACTAAAGTTGAGAAAGCTCTTCCAGTCCGAATCGAAGAAAAGGATGAGTGGGTTATTGACAGTGGATGTGTTGAAAAATGAGATTTTTTCTTAGCTTAATACTCTGTAAAACTTTAATATTGCTGATCTAAATAAGATTTTCCTTTGTTACCTATATTCTTTGTGGGTGATTATCTTGATTAATCCATTTTACTGTTGTAGAATGTAGACAAAAGTTGATAGAAGAACTAGACGGGATATTAGAAAGATTACACAAGATGTACAATGGAGAAACCCTTTCAGGAAAAAGCTCCAACAAGAATTATTCTATTATCCAATCTCTGAAATACAATAGCTCCAATTATTGCTTGAGAATACTTCTTCTTCCTTCACCAATCTTCTTCACAACCTGAAGTAAAAACTATGATAACTCTATTCAACTTTCTTGAGATAAATAGGCTTTGGGGTATGTGCAGGATCATGATGGGCCAAAAAGTGGCAATATGATGGGTATGTGGCTGATGAATTTTTTTATACCCAAAATTGATGAAACGAAAAGGGTTTTTAAATGAGATTCTCAGGTTTCAACCAATATGAATTATACCTTACTTTGAATTTAATAAGTAATTATTATTCATTTTCTATTCAAATTATGACTAAAGTCCTGATTGATAGGCTAATTGAAAAAAATCTATAGCTTTTAAATGGTATCATATTTTTTGAATCTAAAACATGCATCACATTAGATATGCTTTACACACTATAGGATTAAAAAAAGAAAAATTTAATTTTATAAATTTTTGACCAAGTTAAGGTGGTTAGACATACGAGTTTTTATATTTTTAAAAAAATTTAATAAGAAATTCATAATTAATTATTTACTTGGAAAAAAATTACAAAAAACTATGCATCACATCGGGACATGAGTCATCTACTTATATCTAAAATATTATAAAAAATAATTATCATTTTATTGTGGTTAGGGTGGTCAGACAGACACCCACTTCTTATTTTTCCCTGAAATTTAAGTACTACTACATTGAAATTTCAAATTTTCACCAAATAAATTTTTGTTTCTTTTAAACAAACCTAGTAGTTTAGAAACTACATTCAATTTTCTATATATTCTATTCTTACATATTTTTGAAATAATATAGATAACTTATTCAAATTTATACATCAAGTTTCCTAACTCTGATTTTTCTAATTTTTTTGCCACTTAAGGGCCTATTTTTTCCATGATGATCCTGCACATACCCTTTGATTTACTTTTTAAACTCCAACATGAGTTACAATTACAGTGCTCAAGCCCTATCCCTAAAAGGTATGCCTATCTCATGCACATAGGGTTATTCTATGAAGAACAATGCTAAAACATGTGCTTCATCCATTTGGGCATCCCAAACTGAAGTCACAACTCAACCTTCATTCAGTTGATAATTCCAAAGCTCTTCCTCAAATTTTGTGCCCATAAGTAATCCTACTTAACTGATCCTTCAAAAATATCTCAACACGCAAAAGAGGTAAATCCAAGAAAGCATCTTGGGTGCCCAAGTTGGCTTCAAGTGATTTCTTGTTAATTGAAACATTACTCAACACCATTCATGCAAGAATGGTCATCCCCTGTTAACTGGAGGTAGTCCCTGTTATCTGTCATACAACTCAAGTCATTAGCCATGCATTCCAAGTTAACTAAATTCAACTAGCATACAACTTAAACTAACTAAATACAACTGAACTAAACTGAGGTAAACTAATTTTGAATTGAATTGAACTTCATGCATGCAAACATCAAACCCTAACTTCTAGGATCTTTACATGCATTCAAAAGTGTTATCTCTTACTCCGAATAGTTAACTGAACTCAAGGTGAGTGCCAACTTACCATGTGTGCACCCACATGTTCCTATTATTTAGGAATAACTACAAATTTCAATTTCATGATTTATTTCATCAAATATTAACTCATCCTAATCTCAGTGTTGTTGAACACATTCCAAGAACTTAGGAGATACATGAAATAATTAATGTTTAGGATTTACAATTAAATGACATCCTATTTCCAACATTCTCCCACTTGACATTATCCATTGCAATTATTCTAAACAAGGAATAATAAAAAAAGTACAAGACTCAAGGCTAATGGCCTTCTTGCACCAACTAATCAAACCATGCTAACTTCAAATGCAGCCTGCATAATCATGAAGCTTCCAAGCAAATGATTAAAACCAAGAGAACTTATCTGTATGGTTTTATAAGATAATCTATAACATTAATTAAAGTGTTGACTTTCTTAATTAATACCTTCCCATTATCAACCAAACCAATACCTTTCCCAAGTCTTTGTATCCAAACCGCCTCTTTGGAGGCATGCTAAACCACTGAGTGTGTTGAATTCACATTCAACCAAGTTGTAGGCTCCTCGATCTTTTCTGTTGAAAAATATTTTCTTACAAGCAACCATTCCAAAAAAAATTCTCTTACCATAAGAGAATTCCAACCTCACCTATTTCTCCAAGTATCCATGAGGACCTCTAACCAACCAATCCATGCCAAACTCCGAATGCAACACAACACTTTCATGAAGTAATCAAGCAAATGATTAATCTACCCAATACTTAAGAGAAATACACAAGATCAATGTCAAAGCTCCAACCTTGAACATAAACATGACATCCATGATCTAACCATCTCCTCTTAGGAGATCACATGCATCATAACATACTTATACATCATAGTCTCAAGAGAACCATGTGATATGCCAAAAATCTAATCTAGAATCAGGAATAAACCATGACATAATAGCAATCACTCTAAACCAAGAAAAAACCATATCCCTAATCACATGAAGATAACCTTACCAATGATGCATCCAAGTCACTTCCAACCACTCCCACTGAACCATGGTATTGATTTACTCATGGCATTGTGACTACCATCCTCTCCATGAAGATTACTCTAAAACATGAAGCAAAGAGTTATCACAAACAATATTAGATGAAATAACCAATGCATCACTTCTATCATCTGAGGACTCCTCTATAGAAGAATTAGAACTCTCTTTCTGATTCTTATAATCCTTCTTCACATGTCCTGGTTTCCCATAGTTCCAACACTTTACCTTACTCTGTCCTTCTAACTTACCCTTCCCTTCCTTGTTTCCCTTAGGTTCCTTTTTCTTAGGCCTACATTTTACAAACAAGGCATCTTGTATTTCCTCCTTAGACTTCCTCCTCATCTCCTCTGATAGGAGAGTAGGAATAATTTTTTCCATCTTTGGATCTGCACCATTACCACTAATTGTAACAATTAGATTTTCCCAAGAATCTGGTAAGAACAAAGTAATAAAATGCACTTATCCTCATCCTTTAACTTTACATATACAAATGCTAACTGACTGAGAATTAAATTGAAACCATTTAAATGTTGTGCACTAGATTCACCATCTTTCATTTTCAATGAATACAACTTCCCTTTCAGATACAACTTATTAGTGAGACTCTTAGTTTGATAAATATCCCCTATTCTCTTCCATAATTTATATGCAGCGATTTCATCAGAAACATTTAAGAGAACATCAGCAAGACATAACCGAATTCTTCCTCTTGCCTTCTTATCTAACTTAGCCCAATCCTCATCTGAAATAGTTGTAGGTGTCTTTGTCTCATTATTAACTACTAACCACTAATATCTTTCTTCAAGAAGATCTTCCATTTTTAATTTCCACATTTCATAGTTAGAACCATTGAAACTTTCAATATCTAACCTTGAATTCATTGTAACAAAACTTAATTCCAAAATTAGAAAATAACAAAAATAATAAAAGCTCCCATTAAGCCAAAAAACCTCTAATATTTTAAGAGGAAGGCGTCCCAATACTCTACCCAACCTCAACTTTGATACCAAATGTTGAAAGGTGTTTTCTTAGCTTAATACTCTGTAAAACTTTAATATTGCTTATCTAAATAAGCATTTACTTTGTTACATATATTCTTTGTGAGTGATTATATTGATTAATCCATTTTTCTATTGTAGAATGTAGACATAAGTTGATAGAAGAACTAGACAGGATATTAGAAAGATTACACAAGATGTACCGTGGAGAAACCCTTTCGGGAAAAAACCCACCAAGAATTATTCTATTATTCAATCTCTGAAATACAATAGCTCCAATTCTTGCTTGAGAATGTTTCTTCTTCCTTCACCAATCTTCTTCACAACCTACAATAAAAACTATGATAACTCTATTCAACTTGCTTGAGATAAATAGGCTTTGATTTACTTTGTAAACTCCAACATGAGTTGCAATTACAATGCTCAAGCCCTATCCCTAAAAGGTACGCCTATCTCATGCAAATAGGGTTATTCTGTGAAGAACAATGCTAAAACATGTGCTTCATCCATTTGGGCATCCCAAAATGAAGTAACAACTCAACCTTCATTCTGTTGATAACTCCAAAGCTCTTCCTCAAAGTTGGCGCCCATAAGTAATCCTACTTAACTGAGCCTTCAGAAATATCTCAAAATGAAAAAGAGGTAAATCCAAGAAAGCAACTTGGGCACCCAAGTTGGCTCCAAGTGATTTCTTGTTAACTAAAACATTACTCAACACCATTCATGCAAGAATGGTCATCCCCTATTAACTAGAGGTAGTCCCTATTATTTTTCATACAACTCAATTCATTAGCCATGCATTACAAGTTAGTTGAAGTCAACTAGCATACAACTAAAACTAACTGAACCATAAATGAACTGAACTAAACTAAACTAAACTAAACTGATGCTAAATTAAACTGAACTTCATGCATGCAAACATCAAACCCTAACTCCTAGGATCTTTACATTCATTTAGAAGTGTTATCTCTTACTTTGAATAGTTAACTGAACTCAAGGTGAGTGCCACCTTACCATGTGTGCACCCACATGTTCCTATTATTTAGGAATAACTACAAATGTCAATTTCATGATTTATTTCATCAAATATTCATCTCACCCTAATCTTAGTGTTGTTGAACACATTCCAAGAACTTAGGAGATGCAAAATGGAGTTGTAGAGAGAAATAAAAAAATAATTTTGGATGCTACTAGAACAATTATGATTGAAGGAAATGTCCCTCACATCTATTGGACAGAAGTTGTAAACACTACTGTGTACACTTTAAATTGGGTAAATGTGAATGGTATTTCTAGTAAGACTCCTTTTGAGCTATGGTTTGGTTATAAGCCTACTATTAAATATTTCAAGATTTTTGGAAACAAGTGCTACATTAAGAAATATGAGGACATAGGAAATTTTGATGCAAGGAGCAATGAAGGAATCTTTTTAGGTTACTCTACCAAGAGCAAGGCTTACTAGTGCTATAATAGAAGATTGAGAAAAATGGTTGAAATTGTAAATGTCAGAGTTGATGAGGACTCTACTAGATCATCTAGATATTGTGGATATGATTCAGGTGACCAGTAAGATATTTTAGAAAAAGGAAAGAATGCTCAGACATAGAATCAAGTTCAAATTATTCTGGTAAATCAAGAAAGTTAGGAAGGAGAGATAAGTGGAAGTACATAAGAAAGAATAGAATAGCCAGAAGTGTGAGTGAATCCTAAAACTCTGAGGTATGTGAGATTGAATCATTCAGAGAATCAAATTATAGGAGACAAGAATAAAGTTGTGCAGACTAGAAGAAGGATTGCAAAAGAATATTGTCTGATTTTCAAGACTGAGCCTAAAAATGTCAATGAAGCTTGCAATGATGAATATTAGATGGATCCTATGAAGGAATAACTAATGTAGATTGAAAAGAATGATACATGGATTCTTGTTCCAAGACCTAAAGATAAAAAATGTGATTGGTACTAAATGGGTCTTTCAAAATAAGCTAAATGAACAAGGTGAAGTAGTTCAAAATAAGGAAAGATTGGTATGTAAAGGGTATTCACAAATGGAAGGTATTGATTTTGAAGAAACCTTTGCCCCTATTGCTGGAATTGAATTTGTAAGATTATTTCTTGCTTATGCTACATATAAGAACTATAAAGTCTATCAAATGGATGTGAAGTCAGATTTTTTGAATGGTGAGTTAGAAGAAGTATATGTTGAACAACCGAATGGATTTCAACTGATTGACAAGGAAGACATAGTTTTTCAATTGAAGAAATCTCTGTATGGACTCAAGGAAGCTCCTAGAGCTTGGTATGCTAGATTGGATAAATACTTACTAAAACTTGCATTCAATAAAGGTACTATTGACAACAACTTGTATTTTAAGTTGGATCATGATAAAGAGTTGATTATTGAAGTCTTTGTTGATAACATTATTTTTGGAGGAGATGATGATTTATGTATGAAGTTTGTTGATGAAAAGAAAAGTGAGTTTGAAATGAGTATGATTGGAGAGATGAAGTTATTTCTAGGATTGCAAGTCACTCAGTTAGACAATGGTATTTTCATATCTCAGTTCAAATATGTGAGAGAGTTATTGAAGAAGTTTGGAATGGAAGACTCAAAGCCTATTGGTACACCCATGGTAACCGAATGCAAGTTAACATAGAATGATGATTCTCCTAAGGAAAATCAAACAAGATATAGGTCAATGATTGGCGGATTTCTCTACCTAACCTAGACTAGACCAACCATCATGAATGTTGTATGTATGGTTGCTAGATTTTAGGCTAATCCAAAATAATCTCATGTGACTATTGGAAAGAGATTTTTTAGATATCTGAAAGGAACAGTTGATTTTGGACTTTGGTATCTTAAAGATGATGATCTTACCTTGAGGGCATATACTGATGTGGATTGGAAAGGAGATGTAGATGACATGAAAAGTACTAGTGGTGGTGCCTTCTTCCTAGGGAAGAAATTGGTGTCTTGTTTGAGAAAAAAGAAAAGTTTCATTTCCCTATCTACTGCTGAGGCAAAGTATATTGCACTACTGCAAATAATTGTACTCAAGTGATGTGGATGAAACAGATGCTAAAAGATACCAGATAAGTATATGATGAGCCTATTTCCATATACTATGACAACTCAAGTGCAATAAACATGTTGAAGAATTCAGTGTTACACTGTAATACCAAGCACATATCAATCAAGTTTCACTTTTTGAGGGAGAAAGTGAGTGAGAAAGAAGTCAGATTGGAGTATGTGCCTACCAAAGAATAGATTGCATACATTTTCAGCAAGACATTGCCAAAGGATACTTTTGAGTATCTCAGAGGGATGCTAGGGGTGATTACCCCTCCTAATATGAACTAGAGATGCATTTACTTCCATCAATCAGTATGCTTCAAAGCTATATTCTGATCTGGATTAATGTTTTTGTGGCTACTATCTAGGGGGAGTAGTCAGATGTGCAGATATGTGGCTTAGAGCTTGTATGTGGGAAGATAATGTTTATCTTTTTCATTGATGTCAAATGGGGAGAAGATTCATGTGAAAAAATGTGAATTATCTGGGGAGAAGAGCCTTATGGGGTGAAGATCATGTAGAAGAAGTTGAGGAGAAGATTCAGAATCTAAGGGGGAGTAAGTGTTGATTGAGAGTTGTGTTGATGGTGTTTTTCACATCATGTGTTTCCATCAATTCCAAAGGGGGATCTTGTTGGATGTTGTGGTTGTGTTTTTGATATGTGGTTGTCATTGATGTTAACACTATTAGCATTGATGTATTGAAGGCTATATATGTTGAGGATATTGAGAAAATTGTTAAAGAAAGAGTCACTGGTTGCCAGTGGAACAGTGAAGGTCATGAAGGTGTCTTGCTCAATACGTTGATGATCAGTTGTTGTGGACTAAAGGGTTTATTGTTGAGATTATCTAGTTTATCCACCGTAATTTTCAAAGGTCTGCATGAACTTTTGATCATGTTGTGAATAGTTGTGTTCTGATAGTTTTATGTGGTTCCAGTTAGTATTCCTATGTGAAGTTTATGTGATTCTAGTAATTTCAGTTGTTGCGGATGTTTCTCTATTGGTTCTTGTTACTTTTGGATGTTTCTATATTATTCTCTATCTTTGTTGCATGTCCGCATTGATCGGTGTGCTCGTGGTCAAAGATTTTTCTCATGTGTGTTTGGGTTTTCCTGTTCTTGGCTGACATGGTGGTTGTAACGTGTTGTAGATCCTTGGAGATTAAAAATTGAATGTTTGGTGCACTCAAGGATGTTGTTTTGGGCCTCAACATAATATTGGCTAATTGTGTTTGATTTGAATTGAAATTTTATTTATAAATTTGGCCCAACATTGTAAATGTGTTTTATATTTTGGTTGATGAAGTTGTTGATGTAAATCCATGTTGCAGATATATAAGAGAATTTTTTTGTGTGAGTTTATGGATGTGTCTGGTGTGAAGAAGTGCTAGAGAAAGTGCAAGTGTGCAAATAGTGATCTAATCATTCGATTACAAAATAGAGTGTGAAGAAGTTTGAGCGAAGTGCTAAGGAGTGTTTTTGTGCTTAACCGAACTATAATCAAGCTTTTGTAGAATCTATTTTCTCATAACTCATACCCTATGGATCTAATCAGAATTTCTATAAGACAGTGTGTCTTCCTTGGGAAGTGAGCCCTCTTGTATTTGAGCAGTGAGTTCTAGCCAGTGTGCTTGAATGCATGTGCATTCCCATTATTCTTCTTTATACTTTAAATAGGGTATAATATTGTGGACTAACATCCACCATGTTTTTTCCCCTAACAGGGTTTCTACGTAAAAAAATCTTGGTGTTTTCTATGTTTTTGATGTGTTGATTGTTTATGGTTTATTTTTCATGCATCAAATTTGAGATAAAGTTAAGCTTGAAAAGTTTAAATAATCTGTGACAATTGATTCACCCCCCCCCTCTTAGTTGTTTGTCCTTTTTTTCCCAACATTCCTTTCTTGTTCTATTTTTTTCTATAACTCTAAGAAAATGTTAGTTGAATTGTCATTTAGCCTATTTATAATTTGTGTCAACTTTTATTAGAGCAAGGGTCAAATCCTATGAGTGAGAGATATGTGAACTCTATTACAAAGAGTATTTTTGTGTTTTTCAAATTGTAGGTGGATGAGAGGAGTCATGCATTGTATAAAAAGAATATAAATAGGAAAAAAATAAGCTAGTAAAGAACTACATATGGTATATGTTGTTGGCATGTTGAGTGCACATAAGGAACAACTCAATGCCAAAGAGACATTAAAATTTGGCATTATGTATTTTTTTCATTGTAGTTGATCTTTCTCATATTACATGTCAAATATAAAATTACTTATTTAATGCTTGATTCCATTTAATTTTTTCTCTTATAATAAATAATGACCATGATTTAATCCAATTTAATGAGAATTATACTTAAAATATTAGTATGCCACTTAATTTTACTTCTGACATATAGGTGCATCTTTTAATCTTAAAAGTAATTAGACTATAGAGGTGAATTCCCTCTTGGATAGGTAAAATTTTAGAACATTTAGGATTGTATAATCATCTTTCCTCTTGGTAGTTGATGAGCTCAAAATATGCTCATAGTTTGGATATTATGATGAACTTTTAATATCTTTACTTTTGTTATTTCGTGGTTGTTTAAAACTCTTTTGGAACCTTTTATGGGGATATCCTGTAGCAAAACATTTGCATATTCCTACAACTTATTGTGTTGACTTGATTGTATTTATTACCCCATTGACTCCCTAAATGACTGGTATATTGCATATAGTTTTTGAATGATGAAATAGATTTAAATGTGTGATTAATGAACGAATATTGTGTATGTGCCATATGCCTTTTCTTTCGCATCTGTTACCTTTTGTTTTGCAGATTGTTGAAGAATGGTCGAGTCAAGCGCAGCCAATCTTGGCCTTGCAGTAAACTCCATTTCCCGCACGACTTCGAGGAAGCTCCGGTGAAGACTCTCTGACCGAAACCGTTGGGAAATATTTTTAATGACAGTCAATCTGGAAAGAGTGGAGCACTAGATTCTCTCCGGATCGGGTTGAACGCATAAATTCATTTATGAAGTTTGTTCCTTGATTCTGGGATATACTTTATTTCCACGTCTTTCTTTGATAGGGTTAGTTAGTTAGTTGTTCTCCTAATTTTAAATAAAGTACTCCTCCTGTGTGAGTGAAAAAAAAGGAGGATAGTTAGAGTAAGATAGAAACATAGTGATAGAAAGATAGCATATACCATGTAAGAGTTAGTATAATAATGAAAAGCAGAATCTGTATGATTAGAGACAGAGTTTGTTGTTAGTTTCCATATCAACAAAGCAATGTATACCATTATGTTTTCATGAATAAAGTTTGATGAAGTTCTGAGTTCAGCATCTGTGTAATCAGTAGATGCTTGCTAAGGGGGCCCACTTAGTAAGTATCTGTAACTAGTTAGTTAGTTATTCTTTTCTGTTGATCATCAGTTAGCTTTCATCTTTGAAGTTTTCATACAAACTCAGTCTTGTATTGCTCCTGCAGCATAGGGAACCCATCCCTGTGCCTGTTCCTGTAGCATAAGGCCAGTTCACAGTTTGTGTTCTAGTCATAGTTGTTATGGTTTATGTTTTAATCAAATCATAGTTGAGTTAAAGAGCTTTGAATTACCTTCCTGTAGCGTAGATAGAATTCCTTTTCAACATTCATTTCCACTAAGTTTTGACTGAAACTAGTTCTTAGTGCATATATTTTGCCACGCCATTTAAAGTATATATCCCCTGGTTTGACAAGTAAATGAACGTCCATAGAGAGATATTAGTCACCTGTTGGAATGTCCAATTCCTAGGAAAGGTTTTACTATGATTTTCATATCCTTTTATGGACGCGACCATTTTTGGCGCCGTTGTCGGGGATGGCGTCCAGCTAGGAATTTGTCAGAAGTCATTTTTAGCATTAGTTTAGTTAGTCAAAAATTTCAAAATCTTTCAAGCCACTATTCATACTGTATTGCATGCATAGAAGAAGAAGAGATGCACTGGGAAGGTTCCTTCTTGAAAACCTGTTTGTTGAAATACCATTTAACCCAGCTAACGAAGTACCTGAGGAAAATCCATTCGCTCTATTATTCTAGCAACCAAACATGGAAAATAATCCACCTAATAATCCACCTCCAGCGTTTGAGTTTCCCATTGTTCCCCAATGAGATACTGACAATCTTAAAAACATTCCCTCTTCCTTGCTTCCAAAGTTTTATGGCTTGGTTACGGAGGACCCAGAAACTTTTCTATTTGAATTTGATGTCCTATGTCGCAGTTATGACTAGAACACAGACGCTCATAAACTAAAGTTATTTCCTTCCACCTTGAAGGAGGGAGCTCTCAGATGGTTCATGAGTCTGGGAAGAGGCGTCGTTGATAGTTGGGCAGCCATGCAGACTAAATTTCTTGAAAAGTATAAGGAATATCGTAAGAGTGCCAGTAATGGTGATGACATATTCCGAATTCAGTAGAAGGACGATGAAAGTCTGGAAGATTACATTTCTAGA
Organism: Sequoia sempervirens; assembly: GCA_007258455.2. NCBI lineage: Eukaryota > Viridiplantae > Streptophyta > Pinopsida > Cupressales > Cupressaceae > Sequoia > Sequoia sempervirens. The sequence goes on along the minus strand of VDFB02281492.1, from coordinate 279,866,155 downwards.
TTTTTGTTTTCACTAAAGAGGAACTCAAACCATACTCTCAACGAGGACTCTCAGAAACTACTCTTTCTAAGGGGAATCAGTGATGCCTGTATAGACGCCCTGGACCTGATGGGAGGAGGTGATATAGCCCAACTGTCTTGGGATAATATAAAGATAATATATCTTAACTACTCTCGAGCAATAGTTAAGAAAGGTCGAGGTCATCATGCTGTAGTGGGGAAGTCTTCTTCTGGTGGATTTTCTCGGATGGAGATAAAAAATTTGTTGTCTGACTTCAAACAGGACATTATTAATAATATGGCTACATAACTGGACACCATGCAAGCTCAGAAGAAACATGAGGAAGTTGAGGCAGTTTTGGCCGAGTTCTATCCATATTGCAGACAGAAGAAGCGTGACTGCAGATGCAAGATGGTGGCTAATTTGGAAGCTAAGCAACTACCTACTGACTTCAAGCCAGTAGAAGGTGATGATGATCAAGTGTTCTTTGTTGCACAAAGGAGACCATGGGCCTAAAGACAAGGTATTCCTCAAGATCCTTTAACTTTTGGTAATCCTTATTCTGACTATAATAACCAATGGCAACATGCATATGGACCACCACCACCCTGGAATCCACCTCGATCAAGTTGGCCTAATTATCATACCCCGCAATGGAAATCTCCTCAAGGAGGTTGGTAGTAGCCACAAGGACAATGGACCCCACCTTTAAGTAATTGGCAGCAAAATCTTCAATAGAGAGGTCCTCAGCAATGGAAAAACTAGTCCTCTAGATTCCTGTAGCTTCCGCAGCTGCAACCACAGGCCCTCATGCCACCTCCTGCAGTAACTGCCACTAATACTGGTCCACCAAAACAAATGCCTATGCCTACTCATCCATTGCCAAATCCCAATAATAAGCAACAACAGCAGCCACAACAGCCTACATATCTTGCCGAAGCCAACCAATATCAAGCTTATGCCTTAGACGTTAATGACATCCATTTGAGGTCTGGAACCACTCCACCTACTCCAAAACTACCTCTAATTACTGAAATACCAGATTCTCCTCTTGAAGAATCTACTACACCTGTTGTTCCTACTGAGCATATGCCTATAACCAATATGGTTTCTAAGGAACCTATTTTGCAAAGTCAAGACAACCCACCTTTTCCTCAGAGGTTGCAAAGTACTACATTTAAATCCATGGAAGAACCCACTTTTGACATTCTGGATCAGCTAAAAAATGTACAAATTCAAATTCCCTTATTTCAGGCTATTAAAGATGTTCCCATTTTTGGAAAAGCTATTAAAGAGGTATGTTTAAAGAAGCCTAGATGAAAGAAAAAGGATCCTCAAACAATTCATGTCTTAGGGAAATTGGCTGATATAATGTTGGGAAATGCAGTCATTCCAAAGTATATTGACCCTGGAAGTCCTGTAGTGCAGATACATATAAATGGCCAAATTGTAAAAAATGTTTTGATTGACTTAGGTGCTGCCATTAATGTCATGACAAAGCATACTATGGACTCCTTGAACATTTCAAACATTGGGTCTACACCCACAGTTCTGCAGCATGCAGATAGCTCCATAGTTAAACCTGATGGGATGGTGGAAGATGTAATTGTCACTCTTGAATCTTGGGAGTATCTAGCTGATTTTACAATATTATCAGTTAAGGAAACTTTAGGAGGGTATCCAGTTATCCTTGGTAGACCATGGTTAGCCACTGCTGATGCTTTTATAGGATGTCGTTCTGGAGATATGACCATTTCTGATGGATAGTCCACAAAAAAAATAGCTTTGTAACCGCCTGCTAGACCTCAACCAGATTTGTCCCAACCTATTTGGCCAGATGTGGAGGAAGAAATTGAAGAAGCCAATTCCTTAGCTCAATTAATGATGCTTCAAAATGATCCATTCTCACAACTTCAGAATGAGGATGCTTTACTTTTTCAAATTCTGCAATTTAACTCTGATACAGGTAGTTCATCTGATCCAAATGGCAGCCATCTACAATGCTTCCTGCAACAACCAAATCCTAAAAGTTTGTTGCCTAAACTTCCTGCAATTTTCCATCACTTGCTTCCACAAGAGGTACAAACATTGCCCATAGACTCTATGAGTAATCTCATTAAGCAGATAGAATTGTCTCCAGGTCACTATTTGAATATCAATAGCAAACTGTCACAATCTCAACAGGCTAACTTATTAAAAATGCTACAAGATCAGCATAAAGCTTTTACTCACAAGATATATATCAAAGAAGATTGTTTACCAGTTAGACAACCTTAAAGAAGAGTAAATCCAGCACTTAGAGAAATAGTGAAAAATGAACTTCAAAAGTTGCTTGATGCTGGTTTTATTTATCCAATATCTGACAGTCAATGGGTTTCTCCATTAGTCATTGTCCCCAAGAAAGGAGAAAAGAGTGTGTGTAGATTACAGAGAGTTGAACAATGCCACTAAAAAAGATCACTTTCCACTACCTTTTATAGACCAAGTACTAGACTCACTGTCTGGTAAAATATATTTTTCCTTTTTGGATGGTTACAGTGGGTACAATCAGATAAAAATTGCCCCTGAAGATCAAGATAAGACCACTTTTACCTATCCATGGGGAACATTTGCTTACTCAGTCTTTCCTTTTGGTCTATTCAATGCGCTAGCAACATTTCAGAGAGCAGTGATTAGTATCTTTGTTGATATATCTCATGACTGTATGGAGATTTATATGGATGATTTCACTACCTATGGAGTCACATTTGAGAAAGCATTGGTGAACTTAGAAAAGGTATTGAAAAGGTGCAGAGAACAAAATTTGTCTCTAAACAGTGAAAAGTGTTTTCTAATGATGGAAGAAGGTATTGTTCTAGGTCATCATATTTCAAAGAATGGAATTCAGGTTGACCCTGCTAAAATTGAAGTTATTCAGAATTTGCAAACTCCTGCAAAACAAAAAGATGTCAGAAGTTTCCTTGGCCATGCAGGATATTATAGAAGGTTTATAAAAGATTTCAGTAAAATTGTCAGTCCACTTTATGCCTTGTTAACTAAGGATTCTCAATTCGAGTGGACAGAGGCCTGTGAAAAATCCTTCCTGCAACTAAAGGACTTACTTACTCAAGCCCCTATTCTTCAAAATCCAAAATGGAATTTTCCTTTTCACATACATGTTGATGCCTCTGATTTTGGTATAGGAGCAGTTTTAAGTCAAAAAGAAAATTCAACCGAGCATGCCATCTACTTCATCAGCAAGAACCTTCAAGGTCCCGAGCTCAACTATACTATCACAAAAAAGGAATTGCTTGCAGTAGTGTATGCTTTGAATAAATTTAGGCATTATGTCACAGGTTATCAGATATTCGTCCATACTGACCATGCAACAATCAAGTATCTGATGAACAAACCTGCCATTTCTGGTAGATTGGCACGATGGCTCCTGTTGTTACAAGAATTTGACATTACAATCAATGACAAACCAGGAAGAGCTAATGTTGTAGCTGACTTTTTATCAAGACTTCAATCAGCTGCACCTGTTGAACACAAGGTTATTGATGATAGGTTTCCAGATGAACACTTGTTCTCCATTGTTACACATACTCCATGGTATGCAGACATTTCCAATTATCTAGTAGCAAACAAAATACCAGCTCATTTTTCTCCAAAAGAAAATAAATTATTAATAGAGAAAAGTTTTAATTTTTCATGGATTGCAAATTGTCTATTTTATACTGGACGTGATCAAGTAATGCGAAGATGTGTAAGAGAAGATGAGACTTATGATATCTTGCATGCTTGCCATGATGAACCATGTGGGGTACATTTTGCAGCAAAAAGAACATCAATGAAGGTTCTTACAACAGGGTACTACTGGCCAACATTACACAAGGATGTTGTGGCCTATACAAGGAAATGTGACCGATGCCAACATATAGGAAGACCAACCAAGTCAGATGAAATGCCCTTATATCCATAGGTAATAGTCACCCCTTTTGATAAATGGGGAATGGATTTTGTGGGACCAATTGATCCACCATCAAATGGCAAGTCATATATCCTAGTTTACACGAACTATGTCACAAAATGGGTCGAGGTAAAAACTATGACTCATGCTCGAGATAACAAAGTTGTTGAATTTCTGTATGAACAAATTTTCACTAGATTTGGAGTTCCTAGAGAGCTTGTAACTAATCAGGGAGCTTAGTTCACATCGAAAATGATAACTACATTAATGAATGACTATAAAATCAAACATAGGAAGTCCAGCCCCTATCACCTTCAAGCCAATGGTCAGTCGAAGGTAACAAACAGGGAAATTGAGGCAATCCTAACAAAGACAGTGCAGATCCATAGAAAATATTGGAGCAGTAGACTTCCTGAAGCAGTTTGGGCCTACATAACTACATGGAAGACAATAACTGGGTTTACACCTTTTGAGCTGCTTTATGGGAAAACAACCATGTTGCCCATAGAATTTGAGCACAAAACATTGAGGACAACTCTTGAACTCAATATGGAAATAGCTGAAGCACAGAAGGACCGTCTCCTGCAGCTCAATGCTTTGGATGAAATGAGAAAAGCTGCTCTATAGCATACAGAAGCATTCCAACAACAACATAAGAAATGGCATGATCAACACATAAAAACCAAGAAATTTTCTGCTGGTGATTGGGCTCTATTATATGATTCCAGATATCAAGAAAACCAGGGTCAGCTCACAACACGCTGGCTTGGTCCCTATGAAGTTGAGAATGTGTTCGACAACGGAGCTGTACAATTGGTGACAATTGATCCAGTCCGTTTTAAATTGCTAGTTAATGGCCACCTCATAATAAAGGTTTTCTTTTTAAAGGAAACCCCTTTTTCTCCATTTTCATTTGTCGCTACATACCACTTCTTTATCTTCCATCCCATCCATCCATTCCATCCATTCATCTCGTCCACCCACATCACGCATCCACCTCATCCATCCGCATCGCCCTCAATTATGAAGTCATTTCCCAACTGTCAACTCATGCAGACGCTGTCATCTTTCTTCACACGTACGTGCAATTATTAAAGGTATGCAATATCTTTTGTTATCGCATATTTGATTTATTTTATTCTATTCATTTACTGCTATGACAGTACCAGTCATTATTACTTGATCTCCGCCTATTCTTTATTACATGTGTGAGGACACATGTCATACTCTAAGTAGGGGGCAGTGATGAGCTCAAAATATGCTCATAGTTTGGATATTATGATGAACTTTTAATATCTTTAATTTTGTTATTTTGTGGTTGTTTAAAACTATTTTGGAACCTTTTATGGGGATATCCTGTAGCAAAACATTTGCATATTCCTGCAGCTTATTGTGTTGACTTGATTGCATTTATTACCCTGTTGACTCCCTAAATGACTAGTATATTGCATACAGTTTTTGAATGATGAAATAGATTTAAATGTGTGATTAATGAATGGATATTGTGTATGTGCCATATGCCTTTTCTTTCGCAGCTGTTACCTTTTGTTTCGTAGATTGTTGAAGAATGATCGAGTCAAGCGTAGCTGATCTCGGCCTTGCAGTAAAGTCAATTTCCTGCACGACTTTGAGGAAGCTCCGGTGAAGACTCTCTGACCAAAACCGTTGGGAAAGATTTTTAATGACAGTCAATCTGGAAAGAGTGGAGGACTAGATTCTCTCCGGATCGGGTTGAACGCATAAATTCATTTATGAAGTTTGTTCCTTGATTCTGGGATATACTTTATTTCCATTTCTTTCTTTGATAGGGTTAGTTAGTTAGTTGTTCTCTTGATTTTAAATAAAGTATTCCTCCTGCGTGAGTGAAAAAAAAGGAGGATAGTTAGAGTAAGATAGAAACATAGTGATAGAAAGATAGCAGATACCATGTAAGAGTTAGTATAATAATGAAAAGTAGAATCTATATGATCAGAGACAGAGTTTGTTGTTAGTTTCCATATCAACAAAGCAATGCATACCAGTTTGTTTTCATGAATAAAGTTTGATGAAATTCTGAGTTCAACATCTGTGTAATCAGTAGATGCTTGCTAAGGGGGCCCACTTAGTAAGTATTTGTAACTAGTTAGTTAGTTATTCTTTTCTGTTGATCATCAACTAGCTTTCATCTTTGAAGTTTTCATACAAACTCAGTCTTGTATTGCTCCTGCAGCATAGGGAACCCATCCCTGTGCCTGTTCCTATAGCATAAGGTCAATTCACAGTTTGTGTTCCAGTCATAGTTGTTATGGTTTATGTTTTAATCAAATCATAGTTGAGTTAAAGAGCTTTGAATTACCTTCCTGTAGCGTAGATAGAATTCCTTTTCAGCATTCATTTCCGCTAAGTTTTGACTGAAACTAGTTCTTAGTGCATATATTTTTCCGGGCCATTTAAAGTATACGTCCCCTGGTTTGACAAGTAAATGAACGTCCATAGAGAGATATTAGTCACTTGTTGGAATGTCCAATTCCCAGGAAAGGTTTTACTGTGATTTTCATATCCTTTTATGGGCGCGACCAGTAGTATAGTGTGAAAAAATTCTAAAATAGCTATGGCAGGCCATATTGACAAGATAAATTCCCAATTTTTTTACTAGATGATCAAATATTCAAATCATACCTTGATTTCATCTTAATGAGATGCCATTGGAATTATTGGATTCACCCTCTCTAATAGAGGATAAATCCTTATCCATTTTACTTCGATAAAATCACCCATTTTCCACTTAATTCTTTTTGGATGCCTTTTTTCTATTTATTTAGAGTTACTCTCATAGCACTAAAGTGGGATGTTACATAGATATAAGTACAAGTGTATGTTGAGAGAAATATTTGCAAAAAAAAGCTAAATATTATTGTTGTAATTATATAAATAGTATAATGCATTTCATATGCAATGATTGTGTCACATACTCAAAATTCACTATAATAGTTGGTTGCCCATGAGGTTTGCTAAAATGATGCAAAAACTATATAGGTTTTGAAAGATTATTTTGACTATAAGATTTTTTTTACACTAATTTTTACATGTGATAGACGATTGATAGTTGTAGAGGTTGTTGATTCTTTACTTTTTCTTTTGGTGTATGGATGACAAGTTTATTTTATAGGATGTTGATATTATTTACTTTATATTATATTTGTTGTGATAGAGGGTAGAGAAAGACACATACTTAGACAAGTTGACATATTATATTGTTTGTGTTTTATCCTTTAGGTATTTTGAGGATGGAATATAGATTTGGTTTAGAGAATGTTGGCATGCATCAAAAATTAGACATCAATATTTTAGAATTCACATCGATCAATGTAATATTGAAATGTATTATTTAACATAAATAATTTGAGAGAATATTTAATATTAGAAATATAAGTATCTAATAGTTGTATGTGTAGTTTTTAGGTGCATACATAATTAATGCTTTCTCATTTAATATTATTTAAAAGGGTAAGTCTTGCATACCTTTATAAAAACCTCTTATCTACTTGAGAGCATTCTATTAAGTAAATTGATCCATTATCTTATAGTCAAAAATTATGTAGATATTCATGATTTGACATATCCAACTCAATCATCATCTATGTTGACATCATTTATAGCAAAATCAAATTCTCATTGGTTTAGTTATCACCATACATTCATGGTCCCTATTGCTGAATCACATATGGAACCTAATTCATCTTATCAGCATTGGCTTAGAGATCTTTGAGAATCCTTTGAATGCACCATTGACATCATATCAATCTTTAGATCATGTGTAGGATTTAGATACATTCATCTTACTTCCTGCATATTCCTATATGGAATGGGAAGTCATCTTGCACATATTTATGATGTTGTTTCTTTCCAAGGGGAGAATGTTGTTAATCATTCATGGATCATCTTCAAAATTCAACGTTGAGAATCTACCAAAACTACAAGCACCATTTTGAGGGGAGGATGCATGGTTTCTCTTCTATCATTTTTGGGAGGAACAATTTCCTCACATGGAGTTCATTACTTCACATTTTATTGGGGAATCACATAGACCTTCTATCTTTTCTCTCTTATGGAGAGAACATCCATTGTACTTTGTGCTAGAGGTAGTCCTTCAGGGGTCATCATGATTCCTATCTTCTTCACTTGTACATTCTATTTAATTGCATCATTTATCTTTTGGAGAGGGGTTTTTATTTCCTACTATGATTTTCTCCTTTACCCAATTTATGAGAAACTTGTATAGCATACCTAACATGGCCTAGTAGTTGAGAATAATAATTTGTACATAAAATACTCACTAAGTTTCACTTAAGGGAGTGGTAGTGTAAATAGAGTCATTATTTACCTAGTTAGCTAATTGCCCTTCTAGGATTGACCTTTTCACACTCATAGCTTAGGTTTTCTTAGGTTTCTTTTTCTTTTGTCTCACTTCATAGTATTGAGACATGTGTCTTCATGACTTGAGACACCTATTGAAACTTTCTCACACACTTATCAAGTCAGCTCACAATTGTCTCATCTTTCAAGGGTTAGTCAGTTGTACAATACTACCTTCCTACCTCATCTACCACACTTATATATGCAAGGTTTCTCATTGTATTTACACACTCTTAATTTTATGTATTAATATATATACTATTGTGCTTATTTTGTTCACTTGTGGAAGTTTATTTCATACTCTTGATCTTGGGATTCTCCAACACAATAATCCATTCTAATGCAATTTTGAATTTCAACAATTCCTAATTTCTACTTTTATTTTTATTTTTATTTTTATTTTTCTTTCGTATTTTCCTTTCCCAAAATAATGTTTAGAAAATAAGTTGAAGAATCTAATTATTTTCTTTCTTATTTTTAGGGATAGAGAATGATCCAATTTAATTTTACCAAGCAATGAAATATTTCCTATTTTTCAATTTCAATGAATAATTAAAACAATTTTAATTGCACTTCTCTAGACCAATGGAATAATTTTAAATTGTAATTTAATTGAACAAAATAAATGGACCATAATTTCCAATGATTTTGAAAATCATTTCCCTTTTCCCCAATTTCTCAATTTCCCCAAATATATCAAATATAATTAAAACATAATCATTTGACCTTTGAATATAATTAAATTGTAAATGAGAAAATAATTTAAATCATCAATAAAATCACCCATTTATGGGTTTTTCATTACTCATGAATTCCTAAATCTAGATCCTTGTGGGTAATTAGGAAACATCTCACACTTGAACTAAGTGTGATAGAGGTTACCACACACACTTAACCCAAAGTGGCATCTTCAATATAATATAATTGTGAAAATAACCTAGATCTACATGCTCGTTGCGGAAATAACCTTATACCCACACACTAAAGTCACACATCAAGCATACCCACACCATACATAATAGCCAAAGTAATATGTTATCATGGATCAAGGTACAAATTCATATACATCACATAATCATTATATCCATAATAATTCAATATTAATGCACACCATCCAAACATAGAAATTTGATAACCATTAATCATCTAGAATACATACATTGTAATAATACATTACTTAGATATATAGAGATGTGATAATCAAATACAATATATGATGTCAAGATCATTATAATAATTAAGCATGCAATGTGTTATAGAGCTTGATTATGAGGGACTAAGTATTATAGGAATAAATGTAAGTATAAGATAATGAATATGATTTTATAGCTAATATATCCTATTTTTCATAAAAATAAGAAAAAAGATCTAGACGAGCCAAATCTAGAGTAATTTATGTAAATATAAGATCTAATGAATTCAAGTGGTGATTTTAGATGGAAATATGATGTAAACTCTTAAATCTTTTTTTGTTATCATGAACACCAATTATAAATCCTCCATTGTGAGGTCTTCTTCACATAATTTGGAGTGAAGGAAACATGAGAAAGATATATAATCCAACCATGTTTAATTATAAAGAAGTTACATGTCTATTGTAGAAAACAAGTTGCCGGTATTGGCATGGTGTGGTGGTTTATAGGTGGCATTGTCGTTCTTGCCACCAAGGTTCAAACCCCGTTGGGGTGGTATTGTTGAATGGTTGTATCCGGTTCATAGCTCCGATCAAAAGCGTTTACCCTTTGAATAAATTTTTTTTTGTAGAAAACAAGTTTAGTCATTGTATATTTAATATCATTTTTAATTTATAGAAAGAAGGTATAAAAAACTCATGTTCATGATAATTTTGTCATTTTGGTAGACAACACCTAATGTAGATATGTTGGATTAGAATATATTGAATGAAATTGTTATAGAGTGATCCCACAATAGTGTGTCCCACTTTTTCGCCAAACTAGGACATTGAAATCAACATTTTTCACCAAATTTTCGCTTTTTAACACCTATCGTGTGACACTTTACTAGTAACTTACACATCAACCACCAAAGATAGACCTACCATAGTCATATCATATGATTTCATAATCCTCCAAATACTCTTTGTGTGATTAAATATACACCATAAATCCTTTTATAAGGACACATGCACACACATATTAATTAGGGTCCTAGACAAATCTAGCATACATATAGAAATCCATGTGATAGATAGTCACGAATCCATATGGTTGCATATGAACATCTATAAATAAGCATTAAAATATTATATTGCTATAATATCATTAGTCAAAAATCTATGTACAGAAACCACACCCCTCTTTAATATTGCCAACAAGCTTGTGTGGCTTCTCATAGATCAAACAATTTGGCTTTACTACTCAACATCTATGGTTATAAATTAAACACACTAATTGAAGTTGTAATATCTTATTTAATTTTATTTCACCATCACCTTTCAATGTCAAATAAGTCACTCTTTTACTTTTCCTTTACAAATTTATTGTGCCCAATAATGTTGGGCCCATCAAATGCTAACAACTAGACCACTTTCCAACATACAATTAGTTTTCAAGATCTAGTATTATATGGACACTCACATATATGCTTGTTTATCAATAAACTACATGACACCTCAAAAAAAGTGTCCAAAAGGAGTATGTAGTGCATACTGTATCCATATATGGATGAAAAAATTGAAACATGAAGGTAAGATCATTCATTTCAATATCCTATTATGGGGCGTAAAATACACTTGTGACTGCACATGCCTAATATGAAAAACTAAAGAGATGATATTTAATCTCTTTATGATAAAAATAAATTCACTTTAGGCATAGGTAGTCACACATAACAAGTCAAATTTCAAATTCAAATTTAACTTGTGCAAGTAAAAATATAAAGATATAGGTAAAAGACTTAAATAGGAAAATCAAAGGACGTGGACAATTATACACAAGTCATCATGATTGTAGAAAGTGAAGCAAGACTAAAGTATACAAACATGAAATGGAAAATGGCCATAACATGTACGGCTCATATATATATTTGTAGGCACATAAAAACCCCCAATATTAGATTTATTAGATTGGTAAGTTTACTAAAGGGTCATAGAATGAAACAAAGTGCCAAAAAATGGGAAATATAGATGGATATCAAAACAACCAATCTACTTAAATTTGGTTGATTGAACGTTAGGATAAAATTATGTTAAATCTTACAAACTATAAATATTGAATGATGGGTAAAAATAGATGTCCAATTCACATAATTAATAGCATCAAAATAATATATTATCATCCTAGGCTCTGTTACCTTTTTTGAACCTTATAATGCCACATCAAACATGAAAATTATATTAATATTTGTAGAAAAAGTGCAATAGATTATGAACTAGTCATAGTAGTATAATTTTAACATTTGTAAGATTTATTGGATGTTATACTAATTAAGCATGTGATGTGTTATAGAGCTTGATTACAAAAGATTAAGTATTATTAGAATAAATGAAAGTATAAGATAAAGAATATGATTGTATAGCTAACATATCCTAAAATTTTCATAAAATTAAGAATAAAATGCTTAGACTAGCCCAGTACAGAATAACTTATTGCAATATAAGCTCTAATGAATTCAAGTGGTGGGTATTGACGGAAATATGATGTAAATTCTTAAATTATTTTTCATTTGCATGAACACCAATTCTAAATCTTCCATTATGAGGTCCTCTTCACATATTTTGGAGTAAAGGAAACATGAGAAATATATATAATCCAACCGTGTATAATTATAAATAAGTTACATGTCTATTGGAGAAAATAACAAGTGTAGTTAGATGTTTAATATCATTATTTTATTTCTAAAAAAAAGTGGTAGTGCAAAACTTATGTGCATGATAATTTGGTCATTTTGGTAGACAAAACCTAATGTTGATATGTTGGATTAAAACATAGTGAATGAAATTGCTATAGGGTGATCCCACAATAGTGTTGACCCCACTTTTTGGTCAAAGTAAGACATTGAAATCAACATTTTTCACCATTTTTTTCACTTTCTAACACCTATAGCAACTAAACTATTAAGGATTTGAAGATAACATAAACTAGTGATTTTTGAGAATTTTTTTATAAATTATAAATATTTATTTTTTAGAAAAAATAAGAAATAATCTATGTTTTTTAACGTATCTTTTAAATATATATATATATAGTTATCTATACTTTTAAATTGTGATCTTTTTTTATACAACATAAATTTATTTGTAGGATGGATAAAATTATAAATTTTTAAACATAGATTTGTAACACATGTCTCAGACATGAATATTTTTCCATAATTTATTGTTGCATTATTTACTTTTTATCTTTTTAAACTAGGATTAGTTATAATTGAGACATAGACTCATTTGGTATTACATAATTTTTTTAATTCATTTGAATTGATTTAAAAAAATATAAGAATATCAATATACATAATTATTTTTCATTTAAAAAAAATATATTTTACTATTTTTTCATGTGTGTTGAACAAAGACCTTCACAATTGTTGGAAAACCTATCTTCACTGGAAAATATAATAATTAAACTATTTAATATATTCAATATTATACTTTTTAAAAAGCTTACTTCGAGTGCTAAAATCTTGCAAATTATATTTTCATATCCATTCCATTTGCTATTCTAACCCAAGGTTGGAAACATTAAATTTTAAGGAAAATTTGAGGTATAAGGTGGAGAGGTCACTTTTAGGGCCTTCATTTGAAGGGCCTTCTTTTGTTTGAATTGGTATTCAAGGACCTTTGTTTAAGGGTATGTTATTCCCACAAAAAAAAAATTGAATGAAGGTAATTTCTAAAAATGAAAAAATAACTTTGTTCAAAGGTCCCTTTTTATGTCTTTTATGGTAATTTCCATAAAAAAATTTGGTGTCATCCACCTCCCAGGAGCACCATCTGTAATAGAAAGCCTTCACGAAATAGAGAGAAACACTATGTTATTTAACTAGATAGGAGTGAATGAATTGAGATGCATAAATTACATAATGGTATAGCCTTTTAAAGGAAAGAAAAAAGAAACAAGTATAAAACTTCCCAATACGGGAAATAAAACGACCTTAGAGATTAACCTAAGTTAAACTCAATACACTAAAACCCCCCTTAAATGCAAACTTAGGGAGAATGAAGATGAAAAAAATTAAAAATACAATATGGGTCCCAGCTACACAACCATGTTAGCTACCCATTTACAATGCAATCTCTCACAACTGGAGAAAAGGAGAAAAAACCTATGGGAGAAAACCCCTCTCCAAAAGAGAAAAGAAAAGAAAAGAAAATGATGCATGGATGGAGGACTCAATCACACCTCGCAAGGACTACATACATCATGTATATACAATCAATGATTCCCCCATAGGAAGGAAAAAAGGAGATATTATATCCCCCCCATAATGAAGAATCTCTAATGTCGATGAGATATGCTTTAAAAACAAAAGATGATATAATGCCTACAAGCAACTCCTCTCCCCTTAGGAAGAAACAAGTCCACCAAGTGATGAAGGGGTATGTGTAGGATCATCATTGAAAAAATAAGCCCTTAAGTGGCAAAAAAATCAGAAAAATTAGAGTTAGTCAATTTGATGTAAAAATTTGAATAAGTTATCTATATTATTTCAAAAATATGTAAATAGAATTTTTAGCAAATTGAATGTAAAATCTATTTGGTAAAAAATTGAAATTTCAATGCAGTAGTACTTAAATTCCAGGGAAAAAATAAGAAGTAGGTTTCTATCTGACCACCCTAACCACAATAAAATAATAATATTTTTTTATATGATTTTAGATATAAGTAGAGGATTCATGTCTCGATGTGATGCATATTTTTTTGTATTTTTTTCCAAGTAAATGATTAATTTTATAAAAAAATTATTACAACTTTTAAAAAATATAAAAACTCATATGTCTAACCACCTTAACTTAGTCAAAACTTCATGAAATTCAACTCTTTTTTTTTAATCCTATAGTATTCAAAGCATAGAATGTCACACATGTTTCAGATTCAAAAAATGCGATACTGTTTGAAAGCTATAGATGTTTTCCAATCAACCTATCAATCAGGACTTTAGTCATAATTTAAATAGAAAATGAATAATAATTATTTATTAAATTCAAAGTAAAGCATAATTTATATTGGTATAAATTTGAGAATCTCCTTTAAAAACCCTTTTCATTTCATCAATTTTGGGTAAAAAAAAAGTCATCAACCACATACCCTACACATACCCATCATATCACCACTTTTTGGCCCATCATGATCCTACACATACCCGAAGAAGTCACTCCATGTCCAACGAAAAAGGGGAAGGAATTCTCAAACTAGAATAATCCACCATATAATCATGATAAAAAAAACCAAGAAATGTGACAAATCAAGTGAAAGTGAAGGCTCATTAATGTCAACCTCCAAAGACAATCTAGATGTATCACTAACCATGTTGAAGGTATAATCAAAGAGGAGAGAAATCCCCTCAAGTATGTCTCCCAAATCTGCAAGGTGAGACTCCACAATCAAATCTGAGTTGGGGTATGTGCAGGATCATCATGGAAAAAATAGGCCCTTAAGTGGCAAAAAATTCAAAAAAATCAGAGTTAGGAAAATTGACTTAAAAATTTGAATAAGTTATATATATTATTTCAAAAATATGTAAGAATAGAATCTGTAGAAAATTGAATGTAGTTTCTAAACTACTAGGTTTGTTTTCTCAAAAAAAAAATCTATTTGATGAAAATTTGAAATTTCAATAGGGTACTTAAATTTCAGGGAAAAAAAAGAAGTAGGTGTCTGTCTAACCACCCTAACCAAAATAAAATGATAACATATTTTATAATATTTTAGATATAAGTATAGCACTCATGTCCTAATGTGATGCATATTTTTTGTATTTTTTTTCCAAGTAAATAATTAATTTGAATTTTTTATTACAACTTTTTAAAAAATATAAAAACTCGTATGTTTGACCACCTTAACTTGGTCAAAAATTCATAAAATTCATTTTTTTTTAATCCTATAGTATGTGAAGCATAAAATGTGATGCATATTTTGGATTCAAAAAATGTGATACCATTTGAAAGTTATATATGTTTTTCAATCAACCTATCAATCAGGACTTTAGTCATAATTTGAATAGAAAATGAATAATAATTAGTTATTAAATTCAAAGTAAAGCATAATGTATATCTTTGGAAATATAAGAATCTCCTTTAAAAACCCTTTTTGTTTCATCAATTTTGGGTAAAAAAATAGCCATCAGCCACATACCCATCATATTGCCACTTTTTGGCCCATCATGATCTTGCACATACCCGTTGCCTACCAAATACTCATCCAATAAAAACAAGATCTGAAGCACCAAAAACATCCTGCTATGCTGAAGAACCTTCCTCTGAAGCAATGTAGAGGAGAAGAATCAACATGGGTCTAAAGAACTCCAAAGTTCAAGTGACCAATCGCTCCCAAGGAATTGTTGTCAACACTAGCAAGAGGGGTGTGAGGCTCATAATCATCATCATCAATAAAATGAGAGAAGGCATAGATGCAAGACTCATGATCAACTTTACCAATAGCAATGAATTTTCCAGTATTAGCCTCTCTGATGAAAACAAAATCTATAGTGAATTCTATAGTCTTCGGTACCTCACCATGAGTAATCTGATAGATGAACAAAGAATTTGTGTGCAACTCAGGGATACATAGTACATCTATAAAACAACCATCACCTATCTCAACATTTCCTACCCCTGCAACATCCAAAAGCTTACTATCTCCCAACAAAATCTATGAAGTATCAGTATGATGATGACCCAAAAAAGGATAGGGGAAAAAACCCATGATGCATCTAAATCCAAAAACCATCTGTCATGACTAGAATGAACTATAGAAGTCACCAAGGCATATCCTTTACCCATATAGAGTTTATCTTCTTTACCACTTACAAATCCTGCATTCCCTAATTGTGTAGTTTTGGATGATGATGCAGATGAAGATGCAGATGGAGATAGAGATGTAGAGCTTGTAGAAGGAGTCATCGATGAGGGAAATGGAATATTATTTTTCTAAAGAAGGTGTGAAAGCTAATCAATCTTCTTCATATAACAATGGTGTTTATCATTCCCTTTCTTTTTGCAATGCACACAACTAAATTTCTCCTTCTTAGGATTTTCATCTTTTGAAGAGGTGGAAGACTCATTTGACTCTATCTTAGGCTTAGGTTTCTTCTTCCTGTTTCTCTTAGATCCTTGTGCAACCAATGCATAATTCATAGGGACCCCCTCTAATTGGACAATTTTGGCTTGCTCCCTTGTCAACAGATCATAGAAAGTCTCAAGAGAAGGCATTTGGAATGTATTTCCCAAAGCATCCATGGTGGAGTAAAAGGTAAAAGAAAATACTGCAAATGGGCCTCTTAGCTTAGATGGAATCAAAAAAATTGACTCCTTATCAATTTTTCTCTTCCCATATCTTGCAAATTGTGACCTTACAGATTTGAACTTGACTAGAAAATAATCAATGGAAGGAAATGCATCAAGGGAAATAGAGGTTAATTCAGCCTCTAGTTGCAAGGCACACAACTCATTGACCTAACCAGACATGTTATGTAACTTATCCCATATCTCCTCGGGTCTGTCACACTCATCAATATGAAAAAAGAGACTATCAGAAACATTCAATTTTATTAGACCCATAGCTTTTTCACACTTGTTTCTATGGGAAAAAAATCATATTCTCTGGTAAGAGAAGGTTGGTTATCACTCAGAGTGGACCACAAACCCTTAGAATAAAGCAACCTACGCATTTTCATCTTCTAGGTATGGTAGTTATGGGGAGTTAACAATTCAATTGACTCAAGAGTAGCCATGACAACAAAAGGAAAAAAATACACCAAACTGAAGCCTCCAAAAAAATATCAACTAAGCAACTTCTCCAAAAAAAATATCTCCAAAACAATATTACTCATGAAATTAAAAGGATTGAATCTGGAAAATTGGAGCAAAAAATTTATGCACCTTAGGTATTGTTTGTTTGTAGAAGATTTTTGCACCATTAGAAAGCCAAACGTACAACACAAGTCTCCATAGCTCAACAACTTATTCTCAATCTATGAGACTTACTCACACCAAACAAATACACTACAATGTTATTTAAATAGTAAAAAACTACCGCACATTGCCAATGTGGGATAAATGTTCCTGGAACAACTTCAAAACTTCAAAAGAATGGGGCCCACTCCAGTTCAACTACACAACAAGGAAACCCTAAATTTTGGGGGAAAACTTTATAAAGTATTATGTTTGAAAAAGAATGACCAATCAACACCAAATCATGGATTGAATGTAGCAACAACAAATGTGGATCATTCTTCACAAAATGAATTCATCAACAAGACAAATCACGAGCCTCAAACAGGTAATTAGCTCCAGTGAAGAAAAAATCAAAAGCCTTCAAAAATTGTAGCTAGTAATTGGTCTCCAAACAACAACAAAAAATGGTCCCCTCTTTAGACAAAATTGGGACTTCCTCTTTCTCGTGCAACCTCCTCTAATTTAAATGTGGCTTGCAGAATACTCCTAAGTTTGTTCCATGACATCCAACTCCGAGTATGATACAACTGAATAAGATGCTAGTGAAAAGAAAGGTGTCTTCGATGCACAGTCAACTGCCTTTCCTCCACATGAAAACAAAAAATAACACCTTTAAACATGTAAAAAAAATGCTTCTACCAATGCAAAAACCACTGCCAACAAGAAATCATGCCCTTTGCCTACCAACAAATATAGTTTTACGAGTTAGTGATGGAATGACCTGAAAGATGTTGAATTGACCTTCTTCTAGGAACCAGAAGAAGTAGAGAGTAGCCTCCAATGAATTGAAATGCACCTTCCACAGTTTTAGTGCCTCCCACCAAGGACAAGCAAGTGCCTCCCAAGTGCAAATCACGCCTAGGATAGAGATACACTTCCCAATAATATGTTGGTTTCAAACTAAAAATGATGCCTCAATCGCTCCCAAATATTCACCAGCAATAGGAAAATGAAATAATAAAAAATAAGGCAAATGAGGCAATTTTCAAATTTGAGAAATTTCAAATGTCGAGCAAATAAACGATCTAAAACACTCGAATGAAAACTCTCAAGGGAAGGAGAGCAGAATGGTTGGTTATAATACCATGTTGGTGTCATCCACCTCCTAAGAGCACCATTTGCAACAGAAAAACTTCACGAAATAGAGAGAAGCACTATGCTATTTCACCAAAAAGGAGTGAATGAATTGAGATGCATAAATTACATAATGGTACATCCTTTTAAAGGAAAAAAAAACAAGTATAAATCTTCTCGATACGGGAAACAAAACTACCCAAGAGATTAACCTAAGTTAAACTTAATACACTAACAAAAATAATATAAAGGGACCTTCAAACAAAGTTCTCTTTTTTAAGTTTTTGGAAGCTACCTTGATTTTAAGGTTTTTTACTTTCTAAATCTTTGAATGAAGGTCCACCTTTGAACAAAGGTATTTTTTGATGTAGCTTGAAATGAGGCTACCTTCGCTTGAAGAAATAACTTTTAATGAAGGTGTTTTAATTTTTTCACCTCCATCCAAGTTCAAAAATGTGATGTCCCTCAAGTGACACTCACTAATGTGGGTTCACCCTAAAAAAAAAAATTATGAAGAATATTCCTATATCAAGATCTAAAGATCAACATTCGAAACTTTATAAACACATTAAACTTTGAAAAAAAGCCCATTCTAAGACTAAAAATCTCCTTAATCATGTTAAATATCATAACAAGAACAATGAAGAAATATATTTGAAGGCATAAAAAATTATTAGAGTTTATAATTATAATGCTCCTTTACAATTATAGAGTGGGTATATTATCCATTGATGAAAATAGTAATAAATATAAAATTTTGTGTCTAAATCAAATTATGGGTGGGTAAATATTCACAGATAAGGCATAGATTCTATATGAAGGGCCAACATAGATTGTGAACTAATACTATGCTAGTATGCATTCTTGAAATACACCGCATAATATGTATCTAAAATAATTCAACATGAGTGTGTAGTACAAGCATGGATGATCTTCACTAGATGGGAAATACTACATCATGTTCATTTATAAAGTGGGATTCTTAATAAAATACTGTGAGCAATATAACCATCAATGTTTAGTGATAAGGTTCATTTTAAATTAACCCAAATTTATATGTATTAAGATTTTAAGGTAAAAAGATGTGTATATATACATAGAGTGCAATATATATATATATATATATATATATATATATATATATATATATATATATATATATATATATATATATATATATATATATATATATATATATATATATATATATATATATATATATATATATATATATATATATATATATAATATGTGTATTATTCTTTTCTTTTATTATCGATAAAAAAATTGGCATGAGGATAAAATGTATTATTTCAAAATAAGATACTAATTACATGGTCCAATGATCTTTTTATCACATTTGTTTGAAATAATATTATCCATAAAATTTTATAAAATATAAATTAAATCAAAGAGATAAATTTATATTATCTTTTAAAATCAAGATAAGATGATGAGTGTTTTAATAAATGTATTTAAAACTATATGTATGTATAAATAATTTTAGAATATTTCAAGTTTTAAAATGATCATCAATATTAAGTTTAAATTCACGATATTGACATTTACCAACAATTAACCATTATTTTCATTTATGTTGTTGGAATGAATGAATAACATTTATAATTTAATATGCACTTGCTATGATATAAATAATTCTTAAAATATTCTAATTAGTTTTAGTGAATTTTTTGTTAAACATTTTTTTTTATGTCCATACTCTTGTATCAGAATATTACAAGAATGATCATCGCGTCAATCAATATGAACATTTAGATGGTCCAAATGAAAAATCAAACATCTAAAAGATGTTTTGAAATGAAAAACCCTTCAAATTTTACTCTTTTCTATAAAAAATTGAAACCATCTCTTATCATAAAAAGGTGGATTGCAAATTTATCATGATTGTAATAATTTCATGACTTCTAAAATAAATTTAGAAATGCCATAACAATCATAATTTCACCCTCCGCAAAATTTGATGAAAATGTTAAAACTTAATTTTCTTTTACCTTTAGCCATTTACTTCTCAATTTCAAAGCATCTTAGATGCATGCCCAAATCACCCTAAACATTCTTCTAATATAAAATAATCTATTTTATACATGACAACATTATTAACCTCGTTATTCCAAATCCTAAAATAAATTTTATGGTCGGAAATAACAATTCTTAACCACGTAATCTAGCAAATTTGTCAACAACATTGACCCAAGTTAGAGATCAAACACCTCTTCGTACAATAAGATGGGAATCTCTCATATTCTCTTATAGGAAAGGTCCTTTTATAGTCCACGATACTAGGCGATTTGTTTTTGGGTCTACAGACGGCTTACAGTATATGGGACTCCTCGTACTTCCAATATGAGGGAGACACCTAACTCGTGCTCCACAATACGAGGTGTACATACCTTACCCCCTGCAAGATTTGAACTTGTGACCTCTCTTATAAGAAAGAACGATACTCACGATGTTACCGTGACATCACTTAATCGTCATTCTACATACCATCCATAAAATCATTGAAACTCAATTTCAAGAAATCTTTAAAAGTGAGTTTGTCATTATTATTTTAAAACCAAACACAAGAAGACGGATATTCCACTATTTTAGATGCGCACGGAAAAGACAAATTTGCAAAAGATGGCGTACGTATTTCAAAAGATATCTTTCAAGAATCGAAGACAAAAATTAAAAACTCTAAAAAAATCGGGAGTCGCACTCGTAAAAACCATATTTTATATTGAGATTTCCTAATATTCAAAGCACCCTAACGCCCCTTCATCTTCCTTCTACGACTGCAGAATCTTCCGTCACCGGCAATGGCGGTTCCAGCGAGGCAAAGGAATTGAAGGGGAATGGCGGATTACTTACATCATCATCATTTCCTTCCAACATTTGAACCACCCTGCTCATCGATGGCCGTTTCGAAGAATCATGTTGAATACACCACAGTCCCACTTTCATCAGCCTCACTGCCTTCTCTTCCTCTTCACCTCCTCTCTCTGTTTTTACTCCTCTTAACCTCTTTTCCAATTCCCCACACTCTATCAATTTGAACGCCCACAGCCGAAATTCGAATTCGCTGGATCGGCCTAACTGCGCATCAAGATTGTTTCTGCCTCCAACAATCTCCAACAACACTATTCCAAAACTGTAAACATCTGATTTGTCCGTCACAGGTCCCATATTTCTGTACCACATCTCTGGCGCAACATATCCCAGCGTCCCTCTGGTTGCCGTAATTGATATGCGACTGTCTCCCTTCCCGCAGAGTTTAGCCAGACCAAAATCAGCTACTTTGGGCGTGAAATCCGCGTCCAGTAATATATTTTGAAGCTTAATGTCGAAATGGATGATGCGTCTGTTGCAATCTTGGTATAAATACGCGATCCCACGAGCTGCGCCCAAAGCAATTGAATACGACTGATCCCAATTGAGCATTTGGGTCTTCTCCTTTCCTGCAAATATAAACTTATCCAGAGACCCATTGACCATGTACTCATACATAAGCGCGCTTCTGGGTGTTTCAAGGAAATACCCTATAAGTCGAACCAAATGAATGTGATGGATCCTCCCGATTGTTGCAATTTCGCTCATGAACTGGCTCTCGCTGTGTCTTGAATGATCAAGAAGTTTAACAGCCACCAAATTGCCACTCGGTAGCTTTCCTTTATAAACCACAGCGAAAGCCCCTTCCCCCAGTTTGTCTGTAAAATTGTTGGTTATCCTCTTCAGTTGAGAGTAAGAATATCTTCTGGGCATTTCTTCAGCATAATCATGAATGAATTTCTCTATGTCGGAAGTAGGCCTTGACTTCATGTAAAATGCTCCAAGCACCGCTGCAATTGTCAGCAAGCTCACCGTTCCAATGGCCATACCTGATTTTTAAGGCACAAAGTGCTTGAGATAACTATTTCACTAAATCAGAAGCAAGAATAGAAAAAATAGGTGGAACTGGTTCGTATGGTTCATACCTATTACAGCTTTTACTCCAGCTTTTCCTGTTATTTGCCACAGATTTAAACATGTTCAACATTACAGCTGTACACTAAAATCTGAGAAAGAAAAACTGTCATTACAAGTAGAACTATGATTATGCTGAGTAGAAATGTTAAAAAAGGTTAATACCTGGGGGACATTGACTTGACTGAGATCCGTCCTGGCAAAAGCAAAAGAAATCCCCTGAATCGGGAACTTTAAACCCACAAAAACCCCTACTTTTTTCGCAAGTTCTACAACTCTGCTCTCGTTCATTGCCAAGAGTCCATTGCACTGTTTCTACTTGAAGAGTTACAATTCTTCGAAAACATGACACATTAATATGCCCTGTAGGATAAAATTCGTAAGGCATACATTTCTCATCACACTGGTACACCAACAGACTTGTGTTCTGTGTGTTGATACCATTAAAAACTGCATTTCCCAAGTCCCAGGCTGGTTCGATCAAATTGTTAGACGCACAATCTTGGAAATTCTTGTCATTTGTCATCATGAATGTCTGATTAGCATAGAAAATCTTCGATATTGTGTAGTGTTGACTCCCTAATTCAATTACTGAACGCATTTCCTCCACGCAA
Source organism: Sequoia sempervirens (assembly GCA_007258455.2). Taxonomy (NCBI): domain Eukaryota; kingdom Viridiplantae; phylum Streptophyta; class Pinopsida; order Cupressales; family Cupressaceae; genus Sequoia; species Sequoia sempervirens. The sequence continues at coordinate 279,843,027 of VDFB02281492.1, read as the reverse complement.
TTGATCTGAAAACTTGGCTGACCACAACTATGATTTCCCAGGTCCAAAGGAGAAGTGAATTTTGTGTTTCCACATGTTTGGTTGCTTTTACAATATGAGTACTGTGGGTCAAGGCATAGCGTGAATTGAAATAAAATGGCACAAACAGCTAAAAGAAGACTGAGACGAAGCATTTAGCCTTTAGCGGAGGATGCAGAAATAACTCAAATGAGAAGTGAACAGACGATCTCCCTTAAGTATAGAGTATATGGAATTCCGGATGAGATACCATTGCCATGAGCCCAGAGACGAATTAGTCAAAATTTGGCCTGTGATTTATTTTTCTTGTGAAGCAAGACATTGCAGCTTAGTTTTGGTATAAACCGTCTTTTGTCCTTTGTCTTTGAATGAATCAATGTTGACTGTCACAACGGAGTGTACGACGATAACGTTAATTAGCCGATAGGCTATTATAGGTGGGAAATCGCACCGGATTCGTCTACTGTCGGATGCCGGATTGTAGTTTTCCGATGCCGGGTAGTGGGTATTCGGATTTCCATGCACGTTGAGGGGAGATAAAGGCATTCCAAGTACATATATATGCACAACGTTCATTAAGTGCAAGTTAGTTTTACAGGCCTAAATACATAAATCACGCGTGGCTCAAATACCTAAATCATGATATGGATTTTGTTCTTGGAATGAGTAATGTGGAAGAGGCGTGAGTCAGATAAAAAGCGTGGAAATTTATTAAAAAGGTCGATATGGTCAGCAAGAAATCACGATATGGATTTTGTTCTTGGAATGAGTAATGTGGAAGAGGCGTGAGTGAGAAAAAGGAGCCTATGTAATTAAGACAGTATGGCACCCCTACCTAGGGGAGGGCTTGGGCACAAGGAACAAGGACAATTACCTGTAATGCCATGAAGGGAGGACTCTGGTTCTGGGGGCAGTTGGGCTCTTCTGGTTTTCATGAGATCTTTGTTGAAAAACTAGGTGGGGCATCACGCTTTTCTAAGAAATGGGCCCAAAATGTTGAGTGTAATAGATTTTGGAAAAGAAAAAAAATAGAATACGTTCATAGAACAAAAAGAAAAGCGCTTCTGTTGCAAAAGCAAGAGCCGACGAAGATGAAGAACTTGTGGTTTTCCTAAAAGATGATGATATTTTGGCAAATGAGGCTCACCGAAAGCTAGGAAGGTTGACCCAACTGTAGATTTTGCAAATGATTATACACGCTTACCGGACCATGGAATTGTTTGGGATGCTGGTAGGGAAGGAGCTGAAATAGGTAGCAAAACAACCAAAACAGACTTTATTGCAGGATCTTAATCGACATGCAGCTGTTATTTTTGAAGGGAAGCCTTTTGGATTTCAGTAGCTGCAGCATTTATTTTTACGGAAGATAATAGAAGCAAGGAGGCATTCTGTCAAATATTTCACATGCCTTTTACATGCTCACATAGTTCGCGCAGGGAGGATGCTGGCAAAGGTTGTGGGGTACATGGCTTTACATCCACCAGTTGCATTTGCTTAAAATTTTCTAGGGCCTTTGCAACACACTCATTTTGTGTATATCCTGCAATCATCGCACTCCTTGAGACCGAGTCTTTTGAAGTATTCTATCAAACAGTTGACATGCCTTGTCCAAATACCCACGTTTGAATACAAGTCGACTAGGGCAGATGCAACTACAACATCTGAGAAAATATTTCTCCCCCCCATCTTGTACGCATTGATCGATGTCCATACCCAATTTCAAAGCTTTTGGCGCAGGCAGAGTGGTGCTGATGCAGGTTGTGGAATCTGAACCAGCGTGACATAGTTTGTGCAAAATCTTGAGGTAAGTCTTTTTCGTAATATATATAAATAAAGCAGTAGCTCTATGATTACATATGTGTCAAACAATGAATATATGTACATTAAATGGATAATAGCTGGCCTAAAGACCAACAACCTAAGAGTTTGTATTCTCTTTTGAACTTATGGAAATTATGTTAGAATCATGTGTATCTTGCGTGCAAGTACAATACATAACAAAAGACAGAAGCTTTAGAAATACATTTGGTACTTTGATAATTTGTTTTTAAGTTTAATTTCTAATATTTCCTGTACATATTATATATCAGAATAATACAATAAGCCACAATCTCTGAAATTGAGGTAGTGGCAAGTAAATAAGCGTATTTTAAAGGAAAATTAGAATCCCATTATTGTATTTTCTAATCAAACAAGAAACAGAATGCATGGCACACACAATAGTATGAAAAGAGCTGCTCTCCCCTGACTACAGTAGAGCTGTAAACTGCATTCATTCTTTGTAATAGTGCACTGTGCATAGCATGTGTTGGGAAAACACATCACTTGCTTTTCTTGAATTTGTGCTTTTCCTGAAAATGCTGCATATTCAGTTCCCAGTGCCCATATTGGTGCAGCCAGTATATGAGCTTACAGTTTGTTGCAGGATTGTCTTCAGTTGCTCTGGGTCTACACTAGCACTTTCGATAGTCTTCAAAACAACCAAACAAGAGACAGTTTTCAGATAATATAATGCAACAAGCATTTCTTTTCCAGCTGACTAGGATTGGATCACAAAAAATGTGCACAAGAAGGCTTCTTAATAGCTGATTTTGTGCACCGTTAAACACAGTGTTCTCCAAATTTTCAAAAAAAAATCTAAATTTTGGGAGTGCAAGGGGACAGAGAACAGCTATTAAAATAATTTAAACAAATTAAAAGAGAACAAAAATTTAAAAACATAATACATCGAATTTACAATGACAATGAAAAGGTTGGGTAAATTGGGAGTTCATTATCAATTTTTTTAACAGTAATTAGCAAATCTGAATGCTAGAAAGGCAAGGTCTACTATCCCATAAACTATCTTTGCCCTGTAACTGTGAAAATTCTTCTTGTTCTATTCTATTCATTCCCTTTAAGCTTTTTAAAGACTTTTTAGCCTTTTCCCCTAAAAAGTCACTTTTTGGTTTTATTTATGTACCAAATGGAGCAGGGCCCTGATTATGCATGAGATCCATTCTATGTGTGTGGGGTAGGTGGGGATTGCAATGGAGCTCATGATCTAACCTTTTCACTGAGAACAAAGAAACTGATCCCCAGTTGGCAGGTCATTCTCGCTTGTATGATAGTGAGGTTAAAGCCATCAATAGCCTTTGACAGAGCCAATGCAAGACCTGGATTTTTCTCACATTCTACTTGTATTTCCAGACCTGAATCCTTCATCTCCACCACCACCTATCCAAACCAAAGACAAAATTCTCCCAATCATGCAAAAACACATAATCAAAACTTATTAATACATAATCCACTCACACTCCACAACCAACCTATCCAAACCAAAGACAAATTCTCTCAATCATGCAAAAGCACATAATCAAAACTTATTAATACACAATCCACTCACACACCACAAACACCTATCCAAACCAAAGAAAAATTCTCTAAATCATTCAAAAACACATAATCAAAACTTATTAATACATAATCCACTCACACTCCACAACCACCTATCCAAACCAAAGACAAATTCTCTCAACCATGTAAAAGCACATAATTAAAACTTATTAATACACAATCCACTCACAACCATACCCACTGAGAACCAACAAATCTACGTTCTCTTGAGGAGCCCTATTAGCAATGGTAGCAAACAGGGCTCTCTGAGAAGAAAGAATCCTGTCATGGATCTCAGACTGTATGCTCTCAATTCCATCTTTGAGCTGCCGAACCTATGCTACTGTGTCTTCTGCAAGTGATCCTCTTCTCTAGCACAAAACTCAAAATCATCATTAAGGAAAGGAATTCCTATACATAATCTGAAAAACAGAGGCACAAATTGAAACTTGGTTAACTTACTCTTGGCACCAAAGCACGCAGACAATGAGTCAGATAATTTGTAGCTCGCAGAAAAGTTAAATTGGAAATTAGAGCCTTAACAGCACGTCTATACTTGTATCGATGTGTATGTACTATTAGTTTGTTTTTACTCATGTCAGAGACATCATCTGGATAATTCAGTAAATGTCTTCTTTTGTGACGGTCGAAATAGTGTATTCGGCTGATTTCCAATGTTTTGACTTCAATTCAATGCCTTTCTTTCGCAATACTCTCTCTTATAGGTTACTCAGTTCAAGAGTAGTTGGTTTTCTCTAAGCTGCTGTCAGTTTGTGATATTCGGCCATTTCAATATGTGCTGCTCTAAAAGGCAATCTATCTTACCTTTTTCTTTGAAGTCTCATGCCAGGGCAGCTGCAATAACATTTGACAAAAATCTCCTATCAATTATGCTATGATGGACGTCCATACCCTGTTCTAAAGTTCCCAGTTTGGCACAAGCAGGGAAGTAGCTGGAAAAGGTTAACACATTTCTTCAAGGCATTTTATGAAGTAGTTCATGTGCCTTAATTATGCTTATACATTTTGCATACATGTCATGGATTTGAAGTTTTTAAGTCATTAAAGTGAGGATTATTTTCTGATCTCAATTCTACATCTGATTGAAAGAACCAAGAGTTGTTATATGCCTGAGTAGGGCATTTTGCAGATAAATGATTCATACGATCAAGCTGCTTATTGGTCAGGCTGTATTTGATTAAAAGACTATTTGGAATAGTTTAAATTCTTGTTAATATGTATCTTGCAGTACCTACTAAGAATATATATATTATTTTATTAAAAATATATCATTCAAACACCTTGATTACAGATTCTATGATAACATACTGCTGGCTTGATCATGGGCAACTTACTAATATTTATCATGCCAATAAGAGTTAAGAGTTAAGAATTCTATGTATTGACTTTTTGTTGTTGTTGATTGCTTTCTTAATAATTTGATGATGGGTTTTTGATTTCATGCCAATAAGAGTGCAGTGTAATATCCACTCAAGTTAAGAAAGCAAACAACAACAAAAAAGTCAATGCAAGGTTATTAGTTGATGTGTAAAAGTAAAACAATTTATCATTTTGTTTGAGTATGCTGGCAGTGTGTTAGTGTGTGAATATTCTGGAATCAACTGTATATTGTTCAGGACAAATATAAAAACTACATGGTAGATTCCAAAAGACAGAAAATATCCTTTCTTTTTTTGGCCTTTACAGATCAGAATTAGATTTGTGTTCAAAGAAGTAAAATCCTCATTTATTGAGGAAGGTATTTACAATGAAGTTCCTAAATTTTTCAATAAATTGGTTCTATCTTTCAGGGGTAGACAATAAATACTTAAATATTGATAAGGATCTAACATTCATATTGATTGCATGTTTTAGCTATATTTGGCAAAGAAATAGAAACACGTTCCTTAATGGAAGAAAAAACCTTTATGGTATGGTCCATTTTAGATATTATAGTAGTTAACACAAAATACTTTTTGTTGGTGTTTAAATGTTTTAGTTATCAATGCTAAATAGCATAATTTGTTCATGTCCTATACACTAGACGAGGAACATGAGGGTGATACTATTTCTTCATCAAATTATTTTTGACGTAAGGAGTAAGTTACTTGGAAGAAGATATTTTTATTAACAAGGTGAGGTAAAACATGCACAAAGAGTGTGAGGCATAGTTTATTGGTAAGGAAGTGAATTTTCTAAATAAGACCAAATGCATTTCTCAAGAAGATCTAGGAAATAAGGCTAAATGAATGTGTCAAAAATGTCTAGGACTAAAGATATTAGGCATCAAAAATCATTTAATTAGGGATCCATGATTCACAATCAATTTAAGTGGGTTTTAATGGAAAAGTTCTAAATTTGGTCACATGTTTGAGAAATGTGATGGAGACTTTTTAGGTTAAGTTGAAAAATATATTCAAATGTTAAAATAAATTTATAATAATTTTATGATTGGAGGAAAGTTCAAAAATTATTCTTTTTGACGATCTAGAACATTGTCATAGCACTCGTGGAGATACAATTTGTTCATTGATTTTTGTAGGGGACCTTTGAAATTAGTATGTTGTTAAATTGTCACTACTAAAGTGTCTTTAGTTTCTACTTAGTGTTATTGAAGATTGATTAAGTTGCTAAAGTGTCTTTAGTTTCTACTTGAGTGTTATTGAAGATTGATTAAGTTGATAAAGTGACTTTGATTTTTATTGAATGGGGTAAAGATTGAATAAGCTATAAATTTTTGCTTTAAGGATTTGATTTATGGAGCATGGTATTTGACTCATTATGATTATCAATCTAATGATTTATGAAATTATTTTCAAATAGAAATACCCCTTGCCTAGAATCAATGACCTTTATCATATAAATGGGCATGGTATTTGATAAAGATGGATCTAGCTTAATGTCATCATTACGTACAAATGGATTCTATTGATCACTATAAAATTGCTTTGAAAATTAAAGCTAGGGTTTATGAATGATTTCTTCGAGATCAATAATTGTCCTACAACATCTATGTAGCTCATTAATGACATTTCAACCTAACCTAGGATAGTTCATGAATGATATTTTAATGTATGAGAACAATTGGGAGGATCATATTTAGCATGTTCAAACTACCTTATATAACCTCTAATGTCACAAGCTTCAAGCAAAAATGAAGAAATCTTGCTTTTTTTAATACTCGAGTTTTGTCATTGATTAGAATGAGGTACATGTAAACCTTAACAAAGTAAAATACGTAAAAAATTGCCCTGTCAATTTTCAATTATGTTACATGCGGTTACAAGGTATATCATTAACCAGCAACAACTGTACTTAATCCAATTGACCTTTTAAGTTACAGGTCTTCTTTCATTGTACAAAAAATATCATGTTGTAAAACCATTCAAATCTGTTTGTTCATATTCAAATCTTCTCACGTCCCATCATTAATTGACTTTTGCTATAAGTAGTTACTCTTAAGAAAAACAATTTACATTTTCTTGTGATTTTTTTCCCTGCCCTTCAATATATTGCCAGAGTATATCTTGCTATCGGCGTAACCATTGCACCTCGTTGGGGTGCAAGCGCTAGTTTATATTTTGTGGGGAAGGGAGAGGAAGGAATGATGGGGATTTGAAGGGAACGTCCCTATCTGTGAAGAAAATGGCACATTGAATTAATGGTGGCTTTTCTTACAATTTGGGCTCTTTCTTAAGTATGATCTTGCATTTTACTTAGGGGATGTACATAAATAAAAACATTTTAACATAAATTATTTAAACTAATCAAGCAATTTGGTAATTTAGTTAGATAAGTAATTTCAGTTTAGAAGAGATATTGAAATATTATTAATATAAATATTATATAGATAAAGAGGGATGACTGTTTTTTAGTTATATATAGGATGAGGATTATTTTGTTATATAATTCATGTTTTGTAATTTATTTTAGAAATCAACTATTATATTTATACTATTCTAATTTTGATAAAATGAAAAGTGGTTTGTTTTGTACCAAGGGTCAAATTCATACTAGTAGTCTTGAACTTGAAATTGTGACCTTGAATCCTATGACATGCTTCTTCATAAAACTATTTTCTTATGAATGTTTGGACTATGTTCTCTTTAAAAGCATGGATAGGAGCTACTCCCAAGTGGCGGAATGTCAAGTGTTGTGCATGCATTCAATGATGTGTAAGAAAGACAAAAGACATGCCAAGTATGCAAATTCTTGTGTATCTATGGACATATAAATTAGATCAAGGAGTCAACTCATCCTTAAGTACAAAGACACTTCAACATGTTTGTAGGGCCTCAAACCATATTCATATGGCACTAAAATTTAAATGTTAGTACATATTCACACTCATCTCAAAATTCTATATAATTTTAAAATAAATGACATCTTGTTTTTAATCAATATACAAAAAATATAGCTTCCAAAAGAAGTAGGACCTAGAATTGTTAGTGATGGTGGCTTTGTAATGGGAAAGTTAGCAATTAATAAATTGGAATTTTTTGCAATAAAATGAGTGGTATCATAAGTGGCATTGGCAGTTTTGTAATCAACTTCCATTTGAAATGGGTAGCTTCTCTTAAGACAAAAAATATGTAGAACATGAAATGAATCACCGTTCCTAGATGTAAGCATAAAAGTGTCTCACATGTGGGCTACTTGTAAATTTAATAATTTAAATGGAAAAATAGTATGCCTCAATCTTAAGGCACAAAGAAAATGTAAAGTCCATATTTTGACCATTCTAATTTGGAGGTGATATTTTCCCATTCCTTATTTTTTATGAGCCGACATATGGAAAACTAGGAAATCATTGATTTGATGTTTACCTTGATGAGGTTGTTGAAAACCCTAAAAGAAATTATGGGAGATATGAAGGGAAAGAAGCTATTGAGTAGGAAAAGTGATTCACTTGCCTCAACATTGAATATAAGTTGACTAGGGTTTTGATGATTAGCTTGGAACTACCATGGAGAGCCAATCCCCTAGTGATTTATGTTTGTGATGTGTTGTGTGGATAGTAAATTTGATGTGTGGTTTGACAATCCTATATGGCATATAACCCTAGATCTAAAAATATAGTTTAGTGAACGTACAAAAATAGAAAGTAACAAACTAACTTCATATCTAAGACTGAGACACAGAGACAAACATGTACTATAAATTTGAGCTTGATTTACAAGGACAAGGGTGCAATGCACCCCAAAGAGGATTTTTTATTTTCTAGATCTACAAATTATGGATTGAGGGTTGTAGTCTATATTGTGTTTTCCTAGACTGTCAATTGTTGAATCTTCTAGATCTAACCCACACACATGAAAATGGGGGAAAAGGTTGTGTTATATAGGGGCTTTCCTAAGTCCAACACTATGTTGGTATTTCTACCTGCACATACAACACTTAATGATTATCAAGAGGGCATGCCCTAGGCTAGGACGAGGCCAAAAAAATAATAATCAAGACTAAAGTGATAAATGACAAATGATAATGTTACCTTGATGTGAAAACCCTTAAAGAATAGATTCCACACACAAGTTGATCAATGGATGCCTTGATTGCTTGATAGACCTACAAAAGGTTAACTCACATACACAATAGATTGTTGCAACTAACATGTAGAGGATAACTCAATACATCTTCATGATTTGGCATGATTGATCAAAATACCTCCTTGAACATAACTGATTCCTTCATCTTGATGTCCTACAAGCTTGAACTTGATTAATGAAAGTGTTGTTATAATGTTGCTAAAATGCTTGATAATTTTCCTCTTGACTACCCTTGATTGATTTTAGGATACTTGATTTGCTCAATAGGAGCGCTTAGCTCTCCTTCCAATTGAAATGATAAAAAAAAAATTATTTATATGCCAATTCTTCTAATTTCTTGAAAATCAAATACTAATATTCGACAATTGAAATTGGAAATCAAAATAATAAATTACTGACACCGATACATTTAAATTTGGAGTAAAAAATGTTGGTCTAAGGCACAGTGTGCCCTAGACTAGACTCCTACTTTTTTGGGGATCAAAAGTGTTGGGGAAAAATATTAAATGCATAATTTTATTTATAATTTTTTATTTTCCAAGAAAGTTTATAAAAATGGAAAATTAATGCATAATTAGGTTCAAGCACATAAGGGGGAGAAAAACCTAGTGTGAAATTGTCAAGGGTGACAATTTTTCATGCTACATTTAGCCCCCACTTTAGTGAGAGTATGAACATACACTCAAATCACACTAAAGTATGTATATGTCAAGAGGGGTTCAATTATCTAAATACTAATGAGAGAGGATGATGTTGAGTCTAGGGGATGCACTAGCCCTCAAGATTCAAGATCTTATAGAAAGACAACATGAGGACAAGGGAACATGTATGAAGAAAATGAATGATGAAGACATGGCACAAAATGCAAAAAAATGAAAATGAAAACACAAAACAAGATGTAAACATAATACAACTAAGATGCAAACACAATGCAAATGAGATGCAAACACAATGTAAACATAATGTAAAAATTGAGATATAATCAAAACACAAACACATGTGTTAGCACAAAAAGGATTTGAGTCGGTACAGTAAAGAGACCTAAATCTTTTTTTTTCTCAAATACCAAATGTCATCCATCAAATGTGTTAGACAAAATGGTGCTCTCATAAGGATGTAAAATCACTCATGAAACACATAGCTCCACATGGCAAGTAAGGTTTGTTATGTTAGGTAGCCATTTAAAAATGCTCAAGTTCATGAATTAGTAAGCTCTATTATACCAAATCCATGGACTATTTTTCCAATCGCACTTTAGGGAGCACATAAAAGTTTGACATCACAAGGGATGAATTTATAACCACACCTCAAGGGGTATTACAAAAAACACCACCACGGTCAAAGGGATATTAGCAATAAGTCAAATATCACAAGATGTCTATGAAATGGATAGGGTGATATGCCCTTCTTTAAAATGTCAACATACTTGCTATGTTTTTATTTTATGGAAAAGAAAGGGGAAGAGGGGATCCTCACAAAGAATACACACCTCCTAAAATTAGTTATCCTTCCTCCTAAGTATAATGGCGAAGACAACCATATTGGAGACTATCATGTTTCTACCATGGAAAATATGGTTGCACCTATGATTGTACCACCATGAATGATAACGAGCAAACATATGAAGCTACAAATGCCAAATAGTGAGGAGCAACAACATTGAATAAAGATTATTATTATTTAGAGTGTTTAGGTGTATCAACACATGGAAGGGCATCACAATCATTATTTTTTTGTATTTTATTATTCAAGGCCTAACATTCATTGGTGGAATGACCATGCACTCAATGAAATGCATGAAAATAATTATTTCTATAAAATTTCTTTCGTGTTAGAGGAAGAGTAGTCAAGTGAGCTTTGAGAGGCCTTGGTAAAATATGCTCTTTCTTAGATCAAGGTGTATGAGATAAGTTTTTCCCTTGTGAAGAAAATCTTGCTTGCTTACCACATGATGTTTAAAATATAGTAAATGATGGTGGATGAGATGAAGATGAAGAAGAATGTTGGAAACCTAAACCCCTTTTAGAAAGGTATGATATAGACTTCACATGATCCTTAACTCCTTGCTCTATGTTTTCCTTATATCCATTTTTAGAATGTATTGTATATCAAATCCCATAATTTATTATTCCAACTTAGATCTAGAGTTGTTTTCTACATGCTTATGAGAATAATTTATTATTTCACAATAATGTAAATCCTTTTAAAGTTTTTTTAAAGTTAGGCATCACCAACACACAAGGGACAAAATCTAAAGTCGCCATCAACATCAAGGGGTGATGTTTTTGGATTTGTTGACATGTAGATGAAGACTGAGAGAATGAAACATAAGACTCTTTAGGTTTAGATTGTGAGATAAATTGTACTCTCCAATAAAGGAAGGTGTAAAATCTAATGAACCCCAACAATCACCAAAACATGTTTTTACAAATGAAGCAATATCACGATCATAATGTTTATTCAACCCTTTGGACTTTTGTGGTGAGATATTGGGCTCCCCATTGAAACAAGGTGTAAACTCTAACAACCCCCATTCATTGTCTAAAATTTTTGTTATAAGTGAAATAAAATCATTATTATCGTAAACATGTATGGGCTCCACTTTTGAAGTTGAAGTCAAAGTATTAAGAGATTTGGAAGTGTTATATCTGGCTTCAATTTGTGAATCATGACTTTGTTCATCCACTTTAAACTGTATATATCTTGTTATTGTATTCATACTTCATCTTGTGGTGGAGAGTAGATAGGACTCCCTTCATGGCATGAATCCATGGTCTTCCTAAGGGAAGATTATATGCAAGCAATCCTGACATGATATTAATAGGGGTAGGAAAAGCCACGAGCCCTACCTTAATGGGTAGTGTGATTTTCCCTATTGGTTGCCTACTAACATTATCATAGCCATGAATGGAAAGACCATTAGGTTTTATAAGATTATTATCCAGACCAAGTTTATCTAGAAGATCAACACTACAAACATTAAGCCCGATCCATTATCAATAAGAGTACATCTAACCCCAATTTTATCTGCAACACGTATGGCCTCTTGGAGCATCCCGTGATATGTAGGCGATGTTTGAATGAAATTCCAAAGGGATGTCTTAGTTGTTGATATATTGTTGAATTTTAATATTACATTGTAAGATCTACAAGTTGTATAGTTTTGTATGTTGTCTATACTTACAGGTTAAATATATGACTCAAATGTGGGTTGTTTGTATCCATAGATATTTCACTATTCATGCATACTCTAATTTATGGCTTGGTTTGGTTTTCATTATGTGGTGGAGAGACATTGTTACTTGGTATAGTCATGATGTGGGGCCTATGCTTGTTGACTATGTGATACATACATGTGCGGCACAATGGAAGTTTGGTGCTAGTAGTTTTGGTATTTATCATGGTGTCTAACAATAAATTCAAAACTATCATAATGCTAAATATAAATAAACAACTATACTTCAATTATTGTTTTTTAGAAATATTTTTTTAGTACAAATTTAACATTTAATAAAAGTCATTGCTCAATTCAATAATTGAAAATAAGAAATGCAACATTAAACACCATTGATAGCGCATAATGCCATTAATTTAAAGCTTCATAAAATCAAGCTAAAGATGGTGCACATCATGTGAAGTATTTTTATTGAAAGGTTGGCCACCTTTGTACTAACTAATATGCATTTATAGAACTTAGTCGAAAATATGGGGATACGAATATGCAATATGTCGCTAATGTGATCACAAACAAACACCCAAAGTCTCCTTGCACTCAACTTTCCATTTATCATTTACCTTGTTTTCTTCATATATACTATTGTTCTCATTGTTTCATGAGTCAGAAGAATAATGCCCAAACCACTTGTGATGAAGATTGTTTAGTTTGCTTTTCTTTAAGTAATTTTCACCACTACATATGAACATTAAAGACTCTTTGGCAAGATAAGTACAACATATTATACATAGAGTTAAAGAGTGTATTTCAATCCAACATAAATAAAAATGTCATTCTCTTGAAAAAAATGTACTTACAAATCTAGAATGGCACTCAAGTGATGCAAAATTTACTAGGACACAGTGAAGAATGCCACTTGATCATAGTTAACTGCTTTCATTTATGACAAAAAAAACTACAAAAAGAAATTGATAGCCCTTCCTCACAATTTTATTAATTAAATTATAGTCTTTAAGATATGAATTATATATGCAAAATTATGTGTTTAGACTATAATTGGTCTTATTTACCAAAAAAAAAAAACTATAAAAAATACTCAATAACACTTCCTCATAATTTTATTAACTGAATTGAACTACAATCTTCACAACTGAAGATGCAATAGAAACAAACGTGAATTAATTTTTACATGTATTTTAGACTAATAAAAGGCTTACATGCAGGTTACATTCGCAAAGTATAAAAATTAAAAATAAAGCAATTCCCTCTAAACATTCTAAAAATAGAGTGGCTACTAATAAAAGCTGTCGGAACTAAATTCATGAAGGGGATTCAGTGGCAATAACTAGACCTCTTCTTGTAGGTAGATGCGATTCAATTTGTGCATTGGTTATTTCAAGGCAGAAAAATTTAAGTTTTTAAAGGAATTTGGGCCTGAGATATTTGTGGGTGATATACCTGACCGAGAGATAGTGCATAGCTCATGTTATATTGCTTGCGTGATTTCATAGTTGTAGTAATTGACAAGCTTCTAGGCATGGAAGTAGCTGAGCACCAGGACAGACTTGATGTAGTGAATTCAGAGTAGAGTGTAACAGACGAGGAGCTCTTGCAAATATTCCAAGTATATGGGCCTATAATCTGTGACAGGATATACATGCAATGCTTGAGCTATAGTTATGTGAATTATGTCAAAGCCTGGCATGCTGCCCTGGCTTTGCAGGTCTTGGACGGTTGCAATATTAAGGGAAAACCTCTTCGAGTGGCCCTGCAGCCCAAAGGGCTAAAGGCCAATGGAATGGAATGAAACTTGTTTATAAATCACTTGGAGCCTTCAATCACTAGTGAAAAACTTCACTCATATTTTCTATCTATGGGGCAATATCAGCCAAAGTGGCCACCTTGGAAAATGGAACTTCCAAAGGTTATGGTCATGATACTGCAATCAAAGGAAGCAAAATTTTGTTACCCAGTTTGTACCTCACAGCAAACATGAGTTTGTTGCTTACATTCCTGACTGAGAGATAGTGCATCTGGATAATGGTGAACTTTGTAACACTTTACCTCAATCAGCAAAGACATGGCGAAAACATCTACCATGTCCTGAATCTCTTTGGAGGCAGGGTATTAACTTCACCAATTTTCTCCCCTTTCACAGTACCATTCCCCAGTGCTGCTCAACCTCTTCCATTCCCTGTAATGGTCATTAGTCGATAAAGAATTCAACTTCAGATATTGCAGGTTCAAAATACCATGTCATGATCTTCCCAGAATCAACACAAGACTTTACAATTGGGTACTAGTAGTTACCAGTGAAGGAGTTCACCAGAAAATCTTGTGTGAAGTTTGTGATGATTTTAAAAGGAGGAACATTAACCCCACTCCTTTTCATTGCTATGTTCAAGATGAGGCTATTTTGGGCTTCAGAGGGTCATCTCTCTCTTGCAGGACCAGTAGAAGGGCCAGAGAAGACTAGTGCTTAAATTGCAAGTTAATGTCATGAATGTACGGACAATTTTGGGTTTTCAAACTGTAAATTGTTCTCTAGCTTTTATATAGTTTTCTAAAAGTTATTATTGTAAGCCAATTGTAACTAAGCTTCTAGAGAAAAATCTCTCATTACTTACTGAACCTTCTATTATGTTACTATTTTTTATCATCTGCAAATATAATATCCATGATTTTGCAATCTTTTTCCTACTAATCTCTATGTTTGATCTGCAACTTTTTGAACTTGTTCAGCTAAAAGTACATACGCAACAGACTTAAAAAATAATATAGAAAGAACATAAAACACTCAATAAATATCCTTTGAGAAAATAGAGCAATTACACAGTATATGAATTATATTATGATAGCATAATCTTATAAAATGTGCATTGTGGAATTTTAAGTCCCCTCTAGGCTGCAGCACCAAGGTACCAAATCCCTCCATTCCTAGAATAAAACATTTGTATTTGAATGATGCTCCTTCCAGCTATCTTGGTGAGTGGAGGGAATTGTTTTGCATAAAGTAACCGTCCTCATTAATTCATTCACTGCTGGTATAAGTATCTCTCTATTTACTGTTGTGATGGAGTTTTAAATTAATCTCACAATTTCACTAGGGGAGAGAAGATTTAGAAGTTGAGCACTCTAACTTCGTGTTTCTAATTATCCTATCTGAAAATTTCAAATCACTCCCAATTTTTTTACAGCAGCTTATTTGGCAAGCCCCCTGCTTGTAGCTTTCCTTTCAGGGCCACATCATCAAATATGATGCCACATCAGCTTGCTTTTTATCAAGATGTAGTTGACCAATACTTGTGCATTCACATCATGGATAGTTGAGTGTTGATGTGACATCACATGATTGGTTGCTTTTTAGATCAAAGGAATACATTTTGTTTAATTATGGATAATCATGTCACAACTATTGGTCCAATATTAATAAAAAAATTGAGCATTATAAAAACAACTACTATCACAACTATTGAAACATGCTCAAATACTGTATCCTCTCCCTAAAGATTGCTCAAGTGAGATACTTTGTAACTGCCATGGACTATTCAGTTAACCCCCTATTCACCACGGAGGATCGTTGAATGGTTCACAAAAGCAGTCTCTTTGCTATGGTTTTGATATATATCTCAAACAGACCCATGGAATGTAAAGCTTCAAAGTTAGACATTATCTTCATCTTCTATGTGATCGGTCTCTTTAGCAGTAAAGCTTTTCTCTTCTTAATTTTACGAAAACACACAGAGCACTGATTCTAATTGCTGTTAAAATTAATTTTCTTGGGGCCATCTCAACCACTTCTTTTGATGTTTAACCTTCCTGCAATGTAAACCAGGCTGACTCTTCCAAGCAGTTATCCCTTTCATTGCTATACTTATCAAGGATATGAGATGAAAATTTAGGCAACCTAATCCATTTAAAACAACTCAAATTATTTAATTATAGACACGCTCTTGTGTAGCGCTTATGTAATTTGAGTAGAGTATATCCATCATTAACATTATAGAGATGTAACCTTTGTTGAGGAAGTATAATAGTTTGTTTTATTCCAAAATAGATTTGTATTATTGATTCAGTTGTACAATGTCTTTCTGATGAATTCCTTTTGATTTAATATAATGTCTATTTTTATTTAAGTCATCATATGGGAACCCATTAGCCTATATCCATATTTTTTTATAGGGAAATACTTTTTTATAAAGGGGAGTACAATTTATTAGTTATTGAGGTGCTAGTTGAGTATATGTTGTACAATAAATAATAATATTATTTACATCTTATAGAAAGGATTGTTACTCTGCAAACACCTGGTATAACTGATAATGACAGATTTTATGATAGTTTTTAAGGAGGTGTATTCAATTAGAGTCAGGGACTTTTAAAAATAACCTGTAGTAATGGAATGAATGAACCTTTTATTGAAAAATGCCCATGTTTATAGATGACATGGTTTTGGAGTCTTAAGGCATGTTTTCTTTGCGCTCATGAGTGACTGAAAAATAAATCTGTTTTGAAAACAGGAAATCTACATTCAGGAGCTCTGTCTTCTCTCTTTTGGCATCTGCCATAATATTAGTTTCATGATCTGTTTTTTTCGGCTATGTCAAAAAATTTATGAATTCCTTCAAAGGCTTCAATACATGCCTTTAGTAATCTTTATGAACCTTAAAGGTGTTTATTTACTATCATAAATTATCCTTCTTTCAAACTGAAATGACTTTCCCAATAGAAGATGAGAAAAATCCATAAGAACTCCTAATGTATTAAAAGTAACTAGGCACATACTTTTCTCCAAGTGCACAAAAATCCATCTTTGATAAGGAAAACTTAGATTTTCTGTAGAACTCACCTTCCAGACCTTGTCTTTGTACTTGCATTTTGATCAGAAGACACTCTCTCCAATCAGTTTAAGGGTTTTGTTTCCCAAAACTGAAGCCCTTCTGATTAAGCTTTCTCCCGTTTCAGCTTTTATTTCTTCTACTTGGTGTTCTTGATTTCTGATCTTGTTTCCCTTACTCTTTTTGTCCCACCGTGCTAATTATCCCACAAAAGTGCAGCACGGGGTTTCATATAGCTATTGCTAACTGAACTCTTCATGGGTCATCTGTATCAATATTTTCCCTTTCAAAATTCCTCTCTGAACTCTTCATGGGTTTAAATGGATTGCTTCTTTCAAGCTTTCATCTGATTTACCACGCCATTATGACCTATCACATCCCATGCTCTGTTTTAGACTCTACAAGATTTTACAATAGACTCTAAAGCTTTTGTCTTATTCGCTAAAATATTTAAAATATTTCAACTCCTTCACATATTTCTCCTACCTCTCCTTCCAAATTCATCAAATCTACGTAAGACATTTTATTTGTTTGTCTCTGTTACAAAAGCGATGCAAAATTATGATTCTGATCTCATGTTTGTCGAGTAGTTTATCTTACTCTGTTTTACTCTGTCACTCTTCCCCACAAGTTAGGGTTCATTATCAACATGCCCTTACATACATATGTTCAACATCATTACATATGAGCTACAAAACAATCTTGGGATCTCTTAACCTACAAAATTAAATTTGCAGTTGCCAATAAAATAGACTAACAAGCTAATGAAAGACTAGAAAAACGTTAAATTTATGTCCTTTAATTGAAAATTCACAACAAAGAGATACATTCAGAATAAATACCTAAAAAATTACATAATCAATCTTTTTGAAGATAACTCACAAAGAAATACTTAATGAAATCAAAATAGAAGTCTTAATACGTTTCAGTTACACAGAAACATTCTGCATCTGAAACCGCGCCAAGGGATTCTGCATACACAAAACCGTGATAGTTACGGCTCAAGAACTCTACCAGTTTTTATGCAATTTATTTAATACTTGATGAAACTCGGCGGTTTATAGCTATAGAAGGGAAACTGAGAAAAGAGGAAGGTTAAGGAAATTGGGAAAACGGTGAAGTTATGAGGGACCCACCTAACACAGTGTGCTGGTTAAGCCAGCCGTTGTCGATGCCCTGAACCCATGTAGGGTGTAATACTCGGGACATGGTTGATGTTTTCCGAATAATAAGAGAAATAATAAGAGAAAATTCTCTGGCTAATTGCTCTCTCCAAATCTGGTTTTGCTCTCTCCAACTCCGATTTTACTTCTGCATCTCTGGATTGGAGAGGGAGAGTATATAGATGTTCCGGCAATGTCAACATTAACTTGTAGCTGGGAGATGAGAAATCATTATTTTCAACATCTGCAGTGCATTTCCTTGAAACTCTCCAGACCATCTTGGAATCTTTAATACAGACCACAAAGCTGCAATCCTCTTCCTCGCTTGGCTTATGCCGATTGAGAATGATGCTAAAATCAGTGTTCTCATTGACATGAATCTCCTCGAAATTTGAACTCTTTGTACAGAAAAAGTTTGCTGATAACTGGTTGGCAGGAATCCAAATTTTCATGCTCATCTCAGCCTGAAAGCGCTCGAATGTAAGAGTAGAATGCACGTCAACATGACCTTTAAAATGATAGCGTTTTCCATCAAAGAAAAAGACTGGGTAAGATGTTGCAAAGTTCTCCATCATTCAGATGCACTTTCTCTCTCCCACGGAATTGAAGATTAAAAACTTATGCTATGATAAACTCAAAATAAAAAAAACAATGAACGCAAAGCTGGAAAAGTAATTCTGTATATCTCAACTGTAATCAAAAATCTGCTAAAAGCATACATATAAAGGAGAAAAAACTAAAGCAAGGTAACCGCAGACTAACAGTATTTCTCATGCAAACTGAGTGCATGGATTGAACGAGCTAATAATAGTTTGAAAATGGCTATGGATGGCTGTACATCATAACTGTTGTTCTTCCCATTCCTCAGCCAGTTAACTCACCTTTCTGAGACAATTCTAGTTAATTGTAACACCGTTTGGAGCCATTAAAACTGCAGTTCATTGTTTCTCCACAACCTAACTCACCGTCAACTGCAGTTCACTGTAGCATCGTTCTGGCTCTTACTATGATCGTTGGATTGCATGCTTCCGGTGCCAACATGGCGTTGGGAAGCTTGAAACAAAAAATTAATATGAGATTCTAGTCTAAGTATATAGTCATTCGATCATCTTTGATGAATGGTAATATCTGGAAATAATTGTGCAAACTAAGATGAATATTCCACCTACACGAGCATCTTGCATGGAGAAGGAATGCAAAATTCATGCATTTATTTTATTATTAAAGTCTAGTTCATGTTGCATTTTTTAACGTCATTATGATCTAAAATTCATGTTAGTGTTTTTGTATGTTTTGAAAGGAATATTTTTATGTTATCAGTATTAATATTGTGATTAGTTATATAGGCGGTTCGATATTTGAGCAAAAGTTTTCCATATGCTAGTTTTGGTGTGTTCTTATAAACATCTTTTAAATTGAATTTAAACTATCTTCACATAATACAATTTATAATTATAATTTATTTTTATATTTGTGTGCGTTATAGTAGTGTATATATTAGACTTCTTGTTCAATTTTATCTAACAAGTTGTATAAGATCCCACAATTAGTAATAGGAACCAGTGAGGCATTATTGTTGGAGTTCACTTTTATATGTAGTAGAAAAATATATTAAAAATATATCAAAATACATTATAATTTATTTATTTGAGTCACATTAGAAGTGTGAAGGGCATTGAAACTTATATGATTTTTTAAAAATCTACTTTAAATGCATTTGGTTTGGCCTTACGATTCTAGTTTTCTTTGGGCATGATTTTTTAAATATGGTTATATTTTATTTAATTTTTGCTGGACAATAAAATATTTGGTGGGTTTTTTCTTTGTTACTACATTATTCCATTGGAGGCATATAATATTTCAAGTTGGTGAATGTTTCAAATACAAGGTGAAGAATATATAGTTTGGCATCCCTTTTCTCTACTAAACATTTTCTACCAATTTGAGAAAACTATTATTTGTTCTTTATATTTGTATTAATTATCTTCTAGATAATTGGTCATGAGAATGATGGTAATGGAGAATTGTAAGCAACGCTTGTATCATAAATGTATTAAATGATAAATTAGAATTGGTTGTTAAATTCTACTTTGAATGACATAAATAAGAAAAAAATTATCATTATGTAAAGAATGAGGTTTAATTTTTTTGACCTATTTATTTCCTTAATGTGCAATGATACAACCATTTTATTTTTTATTTGATAAGAAAAACAATCTATCTTATCTATAATATTTTAAAATTTTATTGTAAAAAAATGATAGATAATTTTGTTATATTGTGTTTAAGAATCAAGGGTTAAAGAGGTCTCAAATTCAAATCTTTTATTTTTTATTTATGTATGGAGGACATATTTCAAAGTGTTTTAAATATAAGTGTAATTTTTAGACTTCAATTAGAAGGTTATTTATTTAAAGTAGTTACCTACTAATAATTTACCATGTTATAGGGAGGAGTTATTAGTCTTTCAAATCCTTTTGTCTCTATTAGTTAAAAAAAAATACTTTCTATTTTTAGGGAAACACAGTGGTAACTAGTATTAATGAAAATAATAATAGCTCAACAAATTCTATAAAAACATGTAAGATTATTTATGAAAGGGTGTAAGGGAATATTTTTATCATTAAGATGATATAGATTCCTTACAAGATGGGTGTTACATATTACTCCAAGAGATTCCACATGTGTAGGTGGTGTTGGATTATGTGCTCACACATGTGTGAGTAATATTTTCCTATACACTGAGGCCTTCACATGGTACTTTATAATTTATGTAGGTCATACTATCAAGCTACCAAAATGTTGGTAGATTGAATGAAAAATTTACATCATTGTACTCATATTTTATTATTAATACAAGATTGTACTCTTTTGGTATGGATTTTTTAACCCAAAATAGTTTTACTCATTTATATTGGTGTTCTTATGGTTTACATATTCTATTAAACTATATTTATATTTCAATTTCTATTCATGTTTTGTCATGTTAAAGAATTTGTTGACACTAAAGAATAATTTATTCTACTATTAATTTCACCTAAACTATTAGAATTCTTAATTTCTACTTTTTCATTATAAAAATTAATCATTTACATATAGAATACTAACTTAATTAATATATTTAGTATAATTAACCTTTTTATTCTTCTTCCACTTATTCCCGACCTTTTCCCTTAATTAATTTATTTTATCATTAATATATTCCTCTTATTAATTCATCATTATTAATGTTCAAATGATATTCAACAATTTGAATTAATATTATTTTTCATTTAGAGTAATTTTTAGTACTAGATCATTATGTTTATATTGAATTATTTGTAAATTTATTTTTGAACTGGTTACTAAATCATTTGATTCATATTTTTATTATTATTTCAATTATATTTCATTGCTCCATCTACTCCTACTTTCCTATCCCTTTTGGCTCCCATATTTTGGTTTCTTATGTTCTTCATTTTGTGTCTTTTTTGGCTCATTATTTCCACTCTTCTCAAGCCTCTCTCATTTTAAATTGATAGCTCTATAGTGAAATTTATCAAATTCCTCCTCTTGTTGATGATGTATTATAGAGTGTGATTGCAAACATTGATTCAAAATATCTCACATATTTTTCTTTCTAGAATCATTTTATATTTTTACCTAGACCATCAAAAATCTCTCCATTAGAGAATTCAATCGTAGAATATTAAGAATATAACTAATCTAACCTATTATCTACAACATCAACATTGATCTTAACCTCAAGCATATTCATGCCTATGTTTACTTCAAACATAAGGGGGGATTGATTACCAAAAGCTCTATTAGAAATGAGATCAATCATACTTGTTATCATCATTTTTATAGATCATCTCACATTGATTTAGCCATCATAAAATTAATTAGTAAGTAGTCTACTAGATCTCAAAGGGTTGATTCCAAGGCTAAGGTACTTTAATTTCATAAAACAATATAAAAAATAAATCAAATAATAATTAATAGTACAATGGGTCAACAAATATGAATGAGGGTTTTAGCTAGCTCATATCTATACAAGTGATAGGTGAGACCTTGATGAAGAGGTAGAATATAAATTTCCCAAAAAAACATTGAGAACAAATTGTTCAAGGCAATTCTATAAGAAAAATGGGAAACTCATTTTTTTGTTATACTCAAGATGGTTTAACATAAGAAAAGGGTAGGAGTAGAAACATGTGTACCTACCTTCAAGAGTGAAATATCTCATGAAAACCTTAACCACATATTTCCATGACTCTAGTAGATCATTTTGGTATCTAGATATTTTGTCCACCTTTTTGAGAAAAAAATTCATAAACAAGTGGTATCATCCCTTGATGGCCTAGATGTTCGACCATGGTTTTCACAAGTTTTGACTAAACTGTCTTACATCTCATAGATGATAGCTATGGGATAGCGGGGGCCTTGGGTTAGTTGTTTTTTTCAAATTCAAAATAAAATGTAGTGTAGCTAGCTTTCCTTTAAGGAGGTTTTCCTCCAATTAAATAAGAATCTTCTTCCCTTTATGCCTACTTATTTATTATCCTTGTACTACTATTTTTTGTCTGTATATCTTGTTAGGAAACTAATTCAAGATATTTTCTATTGAAAGAAATATTCACGAAGCTAGGTATTACATAATGATTTGAATAAGGATGTTGAATCTACAACTTTACTTTTATACTACCAATATCTTATGTCAACATCCCCCTAGACTAAATATCTTATTTGTCCTTAAATAATATAACACTATCAAGAATTTTTGACAGTTAAGCATTACCCCATGTAATTCCAATACCTTGGAACCTTTATACATTATTAAAAGTATTATATTATATTCTATTGCACTTAAATAATCATTTTCCTTAACTATGCTATTTAATATCTTTATATGAGGTACATGTGATTATCTATCACTGTATTTGTTTTCCCCTAAATTCTATGTATTTTATTAATGGTTTCTATCTATCTATCATTAATCTATTTATGAAATCTTTGTGGTCTAATTTCTTAATCAAGATCCACTCTTGAATTAAGGATCGTGATTTTTTCTTGGCTAGGTTTGATCCTCCTTATTCTTCGAAAACTATCATATCACATGGTTTTCCATGAGAAGTATCATTTAAGAAGCTTTCTAGATTGTATTGTTGTTACATCCCCTCTGACATAAACATGTTTTTGATAATGGAATTATGGTTATTATGTTATTTGCAAGTAACTGATTTTCATGAGAATGTGAAATTATGGAAAGAATAATTGTTTATATGTCACGATTTCATATGTGAATGATTTTCTTATATATATGCAAGTGGTTACCCTATTCATGTGAAAATGAATGTGATTATGAGATTATATTTAAATATATATAGATATATATAAATGTTGAGAACAATCTACCCATAATTCTTATCAGTGGATGCATGATTGTTGATGCCATGAGAGAAAGCGAAATATCATCAAGGAGAGGATGTGGTTAATAATGGATCAATTTTTCATCAAACTTTGAGTCGATATATGACAAAGCTGCAAAGCTATAACCTTGGCCATGGGTAAAATTATATAAGTATTGATTAATATAGTCAAATTAATATATATATAAATATCAATAATTACCTTTAGAGGGAATTTCAAAAGATTATTAAATATTAAAATAATAATAAAATTAAATTAAATATTAAAATCATAATATATGTTATACTCGACAAAAAGAACTTGAGTGGGAGAATGGTCGATGACTTTTGGAAGGCAGAGTATTCCGCCATAATCCCATTGTGCTCCAGATGAACGTATGGGAAGTCAAGAAGTCTCAAAGGTTCTTGAATGGGAGTTATAGGGAGGCAACTGCATTATGAGGGAGGTATCTCTCTATCAAAGGGATTCTTTTCATCGTATTTTCACTTCACCTCTTACCGCAAGAACTATGATCTATTTCATTTGGAGCTTTTCATTACAAAATTTTTGCCACAGCTAGGGTCTTTTCTCTCTTCATTCTTAGTTGATTTCAAGAGGAGTTTAAATTATTAACCATCACTGTATTCGAAACTTCAAATCTTGTCAATAGCTGACCATATTTTCTCAAGTGCGGGAATCTCTAATTCTTGTTGGGACCTGGGATAAATTTTGAATTCACCTCTCTGAAGTGAAGTGTCGTCTTGAGTTTCATCAACAAAGTTGTAGGAGGGAAAACGAGAAGTTGACTGGTAGCGAAGGGTTCTTAGTATACGCCTAGCTCTAGATGCCTTGACAGGCATGTATAAGAGCCTTTCATTCTGTGAAAGTTTGCATCGATTAGTTATCTATTCATTCTAAAAGAAACTTTCATACATAGAAAGCAATATAAATGAGCTTCTATGTTCTATAGAAAATATAAAGGAATCTGTTTATAGATTAATATTGGAACCAGTTCGTTAGAAAGTTTTTCCTAAGGTACTTGAATTGTTATCAAAATCTTGTTCAAGATTTCTATTCTATTTATTTTATTTGTAAGTTTGAACTATTGAACGAATTATCTTTAATTATTCTACGACGTTCGTAGCCTTGACTAATTCGTAAGGTGTACTCCTCTATTCTTTCAATTCCGAGTTGGAATAGTGTCAATTTCTCCTTCTACTCTAGTTAAAAAAATGAGGACAAATTTTAAGATCTGCTAAATCTCCTAACGAATAAAACCCTTCTTTTAAATGCTTGAAGAAAACAATATATAAATGTATAAATGCTTTAAAGTTAAGAGGAATGATAAAGAACATTAAGATTTTGATTATTGGTTGGTGCCTCTTAACCTCTATCCCAAATCTATAAATTTGAAAAGGAACTTCACCTAATCAACTTGATCTGTCGCTAGCCTTGGGCTTTTCAATGTTCCCCAAACCTTTATGAGATATAAAAGTGGTCTTTAAAACTTCACATTGTTTTAATCTCTTCTTATACACATAAATCTTGTGGTTATGATACAACCTGGAACTAAGAGGGGATAACTAGACATTGCAATCTTACTTGAGACCAAAATATGAAGTTGAATGATAAGATATGAAAGACCATTTAATTGATTATTTCATTCAATACATAAGATCTAAATGATAAAGACCTTTGTTTAGAGAAGGAAGTTAGTCTTAAAATAAGGATAGATGTTGAGCCGAGAATCTCTCTCTCTCTAGCTCTCTCTCTCTCTCTTTATAAATAGATGATTAATGGTATTAGCTTAACCTTAAATAAGAGAAAAGATTTTGAATCTGGGTTCAGTTGAACCATTTGAAAAATTATCTAGAGAACTTGATCTCTTTGGTTAAACCGAATTCTCTCCTCTCTAATTAGATGTTGGTTTAGTGCACATTCTTGCTCACCGAGTCTATTAAGGGATAAATAAGAGAGACTTGAAAATCGTCTATGCCAATGAGTCTCTTTTATTATTTATGAAACTTGATGGTTAGGATATAACCTCAAACTAAAAGCAAATGACAAACAAACTTGCTAATGTAAGATTTGATCTTGGTCTAAGTTTCATCATGTCAAGCAAGGGTGAGAGTGCTAGTAACATTAAATACCTTTCCCAAGGTATGATGCTAGATTCAACATCTGTCAACTATCAAGTACCAGATATACCACTGATTAGAGTGACCTTTCTAGTTGGGAGGTACCCTTAGTAAGGTCAATCAGGAGGTATAGGTCCTTGACACCAAGCTCAGAGGCATGATGATAATTTGATCCATGTTGATTATCCTCGTAAAGGGTCTAGTTCTTTAGTTAAATAAACTTAGGGGACCAATAGGTCTTGGCTGGGTGGAAATGCCCTTGATGATGTTTCTCTTTCTCTCAATGATAAAGTTTTTCAAGCAAATCAACATGATGGTGATGTCAAATTGTAATTACAAGTACATGCATTTTTCAATTAAAGTTTACTTTCAATTAAGCAATGAATGTTATTCTTTATGTTAAATGTGCATTGTAAGAATTTGTAGTTGTACAGTTAGAGAGTTAAATGTCCCATTTAGCTAAGATGGAAAATTCTGGAAATTACTTATTAAATATTAAGTTGCTATTTTGTTTAAAAGGAAACCCTAGTTTGATAGTTATTTAGTTATTGATCTTCTATGGAACGGTTGGTGAAATAGTTAGTTGTTTCAATTCAGCTGAAACTAAGGACTTAGAAGTTAGTTGAAAATTTAAATTGATTCAATTGTTCAAAGTCGATTTGCAAACTCTTGAATGAAAACAAGTTAGTTATATTCAACAAAAAATTGGTAGTTATTAACAAAAGATGAGATTGAGTTGTTACATATGGTAGCAGAGCTACCAGGTTTGACACTAAACCTTGGGGGCTCATCATGCAACTTAGGAAACTAAAACCAACATTGGAAACCTTGCAAACCTTTTGCATTGAATCTATCATAGGAAGTGGTAGTTATTTTTATTAAAAATCTATCGCAAGAAGTGATAGTTATTTTTGTAAATATCTTTACAATGGATCTATCATAGGAAGTGATAGTTAAGTCACGTGGTACATGATAAGAGTTTCTTTAGATCTTGGCACTTCATTGGATTTTGGTAAAATCCCTTTTAATACAGGTAAGAGATGCCATTGCTTTATTTCTTAAATTCTGAAATGGTCTAGTCACTGAATTTTGAAAATTATTTAGGCCAGTTGGTCAAAATTTGATTTAATGGTGGAAATGAGCTCAGCCTTTTGACTTATTGCTGAAATTAAAGTTTTTTATGTTTCATTATAGAGCTAAGTATTATGGGGACTACCCAAGAATACTTTGGTTGTTCACCATGTTTGATGTAATGATCATCTCTATCATGTCTTGGATGGGCCTTTGATGGATCATGTACCTTGGAAGTAAATTTTCAGAAAATGCACCTAGTATGTTCTTAACTTTACAAAGAATGAAACCTCATGTTATGGTATGTGGGTGGATAGGTAGTCCAATAAGCCTAGGTGATTAGTCTCCCCAAGTCGAGTAGGGTGGTGAGACAATTAGCTAACTAGAGTTGTTGTAATTAGTAGGAGGGTATCCTTAGTAGTGTGATAGAGTTAGTTAAGTGGGGGTACACACCAGAGCTCAGATAGCAACTAAAGTGAGAAAATTCTTGCTTTCATTGGTATGTCGAGTCTTGGAGGATAATTAAACTAAAAAATGAAACTGGTACTTGATGAAAACCTTAGATAAATGAAACTAGTACTTGATGAAAACCTTTCAGCTGGAAAAGTGAAGGTTGATGCTAACCTTTGGTGAAATTCTCTAGGTCAATCTATGTTAAAATAAATTTGTTGCTATACTCAGGAAGAGTATCCATCATTATGGTGTTTATTATAACAACTTCTATAATTCTGGTATCAAGACAATTTCATTTGAAAAATTGGATTTATAATTAAGTAATCATTGGGGATGATGATTCTTAAGGGGAAGAGTATGTTACATCCCCTCTAACTTAAAAAATGTTTGTGACAATGGATTATGCTCATTATATTAGTTGCAAGTAACTACTTTTCATGAGAATGTAAAATTGTGGAAAGAATAATTGTTTATATGTAGTGATTTCATATGTGAATGATATTCTTATATATATGCAAGTGGTTACCCTATTCATGTGAAAATGAATGTGATCATGGGATTATATTTAAATATATATATATATATATATACATAAACGCTGAGAACGATCTAACCATAATCCTTGTTAGTGGATACAGGATTATCGAGGCCATGAGAGAAAGGGAAATATCATAAGGGAGAGGACGTGGTTAACAATGGATCAATTTGCAATCAAACTCTAAGTCAGTGTATGAAAAATTTGCAAAGTTATAACCTTAGCCATGGGTAAAATTATATAAGTATTGATTAATATAGTCAAATTAAAATATATATAAATATCAATAATTACCTTTAGAGGGAATTTCAAAAGATTATTAAATGTTAAAATAATAATGAAAGAAAATTAAATATTAAAATCATAATATATGTTATACTTGACAAAAGAACTTGAGTGGGAGAATGGTCGACGACTTTTGGAAGGTAGAATATTCCACCATAATCCCATTGTGCTCTAGATGAAAGTATGGGAAGTCAAGAAGTCCCAGAGGTTCTTGAATGGGAGTTATAGGGAGGCAATTGCATTATGAGGGTGGTATCTCTCTATCGAAGGGATTCTTTTCATCGTATTTTCACTTCACCTCTTATCGTAAAAACTATGCTTTATTTCATTCAGAACTTTTTATTACAAAAATATGGCATAGCTAGGGTCTTTTCTCTCTTCATTCTCAGTCGATTTCAAGAGGAGTTTCAAATCTTAACTAGTGTATGTGCAGGATCATGATGTGCCAAAAAGTGGCAATATGACGGGTATGTGGCTGACGAATTTTTTTTAACCCAAAATTGATCAAACAAAAAGGGTTTTTAAAGGATATTCTTAGCTTTCCATCAATATAAATTATGCTTTACTTTGAATTTAATAAGTAATTATTATTCATTTTCTATTTTAATTATGACTAAATTTCTGATTGATAGGATGAGTGAAAAACATTTATAGCTTTCAAACGGTATCACATTTTTTGAATCCAAAACATGTGTCACATTCTATGCTTCACATACTATATGATTAAAAAAAGAAAAATTGAATTTCATGAAGTTTTGACCCAGTTAAGGTGGTCATACATATGAGTTTTTATATTTTTTAAAAGTTGTAATAAAAAAATCATAATTAATTATTTACTTGAAAAAAATAATAAAAAAATATGCATCAAATTGGGACATGAGTCCTCTACTTATATCTAAAATAGTATAAAAAATAATTATCATTTTATTGTGGTTAGGGTGGTCAGACATACACCTACTTCTTATTTTTTCCTTTAAATTTAAGTACTACTGCATTGAAATTTCAGATTTTCACTAAATAGATTCATTTATTTTTTAAACAAACCTAGTAGTTTAGAAACTACATTCAATTTTCTACAAATCTACTCTTACATATTTTTGAAATAATATAGATAACTTATTCAATTTTTTACCTCAAGTTGCCTAACTTTGATTTTTCTAAATTTTTTGCCACTTAAGGGCATGTTTTTTCCATGATGATCCTAAACATACCCACCATCGCTATATTCAAAGATTCAAATATCATCAACAACTAACCATATTTTGTCAATTGCGGGACTCTCTAATTCTTGTCAGGACCTAGGATAAATTTTGAATTCACCTCTATGTAGTGGAGTGTCATCTTGAGTTTCATCGACAAAGTTGTAGGAGGGAAAATGAGAAGCCAACTGGTAGCAAAGGGTTATCAATTTACACCCAGCTCCAAATGCCTTGAAAAGCATGTATAAGAGCCTTTCAGTCTATGAAAGTTTTCATCGATTAGTTATATATTCATTATGAAAGAAGCCTTCATACATAGAAAGAAATATAAATGAGCTTCTATGTTCTGTAGAAAATATAAAGGAATTTTTTTATAGATTAATACTGGAACCAGCTCGGTAGAAGGTTTTTTCTAAAGTACTTGAATTGTTATCAAAATCTTGTTCGAGATTTCTATTCTATTTATTTTATTTCTAAGTTTGAACTATTGAACGAAATATCTTTAATTATTCTGTGACCTTCATAGCCTTTACTAGTCTGTAAGCTATACTCCTCTATTCTTTCAATTTTGAGTTGGAATGGTGTCAATTTCTCCTTCTACTCTAGTTAAACAAATGTGGAAAAATGTTAAGATTTTCTGAATCTCCTAATGAATAAAACCATTCTTATAAATTCTTGAAGAAAACAATATATAATTTTATAAATGCTTTAAAGTTAAGAGGAATGATAAAGGACATTAAGCTTTTGATTATTGGTTGGCGCCTCTTAACCTTTGTCCCAACTTTGTAAATCTAAAAAGTAACTTCACCTAATCAACTTGATTTGTCGTTGGCCTTAGGCTTTTCCATGTTCACCAAACACTTATGAGATATAAAAGTGGTCTTTAAAACTTCACATCATTTTAATCTCTTCTTATACGCATAAATCTTATGGTTATGATAGAACCTGGAACTAAGAGGGAATCACCAGAAATTGTAATCTTACTTGAGAACAAAATTTGAAGTTGAATGATAAGATTTGAAAGACTATTTAATTGATTATGGCATTGAGTACATAAGAGCTTAATGATAACAACCATTATTTAGAGAAGGTAGTTAGTCTTAAAAGAAGTGATAGATGTTGAGCCGAGACTCTCTCTCTCTTTATAAATAGATGCTTAATGTTATTAGCTTAACCTTAAATAAGAGAAAAGATTTTGAATCTAGGTTCAGTTTCAAACCATTTGAAAAATTATCTAGAGAACTTGATCTATCTGGTTAAACCAAATTATCTCCTCTCTAACTAGATACTGGTTTAGTGCACATTCTTCCTAACCGAGTCTATTAAGGGATAAATAAGAGAGAATTGAAAATCCTCTATGCCAATGAATCTCTTTTATTATGTATGAAACTTGATGGTTAAGATATAACCTTAAACTAAAAGCAGATGGAAAACAAAATTGCTAATGTAATTTTTGACCTTGATCTAAGTTTCATCATGTTGAGCAAGGGTGAGAGAGCTGATGGCACATGAGTGCCAATAATATTAAAGTCCTTGGCCAAGGTACAATGCTAGATTCAACATATGTCAGTTATTAAGTACCAGATATACCACTGATCAGAGTGACCTTTCTATTTGGGAGGTACCCTGAGTAAGTTCAATCAGGAGGTATAGGTCTTTGATACTAGGCCCAGAGGCATGATGATAATTTGATCCATGTTGATTGTCCTCATGAAGGGCCGGGTTCTATAGTTGAAGAAACTCGATGGAACAGTGGGTCTTAGATGGGTGGGAAAGCCCTTGATGATGTTTCTCTTTATTTCAATGATAAAGTTGTTCAAGCAAATCAACATTATGGTGATGTCAAATTGTAATTACAGGTACATGCATTTTTCAATTAAAGTTTACTTTCAATTAAGCAATGAATGTTATTCTCTATGTTAAATGTTCGTTGTAAGATTCTTCGGTTGTATAGTTAGAGAGTTAAATGTCCCATTCAACTAAGATGGAAAATTCTAGAAATTAGTTATTGAATATTAAGTTGATATTTTGTTTAAAAGGAAACCCTAGTTTGACAATTATTTAGCTATTGATCTTCTGTGGAACGGTTGCTGAAATAGTTAGTTGTTTCAATTCAGCTGAAACTGAAAACTTAGAAGTTAGTTGAAAATTTAAATTGATTCAATTGAATTAGATTTGGAAACTCTTGAATGAAAACAAGTTATTTATATTCAACATAAAATTGGTAGTTATTAACAAAAGATGAGATTGAGTTGTTACAATTGTGTAGTGTCAAAAAATGCCATTGGTGATATTTTCACACTTGTTTGGGCCCTCCTTTTGAAATTGGGATTAAGGATTCCTTGACTTAGTTTTGTAATGTGTTTAACATGCTCACATTAGGTCTTGGTATCTTGTGAGCTAATGAACTTAATTTAAATTGTACCTTGTTAAGGTGTTGTGAAGTGTTGTAACACAATTTCACACTTTTCTAAGATTTTATTAATTAACTAAACCTAATAAACCTAAATCATGCCTTATTTGAAGTGTTGTAAAGTTTTGTAACACACTTTCACACTTTTCTAAGGTTATCATTAATAATTGGGATTTTGTATGCTTTAATTGGCCTTATTTTGCATCTACAAGCCTCATTTAATGTATCTTTTCAAGGATAATCTTGACACAAATCAACATCCAATCATAATTCAGTTGTTTTCAGGTTGTGTGGCCCAAATTTGGTGGTCTGGGACTCATTTTCCACCTTGGGTGAATAAGTCACACTTAGGATTTTTGGGTCCTGATCATGGTTTCACACATTTCTAAGCATTTTTGAATTTGGTCCTATAAATTATGCCTAATGGGACTCATTCGCCACCTTAGGTGAATGAGTCCTGTATGGGCCAAAATTAAAATTAATTCAAATTCTTGGTGGGATTTTATCCTCCTAGATCTAATGTCGGCTTGTAGTGTTGTAATTTTAAGAATTCTTACATAATTGAGTATAAATACAAGGGTCTTTCACTCATTTTCACCTAATAATTTTGTGAGAGCATTACTATAGCAAGTTTGAGTTCACAAGAGCATTCAAGTGTTTACAAGAGCATTCCAAGGCATTCAAGGGAAGAATTCTTCATCAAATTTTGTAGCAATTCAAGATCCATCATCATGTCAAGGATATGAAGCATCGAGCATGTTATTAAGCTAGTGTTGTGATGTAGCATTGAAGATCCAAGATCAAACATTGTTCTACACCTATTGTCAAGATCAAGATCTACATCCTTCATGGCCATTTCATGTTGAGTTGCAGATATACAAGACATCATTTACAAGTCATTTTTCAAGGTATCATTATTCATGTTTCATGTCTTTGTTTCATTATTTCATCATTTCGTTTAATTACATAAATGTGGTTTGACCAAGGCAAACCCTTAATCCATAACAATCAACACTTTCTCTCTCTCTCTCTCTCTCTCTCTCTCTCTCTCTCTCTCTCTCTCTCTCTCTCTCTTTGTGTGATTGTAGATCTAGGTTTCTTAGAGCATGAAGGACCTTTGAAGATTAGGTTACAAGATTGAGAAAATTTGTTGGAATTGTCCCCTCATTTTCAAGGTTACTATCTTCACTAAAAAGTCACCTACAACCCTGAAATCAAAGTTTTAGATCTGGAAACAAAGAGGAACAAAAAGAGTAGACATTGAAGACCATATTTAGAATTTTAATCTCAAAAAAACCCTAATTGGATTCATTCTCCAGTTCTGGAGAATGAGTCCTAGTTTAGGTTAATTTTGAGATTTTTGTAGTTTTGAATACTCTTTCTAGAAGCCTATTCCCGTATAGAAACCCAAATCTAAGGCTGATTCACCCAGACTGGTGAATGAGTCCCAATAGGCCTAAATTTTAGGTTATTCAACATTTCAGGCTTCCAGTCAAGCTCTCTCAGGTTTCTAGGTGCTCCTCTATACTTTTATGGTTTGTTATTCTGGTTTATTTGCATTTGTAGTTCATTTAGTGAAGTTTTATGAATCATTGAGTTTAATCATTAGATCTTGCATTTCATACAATTTTCCAACTAGCTTGGTGGTGAACCCCTCTTTAATCATTAAATATACCCTGGGATAGTCCCTTAGTAGATCTCTTTCTCCCCTTATCATCATTTAATTGAGATCTGTAGGGCATCCTTGAATGTGGAGTATAGAAAGCTTATTTCCCTAGGTCCTAAAACCCTAGAGGAAACAATTTTCTATCTTACATTTTGGTGAGGCAAGAAAAGACTAGTGGTCTTTGTTATTGTCCCTCGAAACAAACAAACAATCCTTCACTTAATATCAACACTATTACAAAAGATTCCTCTAAGCCAACCTTAACATCAGTTCATCCTGAACTAGTAGACACTAATGCTTTTGATTTTTATCCTTTACAAGAACTAAAACAAACAAAGAAGTCTTCACTTAATGAGTTGAATTCATTAGATTTTACACCCTCCTATAAAGGAAAGAACAAAATATCACAATCTAGAGTCTTGAGTAAGTATGACACCTTGTACTAAGCAAGAGACATCTTTGTGACAAAACAAAGCAACATCTTCTACTATTGATCAAGAAAGTATCTTGTCAAGAATCCTCCAAGATCATTTGATATCCCTCCCTCCAAGAACATGAAAGAAGTTTTACTACAAGAGTTCATTTTGTGCATATCATAGAGTTCACATTCATTCTACTAATGAATGTAAGGCTTTGGGTAACAAAATTCAACATCTTAAGGATCATGGTGCTCCTCCTTGTGTTGAAGTACCTAGTCCCTCTAACTAATACTTACTTCCATCCTATACAGCTTATCCTTGTCCTACACTAAGTGGGGGAAAGAGGTTAGGTAACCTTGTCCTTGTATGTCACTTTTTGTTATCTCTTTTGGCTAGTTGACCACCTTTCATGTATATTTAAGAGCAAGCTTGGGATGTTGACAACATGCCTTAAGTTGGCTCACATGTGAAATACTTATCAATGATGTAATTTCATTTGGGAACATATGACTTGGCATAGGTTTTTCCCATTAAGCTCTCATGTCTTCTTCTACTTTAAAGAACTTTCTCATAGCAATGGTGTTAGCAACCACTTTAAAGTGGGGGAAAACATCGACACTCATGTTTCATGGTACAATTTTCTTTCTTCATGCGATGCGTCCTTTTCTTGGTGGTGTCATTGGGCTTGATTTCCTTTGAGAGTGTGATATTTCTTTGACTTGTCCTCTCTTGGAGACATTAGGCACAATGTTCCCAAAGAAGAGACCTTGTAAGAATTAAGCGAAATCCCTTTGAACACTCCTTACACTATATACGAAATTGGTTATATGGCCACCTTGCATAAAAAACTTTGTATGCCTATGGAGCCATCTTGTTTGTTCATGAGCTCCAAGCATACACAGTTTTGCTTGCCTCATGAAGCTTGAAGTTTATTATTTGTTCATGAGCTCCAAGCATAAAAAAATTCTTGTCTCATGAAGCTTGAATATCATTATTGTGTGGTGCCTTATCAAAGTTATCAGGAGCTATAGCTTTGGTATGGTTGTATGGGAGCCAAACAAAGGCATGAATTCCCTTATCCACTCATGTTTTATGGAAACATACCAGTCGTGTGTCTCACCCCTTTTGGATACTCACCTTACAAACGACCTGAAGCTCTATGGCCCTATAGTGAGCATATTGTGGATACCCACCCCTTGGATGACTTGAAGTTCCATGGCCCTAGAGTGAGTACATTTTTTTCAAAGCTCGATTCACCTATCTTATTATTTTCTTATATTTATGTCTTTGGCATTGTATGTTTGTGTATCTTGTTTTGCTGAATATCATACACGTGGTGGATGTCCTTTAGTTCCTATGTTGGTTTGATGAAGAATCTCAGATTCTAGGGGCTTGTCCACCTCCTTTGATTTTTTTACATAATCCACATTAGTACAATTGGACCCCTCTTGAATGTATAATTTAGTTTTTTTGAAGCAAGTTCATCCTCTCATTAAAGTGGGGGCTAAATGTAGTGTCGAAAAATTTCGTCGGTTATGTATTTTCACACTTGTTTGGGACCTCCTTATGAAATTGGGCTTAAGGATGCCTTGACTTAGTGTTGTAATGTGTTTAGCATGCTTGCATTAGATCTTGGGCCCTTGTGAACTAATGAACTTAAATTGTACCTTGTTAAGGTGTTGTGAAGTTTTGTAACACACTTTCACACTTTTCTAATGTTTTATTAATTAACTAAACATAATAAACCTTAAGCATGCCTTATTTAAAGTGTTGTAAAGTGTTGTAACATACTCTCACACTTTTCTAAGGTTATCATTAATAATTGGGATTTCTTATGCTTTAATTGACCTTATTTTGCATCTACAAGCCTCATTTAATGCATCTTTTTGAGGATAATCCTGACACAAATCAACATTCAATCATAATTCAGGTGTTTTTAGGTTGTCTGGCCTAGATTTGGTGGTCTGGGAATTATTCACCACCTTGGGCGAATGAGTCCCACCTAGGTTTTTTGGTTCCCAATCTTGGTTTCATACCTTTTTAAGAATTTTTGAATTTGTTCCCATAAATTATGCCTAATGGGACTCATTTTCCACCTTGGGTGAATGATTCCCATATGGCCCAAAATTAAAATTAATTCAAATTCTTGGCAAGATTTTATCCTCTTAGATCTGATGTCGGTTTGTAGTGTTGTAATTTTTGGAATTCTTGCATAATTAGGTATAAATACAAGGTTCTTTCACTCATTTTCACCTAAGACTTTTGTGAGAGCATTGCTATAGAAATTTTCAGTTCACAAGAGCATTCAAGTGTTTACAATAGCATTCTAGGGCATTCAAGTGTAGAATTCTTCATCAAGATCTACATCCTTCATGCCCATTTCATGTTGAGTTATAGATTTACAAGAAATCTGTAGCACACACAAATGTATCCCTAGACATTTTCACGCTCATTTGGGTCTTTCTTATGGATGTTGGCCTAGTTTTTCCTAGATTTAATGTTGTAATGTGGTCAACACATTCACATTAGTTCTTGGACCCTTGTGAATCAATAAGAACTTCATGATGTCTTGTAAAAGTGTTGAGAAGTGTTGTAACCCACTTTCACACTTTTCTAGGACCTTTTTATTAATATTCACTTAAATAAACTCTTTTTATCACTTATCAATCCTTAATTCAAAGTGTTGTAAAGTGTTGTAACAAATTTTCATGCTTTTCTAGGCTTGTCATTAATAATTCAACCTTTTCTTATGTCTAAATGACCCCTTTATACAATTGCAGACCCTACTTAAGTGTGTTTTTGAGAATAAACCCATTAAACATCATTTAATACACTTTAATTCCCAAAACCCAGTAAAAATGCCCTAGTGGGACCAAGTTGCCACTAGGGGTAACTTAGTCCCACTTGGCACAAAAGTCAAAATTATTTCAAAATTCTAGTAGGATATTATTTTCTAGACCTTGAGGTAAATCTATGATGTGGTATTTTTGGGAAATTTTGTATAATCATGTATAAATATAGGGTTTTCCTCTCATTTTCACCCCCATTCATTCATTCACTCACTAATTCATTCACTTAATCATCAAACATTCATTCTAGGCATTCTAAAGCATACATCCATGATTGGAGCTTCTACTTGCATATCTTCAAATTTCTACTTCAAGGGTTTGGTGAGTTGTAACATTTCATGTTGTTCATTCATCATTCTCTTTTCATTTAATTTCATTTTCAAGGGTTTGATTACCAAACTAGGGTTTGACCAAGGAAAACCCCTATTCACTAACCCTTAACACTTTTTCCCCTCTTTGCATGTGTGTTTTGTAGGTCTTGTGTGCAGTTTTTTCAAAGAGTAAGGTGTTAAAAGGTGTCCAAAATTCATCAAAGTATTTCAAAGTCAACAAAACCCTAAAAGAAGCTTGGAGATCACCTACAGACCAAATTTAGATCCGAAAACCTGTTAGAAACAGAAGTGCAAATTGAAGACTATAGATTCATGTCCCAAATTTCTCAAGATTTAGAAGTGGACTAAGTCACCATTAGTGGTTAATTAGTCCCACTACCAAGCCTGAAAAGTGTTTTATGCAATTTTGGATACCCTTTTGGCTGAAACTTGTTTCAACAAAATTTCCCCAAAACAAGATTGTCACCCAGCTTGGTGTAAGTGTCCTAGTTGGCTTCAATAGTAATTTCTATAGGATTCCAGAGCCTCTTTGCATCAAATTATAGTTTCTAGGTGCACCTCTCTAGTATCATTCATTTCTATTACAATTTGTTTGCATATTTAGTTCATTTTTCATGTCACATTGTGTTTTCAAACATCTTGCATTTCCTTAGTTTTGCATTAATAATTCATCTCTTTTATTAGTTCTTTTCATTTAAGGCATTCTTTTTAGACACATTTTAATCATGTATAGGCGTTAATCTTGAGTGAACCCCATAGATTTTTGGGATAACTTTCTACTTTTAGGTGCAAAACCCTAGAAGTGTAAGAGAGTGCCTATCCCCAAAATTTTATGGTTCATTTTGGTGAACCTGCATTTAGAACATCCTATTTCTAATTTAGAGTGCACTTACATCCTAGGAATAGCTTACATTAACATTGCATTGTTTAATTTGCATCATAGGGTTTTAAAATTTGCATTAGTGAAAAGCTCATATAGCTTGCATTTTTGCATTGCATTCCATTAAAAATTCACAAAATTTTGCATGTTCATATTATATCTATATCTAAAAACCTAAAAATCATAAAATACACTTAATAAATTCTGAAAATTCTCAAAAAAATCACTACTTGAACTCATTCGCTACCCTGGGTGACTTAGTCCAGTTGCATATTATTCACTGCATTTTCTGGCATTTAATCTGCAATTTTTGATTTTTTGTCTGTTGTTTTTACATTTTTGTTTTACTTTCTAGAATTTCTATATTAAGCATTTCATTCTTATTATTTTACATTGTGTTTGCATCCAACCGCATTTAGAGAACTGTGCATGAGTGTTTGGTGTGCTATTGCTAATACCTTAGTGAGAAGAAGTTTGAGACTCATGTTATCACATGATAATACACTCGTTGTGGATCTTGGTTTATCTAAAGCTTCCACTCCTAGTATGGAAACTAGTACACTAGGCATGGATGCTACCTTTAGAAACTCTTTTCCTTCCAATAACATGCAAGTTGACACACAAAATGATCATATCCTGCAAGGCAAAAAAATTAACATTCATGAGGACTTAACGCATCTCCAACATCAAGTGAGCCTTGAAAAAATTTCAGCCATTGCAATTCCTACCATAGAAAACATCCATCGCATGTGTGAAAGTGAAGAAGCCCTAGATGTTGTGAAATAAATAGTTGAGATATACACAAAACATGTTCCTTCCACCTCTAGTGCCTCTCAACCAAAAAAAACTATGATTAGCCAAGGAGGACCTCAAACTCCTCCTCCCTCAACAATAGCCTCCATACCTACCTCTACCACTCATGTAACAACAACACTCCAACAAGTTAGTAATGTGATTCCTTCCTCGACTATTCTTGCTAGCATCCCTAATTCCTATGTGGAATCACATGTTCTACCCTCTTCTACTTGATCGATAAGCATTCCATTCACTTACCCTACCACTACATACACTCCATCACCACTTTCCCTTCCACCTCATACCACTTACAATGACCCTCTCATAACACAACTTTTCCAAACTATTTCATCCATGTAAAAATAAATATCCACCATAAACCAAAATCAGAATGGACCACCCACATATTATGTTTGAAGTAGCCCATTGTCTTTGGAAATATTGCAAACACCAATGCCACAAGGAGTAGAGATTCCTAGATTTGAGAAATATGGAGAGAAGAGAGATTCTTTTAACCATGTTAATGCCTACACCACCTTATGCAATGTCTTTCTCCTTAAAACTATTAACAAAGTTGTTTCCTAGAACCTTAAAAGACACTACCTTGGAATGGTTCTCATCTTTATAAAATAATTCAATTTGTTTATTCAATGAAATTTTTGATGCATTTATAAATCATTTCCAAGTGCATATGACTCCCAAAAAGAACTTGGATGATTTGATGAGATGCAAAAAAAATGAGGACAAACAGATAACTAATTTTATTTCACGCTATCAATCGCTTTATTCCCAAAGGGATGTCAAAGTCCCTGACCCACACCTTCAGAAGATGTTCATAGAAAACCTGCAAAGTAAGATTCAAGACAAGTTGATCATGATGAAATTCCCCTCCTTCATGCACTTGTGTATTTCCCTTTGTGATTATCACAATTCGGTTAGTAGTCGAGATGCAAAGTCCACTTCTAGCCAAGATGAGAAATCTGAACATGCCAACCAAAAAAATTCCCAACCATTTAGAAAGCAAAAAGAAGGGTTCTTCTAGATTAACCCCCATCAACAACCAAATCAAACTGTCAATAACCAAGTAGCAGTTGTTAAAACCGTGGTGCCCTTTAGTTATGGAGATCCAAAAAGACAATTCACACCTTTACTTGATACCCTTCATAACACAATGTCCCAACTTCTACAACAACAAATGATTACATTTCCTACCATCAAAGAACCTAATCCTACTAAGCCTTTACCTGCGAACTTTAAATATAATTCTTATTGCCATTATCATAGACAAAATGGACATGACACAGAACATTGTAAGTGTCTTAAACATCTTGTGCAAGACCTCATTGATTCCGACTGTCTATCCATTACAGGTCTTAATGATCATGGTAATAAGTTTGTTGCCCCTCCAAATCAAAACTTGCAAATTTTCACTAATCCAATGCCCAAACATAATATTTCATTTTTCAAAGCTAGTGAAACTAAAAAGAATGATGTGATGAATATTGATACTGATGATGAACATCCTAATTCCATTCCACATATTGCCCATGTTAATCTTATGGATGAAATTGTAGGTGCGATAGACATTATCCCTCGTAAGGGCCAACCTAATAAATCTCTTGATATTACTTTCTCCTCTAAGGACATATTTACAAATCCCCCTGATGGTCCTCTTTACATAACTGGTCATATCTAAGACAAGCCCACTAATGGGATACTAATAGATCCTACCTATGGAGAGAACATGATCACCGAGGAATTTTTGGTATTACATGATCTTTATCAAGATGATTACGATAAACTAAAAGCATGGATCAAAACACATAATGGTTTTTCTTTCCCTACAATATGATTAATCATCCTTCCATTACAAATAGGACCAAAAACATTGGAGGTCACATTCTCCATCATCCCATAGTTGAACCAATTTTGTTTGTGGCTAGGCCACCCATGGATTCGCTCAATGAAAGTTGTCCTTTCGGTTATCCACAAATGCTTAAAGTTTCCATTTGACAATGAAATATTCATTGTTCACCATAGTGGCTTTAACCCATTGTCTTCCAAAGGAAACTTTTCCTTAGAAGCCTTTTGGTCTAAGCCCATGGAACCTATAATGCCTCGACAAGACTTCTTTTTCATTGCTTACCAAAAATTTAAAGCAAAGAAAAGAGTAGAATTATCTCTCTGCAACATGACCCCATCCACTTCCGACACACCTATCTTAGATGAAACAATGCTTCAACGCAAACAAGAACCAAACAACCAAACTCAACCAACACCAGAAACTTCCCTGACATCATCCAAGAGACCAAGAGACAATTAAAACAACTTTTTCATGCCTCCTTGAATAAAACAAGTCTACAAAGCAAAGGCGAAAGTGGATGAACAAAATTTCATGGTTCCTTCTGTCATGCTCCCTCACAAATACAACTCAACAATAAAACCAAAAGAAAAAGAGGAGCTGGGGAGTGTATGCATTGATGTCGCGCCCTTGCTCGCAAGTTACATGAAGAAAATAAAAAAAATCAAAATCCACACTTGACAGAAGCAATGCCTAATGACTCTCCTCCCCAACCACAATAAAATGATCCCATACAACAATCACAACAAGAGGTACACTCTCCCATGGACATTGGCAAGTTTATTGCAGTGAAAAAGAAGGAGTTTAAGAGATATCTACGAATTTGATTTTAATGATGAAACACCAAATTCTTTTTCTATTTTTGCTTTATTTTTAGAAGTTGTTGATCCAATGTCTTTTGATGAAGCAATAAAGGATGAAGCATGGGGTGAACCTATGAAAAATAATAGCACTTGGGAGTTGGTGGATCACCTGCAAGGAAAGGATGTCATAAGTTAAAATGGATTTACAAAACAAAGTATGAAATGGATGGAAATGTGCTAAAGTATAAGGAAAGGTTGGTTGCTAGAGGTTTCACTCAACAATCTGGTATTGATTACAATGAAAAAATTTCCTCTTTCCCCACATCTGGTATCAGATACATGAGACTACCAACAAGCCTTTTAAACAATCTAGGATCAACTAATGAACCATCATCTTCTCTACTTAACTTTGGTCCTATCACAACTAGTGCATGGGTTGACTTGCAATTCAACATATTAAATCTTTTCAAGACATCACTTGCATTATTTGATTGAGAAATAAAAATACCATCTACTGAATGCTTAACTTCTATTCCCAAAAAATACTTCAAAAGACCAAGATTAGTCATCTCAAACTCTTTCATCCTAGCTGCCTTAAAAGAACTTATAGAAAGGTCCCCCGTAAATATAAAATCATCTACATAAAGACAAACTATCAACATTTTACCTTCTTCATCCATCTTGATATACAAAGTAGGTTCACTGTTGTACCTACTAAAACCATTCTTAATTAAATAAGAATCAATTCGACTGTATCATGCTCTAGGAGCTTGCTTGAGTCCATAGAGTGCCTTTTTTAGGTTGTATACCTAAAATTTCATATTCTTTTGGCTGCTCGACACAAACTTCCTCTTCAATAAAACCATTTAAAAAAGAAGATTTTACATCCATTTGAAAAACAAGCCACTTATTTTGGGCTGCAATGGCCAAAACAATTCTTACTATATCCAAGTGAGCTATAGGGGTAAATTTCAAGCGATATGGATGAGAAGAATTCTAGCCGAGTTAATGCATAAGTAAGATGAAGCTAAAAATATTTATTGTGATAATAACTCAGCCATTGCATTGTCTAAAAATCATATTTTTCATAAAAGAAGTAAGCACATAGACACTAGATACCATCTTATAAGAGAGCTAGTGAATAACAAAGAAATATGTTTAAAGTTTTTTAGATCAAAAGATCAATTTGCTGATATTTTCACTAAACCATTTGGGAAAGATGTATTTGAATATTTGAGAAGTTGTTTGAGTGTTTGTGAGAAGATGGATGCTCTGGAAATTTTAGTGCTAGAAATGAAGGTAGATGCGGCAATTTTTTTTTAGAAGAATTCTAAGAATGAAGATGGATGCGCTAGAAATTTTTTGAGAATGAAGGTGGATGCATCGGAAATTTTTGAGAAGAATTTTGGAAATGAAGACGGATGTACTCCATAAATTTTTGAGAAGGTGGATGCTCCAAAAATATTTGAGAAGAATGTCAGCTAGTTGAGATTAAGGGGGGACTATTAGAAATATAATCTCAACTATCCCATTGTGCCTGTCTTCTCCAGCTTAGCCTTCGTAATAGAATTAAAGGAAATTTAATGAGAACATTTTTGGAGAAAGATTTCAAGAGATTTGGAATGATTTGGCATTAACTCCTCATTAAATCTTACATGCTTTATGGTTTTAAAAACAATATTATTATATTCTTCTTTCACCACCGTAGCTTTTTAGTTTTTAATACTACTAGGCTGGCATTTTTTAAAAGCAATAAGAAAGGTTGAAGAAGGGAAATGAAGCTCTTCTTAAGAAGAATGAAGCTAGAAGAGCAATGAATCTCTATTGTAATTACTCAGTTTAATACATATATGAATTTGATAGTGTCTATTTTCCACTGTGTTATTTGTGTGTGTTGTGAGCAACATTCTAATCCATATTTATTTTTATTTTACTGTTGTATGCATATTTTAGTTTTCTCTATTCTTGCAGCTCTATTTTTATATCAATCTTCTACCCATTTCCCCACATTCTTGTAGGTAGATGTGATTCAATTTGTAAAAGGAGTTCATTGGTAGCAGAAAAATTTAAGTTTGTAAAGGAATTTTGGTGTGAGATATTTGCGGTGACTAAGAGATAGTGCATAGCTCATGTTATATTGTTTGTGTGATTTCATAGTTAGTTGTATTTGTTGGAAAAAGGAAAGAAAACAACTGAGAGGGGGTGGTGAATGTATTATAGCAGAAATTTAAACTTTGCAAACTTAACTTTAATCTTAGATCTAATGAATAAATAATTAACCATAAACAATTAACACATTAGAGAGACAAAGAACGCCAAGATTTTTGTGTGGAAACCCTATTAGGGGAAAAACCATGGTGGATGTTAGTCCACAATATTATACTCTATTAAAAGTATAAAGAAGAATAATAAGGGGAATGCACATGCATTAAGGCTCACTGCTCAATTACAAATAGAAGACTCACTGTCTTATAGAAAGATTCAGATTAAAACCATACAAAAATTAGAACTAAGAGAATGGCTTCTGTCCAGGCTTGATTACAGTTCCAATTAGGCATAGTACTTCTGCATACTTCACGCAACCTTCTACACACTTTCTCTTCAATGATATTCACACTTATGCACACAAGAGCACACAATGCATACTCAACACACTAACCACACTTCACATACTCCACAAAATTGCTTCTTATATATCCGCCACAAAGATTTCACCATAACAAAATTAGACAGAGAAAAATAATATATTTTCAATGTCTGCTTAAATTCACAATTAAATTTTCAATGCACACCTACCAAGGTTGGCCACAACATAGTGGGGACCCAAATTCACTTCTCCAAAACAAGAATAGTCCAATTAATCATGCCTCGAACATCCACAACACGCTAGCATCAACATGTCGACCAAGAACAAGGAAAACCGAACATGCACAAGAAAATATTTTCAATCATGAGCTTCATTGGATCATGTGGATGTACCAAAAAGATAGAGGATGAACTAGAGACATCCGTGACAACTGAGATAACCAAGAACATACAATATTCACTTAGAAACTCTGACAGAGACTAACA
The DNA here is from genome assembly GCA_007258455.2 of Sequoia sempervirens. Taxonomy (NCBI): domain Eukaryota; kingdom Viridiplantae; phylum Streptophyta; class Pinopsida; order Cupressales; family Cupressaceae; genus Sequoia; species Sequoia sempervirens. Next base: position 279,798,750 of record VDFB02281492.1, on the reverse strand, counting down.
AAATACTGTTAGACCACAACTTGCACATGAGTGTAGACCTCTAAAAATTCTGGTAGATGATCTAGAAATACTCAACATTAAACCCTTTTATCCACAACAACTAACCTTTTACTCGCATAACGTAATGCCTTCATGACCTGCATAGTTCCACTAGGAACTTGGAACACATTCACTTATAATTTTCTCAATATCCTCGACATATACAACACTTAGAATATCAAATGCTAATAGTGTTGACATCAATGACAACCACATATCAACATCACATCACATCATCCAACAATTTCCTAATAGTATTAATTGATAATAGTATTAATTGACAAGCATCTAGGCATGGAAGTAGCTGAGCACTAGGAAAAACTTGATGTAGTGAATTCAAATGCAACATCTCTAATAGTAGGAAATTTAGAGGAGAGTGTAACAAATGAGGAGCTCTTGAAAATATTCCAAGTATATGGGCCTGTAAATTCTTGTCATATAATCCGTTACAGGATATCCATGCAATCCTTGAGCTATAGCTATGTGAATTATGCCTAGCATGCTGCCCTAGCTTTACAAGTCTTGGATGGTTGCAACATGAAGGGAATACCTCTTCGAGTGGCTCTGTAGCCCAAAGGGTTGAAGGCCAATGGAATGGAATTAAACATGTTTATAAGTCACTTAGAGCCTTCAATGACTAGTGAAAAACTTCATTGCATATTTTCTACCTATGGAGCACTAATATCAACCAGAGTGGCCGCCTTGGAAAATGGAACTTCCAAAGGTTATGGTCATGTTAGATTTGTGTCCATAGAGGATGCCCAACTAGCCATACAAATATTTCATGATATTGCAATCAAAGGAAGCAATATTTTTGTTACCTAGTTTATTCCTCGTAGTAAACATGAGTTTGTTGCTTACATTCCTGACTAAGAGATAGTGCATCTAGATGATGGAGAACTTTGAAACACTTTACCTCAATCAATAGAGAGATGGTAAAAACACTACCATGTCCCGACTCTTAGACCCAACATAATTTTGATTAGAAATAGAGTTGTATCAATAGGAAATACAACTCCATTTATCAGGGCATCAAATCTCTTTGGAGGTAGGGTATTAACCTCACCAATTTTCTCCCCTTTCACAATACCATGCCCCAGTGTTGCTCAACCTCTTCCATTACCTATAATGGTCATTAGTCAATAAGGAATGCAACTTCAGATATTGAAGGTTCAAAAGCATAAGCGTCAAGTTTGTATGCCACATCATGATCTTCCTAGATACAACACAAGATTTTGCAATTGGGTACCAGTAATTGCTAGTGAAGTAGATCACCAAAAAATCTTGTGTGAAGTTTACGATGATTGTAGAAAGAGGAACATTAACCCCACTCCTTTTCATTGCTATGTTCAAGATGAGGTTACTTATGGCTTTAGAGGGTCATCTCTTACAAGACCAATAGAAAGGCCAAAGAAGACTAGTGCTTAAATTGCAAGTTAATGTCATGAATGTACAGAGATTTTTGGGTTTTCAACCTGTAAATTGTTCTCTAGATTTTATATAAATTTTTAAAAGGTATTATTGTAAGCCAATTGTAACTACAACTTCTAGAGAAAAATCTCTCATTACTTGTTGAACCTTCTATTATGTTACTATTTTTTATCATATCCAAATATAATATCCATGATTTTGTAATCTTTTTTCTAATCTCCAAATATAATATCCATGATTTTACAATCCTTTTTCTACTAATATCTATGTTTGATCTGCAACTTTTTGAACTTGTTCAACTAAAAGTACAAATACAACAGACTTCAAAAATAATATAGAAAAAATATGTACAACACTCAATAAACATCTTGAGCAATTACACAGTATATGAATTATATTATGATAGCATAATCTTAAAAAATGTGCATTGTAGAATTTTAAGTCCCCTCTAGGCTGCAACACAAAGTTACCAAATCCCTCTATTCCTAAGAAAAAACATTTGTATTTGAATGATTCTCTCACCTATCTTGGTGAGTGGGTGGAATTGTTTTTCATAAAGTAACCATCCTCATTAATTCATTAACTACTGGTATACTATTGTGGGGGAGTTTTAGATGCCCTTTCGTAACCTCTCACTCCTCCACTAAAGATTGCTCCTCGAGTGAGATACCTTTGTAACTACCATAGACTATTCAATTAAACCCCTATTCACTAGGGAGGATCATTGAATGGTTCACAACATCAGTCTCTTTGCTATGGCTTTGATATATATCTCAACTAGACCCATGGAATGTAAAGCTTCAAAGTTTGATATTATCCTCTTTTTTGCATAGTTGTTAAGGAGACGCAGGGTACTAGTACGGGGACGGGGATGCCAATCATATTAGGGTACGTGAGTTAAATGAATAAGGAGACAACTGTTTTATATGTAAATGATTCACTAGAAATTTTGGATTCAGGGACTAGTGCGTTGTCTATGTTCCCATAATGAAGAATCCTGACAACCATACTTCTTTGTGATCAGACAGAAGCATAAAATGGTATTAAAGCTTTCCTCTTCTTAATTCTACGAAAGCACACAAAGAACAAATTTTAATTACTGTGAAAATTAATTTTCTTGGGGCCATCTCAACCACTTCTTTTCATGTTTAACCTTCCTGTAGTGTAAACCAGGCTGACTCTTCTAAGCAATTATCCCTTTCATTGCTATACTTGTCAAGGATATGAGATGAAAATTTAGGCAGACTAATCCATTTAAAACAACTCAAATTACTTAATTATAGTGACGCTCTTCAACAAGCTAATAATAGTTTGAAAATTTCTATGGATGGTCATACATCATAACTGTTCTTCTTCCCATTCCTCAGCCAGTTAACTCACCTTTCTGTGCAGACAATTCTAGTTAATTGTAACACCGTTGCGAGCCATTAAAACTGTAGTTCATTGTTTCTCCACAACATAACTAACCGTCAACTGCAATTCACTGTAGCATCATTCTGGCTCTTACTATGATCATTAGATTGCATTTTTCTGGCGCCAACATGGTGTTGGGAAGCTTGAAACAAAAAAAAACCAAATTGGAAACTTACTAGTGTGACCTTTCAAAATATGCATGTTGCACCTCCTGTCTACTCACATAATCGAATCACAAAGGTACATATGCATCAAAGAAGTTTCCAGTTTGGTTAATTTTTTATTTCAGGATTCCCAATGACATTTTGTTATTAAAAACTTGAAATCCAACGATCATCGTAAGAGCCAGAATGATGCTACAACGAACTGCAGTTGACGGTGATTTATGTTGTGGAGAAACAATGAATTGCATTTTTAGTGGCTCAAAACAATGTTACAATTAAGAGGAGTTGTCTACATAGAAAGGTGAGTTAATTGGTTAAGGAATGGGAAGTACAACAGTTATGATGTATGGCCATCCATCCCCAAAAGTGTATTCTAAGAGTTGGATAGCCAATTCCTAATAGTTTTGACTTCATTATCTAAAAAAACAAACTAAAACTGAAACTGAAAAAACTATGCGTACTTAACTACACATGCAATTTTAATATGTGCATAAAAAAGAATACAAAAAACTATGCTCACCAATAAAACAAATAAAATTTCAACATGCTCACCAATAAAACACAAATGTCGTATTATCTTGAAAAAAATCAAATCACCTTAAAACAAATGTTGTATTTTGAAAAAATCTTAAATTTATGTTACAATTATAAGAAGTTTCTAAATTCATATAAAAAATAAATTTTTTATAATATTCAAAAAGTTAGAAAACAATTATATTCTATTTTGAAAAGATTTTGAATTAATATATATTTTTATAATAAATATAATAAATCATATATATTAATATAAAGCAATGATAACTATTAGTAAAAATGTCAAAATTTTAAATTTATTGTTAAAAATATTTAAAAAATTAGAAAGAACTATGTTTCATCTTGAAAAGATTATATTTTGAACAGATTTTGAATATATATATAAAATCATATATATTAATAGAAAGAATTATTCTATCTTTAAGAAGATTCTAAACTAATTTATATTTTTATCATAAACATTATATATATGTTAATAATAATTTTTTATGATTTAATAATAATTTTAAGTGCCATATTTAGGATTATATAAAAATATAACAAGTCAAATAATACAGTCTAATAAATTTTTAAGTTGTAAGCTGTAATATACAGTCTAAAATACAAATAACTGTCACACAGACTATCAAATTCCAGACCTGACACCCATGCATAAATGATACATATCTTCCATAACTGCAGTTCGTTGACCCTTACGATTCAACATCAGCGACTTAACTCGACTATCGTTGTTTCAAAGTTAACTAATGCTGTATAAATTCGTTGCCAAAAAAATCAAACAATTCAGTTAACTGGTTGTCGTGCCAATTTTCGTTGTAGTGTGCAGAGTTTTGCTATCTTCAAATCTCAAACTCTAAGTGCAATCTTCAAATCTCCTTTGGATTCACGGCTTTGCTTATTACTTTGGGGGCGACTTGCATGCTTTCAGCAATCTGCTTTCTTTACAATCAAATAATCCATGCATTTTAGGAAGTGTGGGGAAATACCTTACTATATATTGCTAAAGTTTCAATTACCATGTGTGCAAAGTTCTTCAGTAGAAGGGATTTTCAGTAATATTTACTTCAAGTCAAAGTGATTTTATTGGAAAAATATTGTGTTCCATAATTCCATAGAGGCTCTAAATATGTTTTGTCATCTAAAGTAAACTCCAAATAGTTCAACAGTATCTTATTCGATTTCTAGTTATGGTGAATATTCATCTTAATGAATTGCACTTCAAACAATAAAACTAATTTAAATTATGATAAAATGAAGTACATAATACATATAACTCTCAAATCAATGGAATTGATTAAAAATAAATGTTAAATATTTGTTTTAAAACTAAATTTTAAATATTTATTTAATTTTTTTTAATATTTATTGTTGACAATAAATGTTAAATATTTATTTTAAAAAATAGATTTTAAATATTTATTTTAAAAAAAAAAAAATTATATTTAAAAATAAAATTTGAATATGCATCATTGTAATTTTTAATTTTATTTTTTTAATTTATCTAATTAAATTAAACATCATTTTATTCTAATTAAAATGTATTTAGAAATTGATCATTTCATATACAAAATCTTAAATTTTTTTTATTTTTTTTTTAGACTGCAGGAATCGGGTAGCACGACCCCCTATAAACTGCAGTGCGCCTGGTAAACTTTTTAACGTGACCGGCGGCGCTGGCGCGACACGCCCTCCGGTACCACGGGACGGGGGAGACTAGAACTCGTGACCAGCAGAGCCGCAACGGAATTACTTAGCCAATCGAGCTAGGGCCCCCGCCCACAAAATCTTAATTTAATTTCTCTATTTATTAGCAGTTAGTAAGGGTTCCCACTAGCTTCTAATGAACTATTGCATCCACTTTGTTGAGCTAGTACTATTTGTAGCTTTTAGTGCCAACTAATAGGTATGCTCATTGATTTATAACTTTATATTTTAAGTTCATTAGAATACAAGGAGATAATACATAAATAACAAATTTGAGATTAATGTTATTAGAGAGTTATTTTCAACCTTTTTTTAATTTTTTTGTAACCCAAGGGTGTCCCCATGACATAGCCCAACGTGTTTCTTTACGAGGTGAGTTGAGACGAGAATAGTCCCTTGAGGATGCACGCAATATCCTGTGTACCACGTGCATCGGGTAAGCCCAGACATTGGAGTCGAACCTGGAACAAGTGGGGAGCAAAACCATGGCCCATGCCAAATCTGCTACTCATGCGGGCTAGTTTTTTTCATCTTTTAAAATCATTTGTTTAAACTATTTATCTATTTTTTTATATTAAGATTGTAGAGGTTTTTTAGGTCATATATGGGTGTGTGCAAGAAGTTGAGTCCACTTTTTGGCCAAAAAGTGGGCGTTTTTCTTAATTTTTAGAATTTGACACATTTGACCTTAAAATTTGAAGCACTTAGAGATGAAATCTTAAAAAAAGTCACTAATCATAAAATGTAGTGATCAGAGTCTAGTTTCCAAATATGTAATTTATTGCAATACCCAGATTGTACAAATTGAGTTTTAATAGGTATTTCTAAAAATCACTGTTTAAAATTCATTTTTTTTACCATACCATGCACGTGTATGACATCCATATTTTGACTTAAATTATCGTATTTTTCTAAATCCTTTTGGGAAAAATTTTATGACTCACTAAAGCTTGTTCTTGATATTTGTTTGTAATTTTTTATTGAATTTCTTTTTTGTTAAATTTTTATTAGGGAGATTTATTCTTTTTGAAAAATCGTCGTGTACGACATGCATAAGATGACCTAAACTTATAATTTTTTTATTTTTTTTTAAATTGAAACGAATTGTCTAAAGTTTATTTTCGTGCAATCCGTTTGTCAAAATGTTATGTTGATCAAAAGTTATTAAAATAGTAAAAAACCCTGATATTTAAAGTTTATGGACCAATTTTATTAGAAATTAATTGAAAAATAGAAAAAAATAATCCAATTGCAAAACAAATTACATATTTAGAATTTGGATTGTTTCATCTAAAATGGGTTTTAATTTCATCATAAAATTCTGCAAAAAAGGTCCTCAGCCATATGTCCAAAGTCAGTATTTTTCTAACATTGTTAGAACCTTCAACTTGCAGGTCAAACCAGGTTGAAGACCTAGGTTCGGACTTCCAATGCTTTTCCTGAACCAAAAACCTAGGCAAAAACCCAACCACAAAGCAAAAAAAAATCAAATTTTAAAAAATAGGATCCCGATTATAAAACAGGATCCCATTTATTAATAAACATGATCCTGTCTTATAATTAGGATCCCATTCCCTATTTTGCAATATTCAGACCATTGTAAAGGAAACGAGATCCCGTTTCCCAGCCAACGGCCACCACATTCAATGCCAAAAAATGAGATCCTGATTATAGAACGTGATCCCAATTTTTATAAGCGGGATACTGTTTATAGTAAGCGAGATCCCATTTTATATGCCGTTTATTTTATTTAAATATACTACAAAAAATTACTGTGAAGTCTACAATTTCACATGTACGGCTGAGAGTAGTAAAAGTAAATTATTTTTCATAAGCTATTGTATTTACAGGTGGTGAACTTGATTTTTAGTTGATTTTATCAAACAGGGCATCATCCACACCATTTTTGAAGTGGAATTGTGTTATTTTTGTGTTTTTTTGGAGGAACAAAAGGTTTTCAATTTGCAATATGGATTGAATTTTTCAAAGGAGGCATGAAAAAAACAATTTTTAAAGTGGAATTGTCATAGTTTTCTACTTGTTTTGAGGAACACAAGAGGAATAATTTTGTCCTAATAGGTATTCAACTTCCAATTTGGATTGAATGTTTTGAAGTATTTCACTATTAACATTCATTTGTGCTTGAGAATTTTATAATTATGGGAGATAAAGCTCATAATAAGATAAGGAAGAAATTGAATCCTCAAGAAGTTGAAGCAAATAGAGAAAAAGAGAGACAAAGACAAAGGGAAAGAAGAATGAGAATGAAATCAATGAATGATGGTGGAGCAACCAATTCAACAACTATTGAAGATGAAAACATTGAGGATACCATGGTTGTAGATGAAGCTAATTTGCAAGGAGTCAATTTGGAGAAGAATATGATTACACAAACAAGTCCAACTATGTCTTCAAATCCCTTTTTGAATGCTATGGAGAATGTTTCAATATGCATAAATCTAGGTATGTCTTCAAATCCACATGTTAGTGAAATAGTAAATTTGTATGTAGAAGTTTTACAAGATGCTAGATATAATGATGTTGACATTACCTATATTCAGAGAGATGAAACTTTTATAGAATTTGTTGAAAACAAAAAAGAAAAATCTTTTGTTGCAAATGAAAATCAAAATGATCATTTTCTTGAAAATGAAAACAAAACCTGCATTTTTGATGAAAATGAAAATGAGAATGAAAATGAAAACTATTTTGTTGATGAAAATGAAGATGAAAATGTAAATGAAAATGAAGATGAAAATCTAGAATGTGATGTTGAATTTAATAAAAATACTTTTTTTAAAATTGGAAATGGTGTTTTCGATAATCTTCCTAATCAAATTTCTTGGAGGAAAATAAGAACACATGCGAATAGAATATACACCAAATTCTTTTATCATAAAAAAAATTCATTTCAATGTCAACTAATGATGCAATTGATGAGAATGCAAAAAATGAGGAAAGTAATGAAAAGGTTAGGCTTTTATGTTAAACCAAAAAGAAAAGATCAATCATTAAAATATGTTATGTCTATTGTTGCTAGTGCCATTCAATCTATTGGGAAAAATAGTTGATCTAAAGATAAAAACACAACAAGAAGAGCTATAACTACTGCTATAGTTAATAAAGCAACTTTGACTAAAATAATGGTAAGCAATATTAGTCAAGTTTTAAAAATACATCCTAAAACATTACTAAGAGTGGAAAAAAGAAGAGAAAGTATAGAAAATGATCCTATCAATCAATGTTGGAGTTTCAGTGGACAACTACTGAGGTCTGATATAAAATTGAATGTTGAAATTAAATATTTGATTGAAAAATATTGGCATGACAATACTAGGGTTTCATCTAATGCTAGAGATGTTTTAAAATTAAGGGTGGTGTCCAAACTTCGCGATCCTCACCCAAAACACCTATTAGATACAACATAAACTGAATTTTATAGAAAATTTTGTAGCGATTCAGTGTTACCTGGTAATATTAAAATAAGTCAAGTCTTTTAAAAAATGTAAACCCTGGTATGTAAAAATTAATAAGCAATGAATATCTGGTTGTTGTAAAATACATGTACAATTTTGTTATTTTTATGATGTTTTTCGATGGGTATGTGCAGGATCATCATGGAAAAAACAAGCCGTTAAGTGGCAAAAAATTCAAAAAAATTAGTGTTAGGCAACTTGATGTAAATTTTTTAATAAGTTATCTATATTATTTCAAAGATATGTAAGAATAGAATCTATAGAAAATTGAATGTAGTTTCTAAACTACTAGGTTTATTTAAAAAAAAAAATCTATTTAGTGAAAATTTAAAATTTCAATGCAAGAGTACTTAAATTTCAAGGAAAAAATAAGAAGTAGGTGTCTGCTTGACCACCCTAACCATAATAAAATGATAATATTTTTTATAAGATTTTAATATAAGTAGAGGACTCATGTCCCGATGTGATGCATTTTTTTATAATTTTTTTCTAGTAAATAATTAATTATGATGTTTTTATTACAACTTTTAAAAAATATAAAAACTCGTATGTCTGACCACCTTAACTTGGTCAAAACTTCATGAAATTCAATTTTTTTTTTTTAATCCTATAGTATGAAGTATAGAATGTGACACATGTTTTGGATTCAAAAAATGTGATACCATTTGAAAGTTATAGGTGTTTTTCAATCAGCGATCGATTAGGACTTTAGTTGTAATTAATAGAAAATGAATAATATTTATTTATTTAATTCAAATTAAAGTATAATTTATATTGATGGAAAGCTGAGAATCTCCGCTAAAAACCCTTTTCATTTCATCAATTTTGGGTTAAAAAGTCGCCACCACATACCCTACAAATACCCACAATATTGCCACTTTTTGGCCCATCATTATCCCATATTACCTCGACATATATGCTGTACCTTGCATACTAACATGATTATATAGGATTGTGGTATTGATATGCCACCTGAAGCAATAAGAGAGTTTATTTCAGGTTTGTTTTGTGAAAAATCTAATGATAAATTATTTTATTTAAGTTCTTGTATTTCTGGACAATGCATTAACTGTGGAAATCATTCATTTTTAAGAATTTGTTTGCACGAAAGTGTTGATCATGATTTTGGACAACAATTAGTAGATGTCAAAATATTTAGGAATGTTCACTATTCTTTAAAAGATGGAAAAACAGGAAAGCATTGTGATTTAGTTACAAAAAAAGTTAGTGTGCATGCATTTATGAGTGAATTTAAGAATAAAATTGTACCAAAATATGTCATGCACTCTGAACATGCTCGATGGCTTGATGGCCAATTTCCTGCATGTAGAAACACATTTCCAATTGGTCCTATACTTTTAGTGGTTGATTTTGCAGAGAATTATACTCTCGCTCCGCAAGAGGAAATTCAATCTCAATATTATAATTCAGTGCAAGTAGCTATGTTTGTCCATATTGTTTATAGACATTCAAATGATAGCATTGAGGATGATAGAATTTTTTTGAGGGAGTATCATTTTTATTTGAGTGACAATCAATTACACTCATCAGAGTTTGTTCAATATTGTTTTAGTATATTTTATAAAAATTTAAGAGAAAGAGGAATCCATATAAAAGAACACCTAATATAGTCAGATAATTATACGGGACAGTTCAAAAATTCTAGAATGTTCTATTGGTTAAGTAGGGTTCACAAGGAACTTAATTTCCAGCATATATGGAGTTTTTTTGAAGCTGGGCATGGTAAAGGAGAACATGATAGAGCTAGTGTGTGTGTCAAAAGAATTCTTGCTAGAGAATAATTAAAATTCGAGGATTCAGTAAAATTTAAAGATGCATGTGAGATTGTGGATTGGTGTAATAGAAGATTATCTACACCTGGTTTGAGTGATTACTCTACATTTCATCAATTCTTTTGATTGGTGGAAGAAGAGAACATTGTATCTAGAGTTGATTGTGAGACAATTAGTGGATCTACTAAATGGCATTCATTTAGGAGTGCAGCAACAAGCACATGGACTATTTGGACAAGGGAGCTTGCATGTTTTTTTCAGTTTTGTATCTTAGGAGATTGGGAAGCTTGCAATAATACATAATGGGTTGAACAATGGGAGCAAAGATCGTTGACACCTGCAGAAGCACATTATCAATATGAAAGAACTATTGAAGAAAATGATCAATTGTTTGCATCTAAAGATTATGACTATGTTTTAGACCTTGTACAAGAAGGTAATTTTAATTCAATTTATTTCATTTTATTTCACTTTATTAAGTTATTTTGTAATACTAAATTATTTATATGGATATGCACAAGTTATTAAATCGAATTTTGTTGGCAGGACATCTGTATGTTGTTATTGCACCTTAGGGGAGTGAAGAGCAAACAAAATATTGGTTGGCTCATTGTGTGGAAACTAAACATAAGTTGATAACACCTTGAGAAGATGATGATGGCTTTCATTATCCAATAGGTACATTGATCCCCTTAAGACACCTCCTTAAACAAATTTTGATAACAAGTTTTAGATCCCCTTAAGCAATTTTTTAGAACAAGTCTTTAATCCCCTTAGTAAAATTTTGAGAACTTATTTGATGATGGTTTTTGAACATTTTTTCCAATAGGATCAGTGGTGGTTGTTGGCACTTGGCTACGAAAATACTTGAGAAGAAAGAATGGTCTACCTACATTCGAAGACTATGAAACACATAAAAATATTATGCATTATTCACATTTGGAGGTCAAAACAAATATAAAACTAGAGTGGTATCATGGAAGACCTTCAAAAAAATTGCTATGGTCAATTTCTATGGAAGAGCATGAGGCAATCATAGATGCATTGCAAAAAAGAGAGGATGCAGATGGTACAATGGAATAAGTAAATACAGGTAAATATAGTTTTAGTTTTATTTTGTCCTTTTAAATACATTAAATACATGTTTCAACATTGGTCAAGTGTGTTATTAGTTGAAATTGATTTAAATTGTCCTTTTATACATCCTTAAGGCATAATCACAAAAGGATCTAGTCCATGCAGATTCAACCTCACAACATGGAATACTTGGTAAAAATAGGTAATTATTAGTTAAATTATATTTAAATACATGTTTTGATTACATATTGATATTGCTTGGACATTAATAGTTAAAATTGATTTATTGTCATGTTTTGTATCCTAAAGCCATCATTGCATTGATCTCATACTTTGAAACAAAAAGGAGAGGATGCCTGGATTCAACCTACAAACATGTGTGGAATACTTTTAAATGTAGGTACTTGAGTTCTATACATATAGATAGTTTTATATAAATTAAAATATGTATGTTTTGATGATTTCATTGATATTGCCTGTACCTTTTTGATATCAAGTGGTGTGAAGACCTACTATATTCTAGCCATGAGTTTGAGATGGCATATCCAAATTTTGTAAACATTATTTTGAGATGAAATATATGTACATACATACTTACAAAATTAAGCATACTCTATGTACTTCTATGTATCAAATCAATATTCTATATACTTTTTTTCTTAAATTTGCATGGTTTCCTACTTTGAAACCTTATGTCTATGTGTATAATCACTAAATATCATGCATACATTATTGTTAAATCAATTATATCCTTAAGATGTATTATGACCCCTTAATACATCCCCTTAAGACACCCCCTTAAGACCCCTTAAGACATCCCCTTTAGGTGTATTATGACCTCTTAAGACATCCCCTTAAGATGTTCTATTATGACCCTTTTAGACATCCCCTTAAGACGTTCTATTATGACCCCTTTAGACATCCCCTTAAGACCCCTTAAGAAATCCCCTTAATTAACACATTCTATTATGACCCCTTTAGACATCCCCTTAAGACCCCTTAAGACACCCCCTTAATTAACACGTTCTATTATGACCCCTTTAGACATACCTTTAAGAACCCTTAACACATCCCCTTAATTAACATGTTATATTATGACCCCTTTAGACATCCCCTTAAGACCCCTTAAGTCATCCCCTTAAGATGTATTATAACCCCTTAAGACATCCCCTTAAGATGTTCTATTATGACCCCTTTAGACACCCCCTTAAGACGTCATTATTTGTTTTGACAACTTATAAATTAGTGTTAGATGTTATTATTTATACTATTTATTAATGCTTTTATTCTCTAATCTTCTATGGTATTGTTTATTTCTTAAAATTTTATCCTTTCTGGTATATAAATAGATTGCTTTTGTTTGTAAATTATGATTTATTGACTGATTATTGATTGACATGAATTGAATAAGTTCATTGAGTAATTATTGCTATTTATTGAATGTACATATCATGTATATCATGTATGAAATCACTAAATTTGCAAAGTATAAATATTAAAATGTCCTATATTAATCCATGTATGAGATCACTAAATTTCACATTAATGTCCTATATTAATGTATTGACTATGAACATAAAATGCATAAATGTACATGTGTAAATTAAAATTTCAAACAATAATAAAGTCCATAATTTATGTAACATATTAAGTGCATGAAAGCAATATATTAAGCACATGAAATAAAGTCCAACATAGTACATGAGAAACACGCAATATAGTCCATGAAATAAACAAATATAACACATAAAATCACATGTTTCTAGGTCATGTATTGTCTCTATAATCAAGACACCTCTTCACACCACGCGGACTATGTGGATGACCTGAAACACTCTGTATAAGAGAAAGATGAAATCAGATGTAAGACAATAAAAAATTATTTAATGACAATTTAATTTATAATCCATCATAAAATTAAATTACCATCATATCTACATTTGGATGCTCTGGATCACCTAAAGCAACCTCTAAATTCTCTAAATCAATCTACATAAACAAGACAAATAAATTTGAAATTAGATGTACAACTCTACAATTAATTTTTTTTAATTCAATTTAATTTATAATTTATCATATTTTAATTGTACTGTATTTTGAGGTTGTGCACTAGGATCTTCTCCAGGACTTGTCTATACATGCTCAACTACAAGATGTGTCTCATGCTATAAAAGAAAAAAATATGTAAAAATCTCATATTATGTATATATTCAATTTAAAATTTATAATTGACTTTAAATATAATAAAAAAATTAAATTGCCATTTGATCTGGAACCTTCTCTACATGTCTTCCTAGTGGTGTAACTATGTCTGGGTCAGGGATGAAAGTTGCACTAACAAAGTCCTACAAGATCAAAATTAAAGCATGTACAATTGAATTAGGTTAATATATATATATATATTCAAGTTTTCACATTTTGTGTAGAATTTTTTATAAACAACTTGGAAATCGGTGGCCTCACAAGTAACTGCAACATCAAATACTTTCCCAATTCCCATTCTTATTGTGGTATCAACCTAGACATACATGTACATAGACATTTAACACTTATAATATTTACAAGTGTACATGCATGCATTTCATATATCTAGTGAATTCAAAACTCATAAAATTGTAACTATACTAATGTAGACTTTAAACAAATTTACAATATGAATGTACCTACCCCTGATCTATGACACCCGATAGTGGAGGAGTGCTTGTCAATCCCTCAGGAGGAATCAACGTGGATGTCGATTGACTCACCTAAACCAACATAAATATTTCAAACATATATGTGATTCAATTATAAATTTAAAACTCAAGTTAAATAATTTATGATTTCATATTTAATTTTAAAAATTGAAATCAAAATACCCCATAAGGGTTGTTGAGTACAACTGGTGTCGATGTATGTAGTCGTGGAACAGATGATTTCCCTTGCATCATTAGTGTCATCTGTACACCAAAAAAATTGATTGTTAAAATGTATTGCAATTTTTTTTTGATATATACAACCATCAAAATTCTTATAAAATGAACGTACATCTAGATGCATATTTATACCTGTGTCGTAGTGTCCTCAGGGTGATGGTCTGCTATGAGGAACTTTACAAATGAACCATCAGAATCTCCCCATCCACCTGAACTAGGTGTGGCCTGATCAAGTTCATAGCATACTTGATGACAACTAGTACATATATAAGGGATGGGCCTCGACACTCCTAGAGTGATACTCAGAATAGCTTCATAAAAAACTCCTCCATCATCATCATCATCTCTATGCTCCCCACTCGTTATCAATGAAGCATGCTGATCAAGGTCTCCTGCGAGCGTACTAAGGGAACCTAATGTTGAGACCAGAGCTTGATGATGTACAGGTGCAGGAATGGGAGGAATAGGAGCAACAACAAAGGGTTGTGCATGCATGGGGCATCGAGGATCAACCATTTCCCGTAATCTCTATTGTGGCATGCCACCACCAACACCCTGAAATGATCTAAAATCAAAATAATTGGGCCTTTTCCCCATAACAAACTCTACATATAGTTTTCTCAAAAAAAAACAAGGGGCACTCCCAATTAGCATGTGGGGGATCGATCCCAAAAATGTGCACTCATCTACGGATGTATGCACCACCTCATGGATATTCTAGATTTGTTGGGTGGAATGGGTTGTCGAGTAACAGGGTCAAGAAAGTAGGGGGCTAGATGGGCTTTTGTTATTTTAAGGTCTAATATTTGTTTGTAAGAGAGACCATCAAAATAAAATTGTCTCATTTGTTCTCTATCTCGCTGATGCTTATCAAGATCAGAATCGATCATCTTGATGGCATCAACAACATTTTGCATCGCAGATGCAAAACGTCTCACATGTGGAGGAATCAATGCTTGACTCTGCATAGCATTGATTCGATTTTGTAAGGATGCAACTTGATCATTTATTTGTGCTCTCAAGCGAGCCTCGTCAGATGCGATAGGTTTTGGATGTGGCATATTAGGTGGAGGGGGAGGTGGAGGGGGAGGGGGAGGGGGAGGTGTAGGTGGAAGGGGGGGAGGTGGATGTGGTTGTGGCTAAGGTGGTGGATTGATGATATCATCATGTATCATATGAATGCTCGATATAAATGTGCATACATTATATACAAAATAGAATACATATATTAAAATCATATATTTAATTGGATGAGCAATATATATATACATTGATTGTTCAACTCAAGAGCATGTCCATACAAAATTCAAAATTAAATGTATGTACATGTACATTTAAAATAAAAAAATATAATGTATAATTTGCATGCATACAAATCATTAAACTAAACTATGTACATACATACAAATTTCAAAATTTAAGAACTATAAATGCAAATTTTTAATACATGCATATACATACTAAACAATAAACTTGAAACATTCACAAAATCTCATTTGATGTCTAACACACACACACACACACACACACACATATATATATATATATTACAATTTTTTAGTAGGTGAAATCATGATCTAGTAGATAGTCATAAAATATATACTATTATATATTTTTCATTATAAGTTCATAAATTCCATCAAATTCATAAATCCATGTCACAGGAGGTGCGACACATTCTTCATTTTGAATAATGTTGATTTGATCTTGGATGGTTCTAGCAAAAGCATTGATTTGTGCTTGCAAATGAGCATGTTCATTGATTTCAGGTGGTGGAGGTGGGGGGTCATGAGGTGGAGTGGGTGGAGGTGGAGGTGAAGGTGTTGGAGATGGATAGCATGGAGGTGGATTGCGAATATTATTGAATGGATCCATGTGATCTTTAAGATATGAGTGAACCTGCATTAGATTTTTAATTTCAAGATGTAAGATACATGTTTAGGAAATACCTTTAAACCATTCAATATAAATGGCCTTAAATAATTGAATAAAAATGATAAAATTATATGTAAGCCTCATTTATATGTCTAAGGCACTGTTACTTGAATGAAAATACAATTAACTATTGATATTGTATAATCTTGCAGGATCTTATTATTGTTAAATTTGGTTGGGCTTTGGGCAAATTTTATCACCAAATTTTAAGAACTTCTTTGATCCCCTTACAAAATGTCATATTGGAACCCCTTAAGAAATCGAATTACTATTTAGGGTGACAGGATGGCTTAAGCAGATCTACTTCTAGTGAGGTCCTAGGAGAAAATGACATGGCTCAAGTCAATAAAATTTGGTGAAGTTGCTTAGACTTTAGAGTTTAGGGTTTAGGGTAATAGGATAGCTTAAGGGGATCTACAATAGTAAGATCCTAGGAAAAAATTACATGGCATAAGGGAATGCAATTTTAAGGCAACCAAATTTCATTAAGAGCCTAAGAAAAAATAATGGCTTTAGGGTTTAGGGTTTAGGGTAATAGGATAAATTAAGGGGATATATGTAGTAAGATCCTAGGACAAAATTACATGGCATAAGGGAATGAAATTTGGTGGATTTTCCTAAGACAACCAAATTTCACTTTAAGATATTGGGTAGGACAAAATGAATGGTTTAGTGTTTAGGGTTTATAATTTAGAGTTCAGGGTTTAGGGTTTAGAATTTGGAATATTTAATGAACTTGCAAGTTAGTGAAGAACATTTTCTTGTGGAAAAGTTGATTGATATCTACTCTTGTTTCAACTGAACAACCTAGATCATGATATCTCATTCATATTATAATCTTGTAGGATCTTATTATTGTTAAATTTGGTTGCCTTGGCCAACTTTGATCACCAAATTTTAAGAACTTCTTTGATCCCCTTAAGAAATTGAATTATGATTTAGGGTGACAAGATGGCTTAAGGGGATTTACATCTAGTGAGGTCCTAGGATAAAATGACATGGCTCAAGTGAATAAAATTTGGTGAAGTTGCCCAAGGAAACCTAATTTCATTAAGAGCCTTTAAAGAAAAAATGATGGCTTTAGGGTTTAGGGTTTAAACTTTAGAGTTCAGAGTTTAGGGTAATAGGATAACTTAAGGGGATGCACATGTAGTAAGATCCTAGGACAAAATTATATGGCATAAGGGAATGAAATATGGTGAATTTTCATAAGACAACCAAATTTCACTTTAAGGTCTTGGGAAGGACAAAATGAATGGTTTAGTGTTTAGGGTTTAGATTTTAGAGTTAAGGGTTTAGGGTTTACAAAACTTAGGGTAAAGTTTTGGTGCCCCTTGGAATATTTAATGAACTTGCAAGTTAGTGAAGAACATTTTCTTGTGGAATAGTTGATTGAGATCTACTCTTGTTTCAACTGACCAACCTAGATCATGAAATCTCATTCATATTATAATCTTGCACGATCTTATTATTGTTAAATTTGGTTGCCTTGGGAAACTTCACCAAATTTTAAGAACTTCTTTGATCCCCTTAAGAAATTTGTCATATTGGGACCCCTTAAGAAATCAATTTATTACTTAGGGTGATAGGATGGCTTAAGGGGATCTAGATGTCTAGTGAGGTCCAAATTTAGTCATAGTATAGCCTCATTGGTTCCATTTAACTCTAAGTCAAAAGTGTTTACCCCTCTAATAAAAAAAAGTATCATGTTAAAAATGAATCAATCTATACATATCACAAAAATAACAATAATCTTAAATGTAACCCATACTCTAACCATAATAGAATGTTAAATGATCCCCACCCCTAACCATATCCTAATTGAATTGTAAACCTAATTGAAACTTAATTAAATTATAACCTTTACCTAATCTTAAATGTATTCCTATATTATATTATATTATATTATATTATATTATATTATATAGTATATTTAAATTCATTTATATTTGTATTATAATTATATTAATATTTATTATATATTACTAATTGTAACCTAACTATTTACTACAAACCTAATTGAATCTTAAGCCTAATCCTCATTAAAACCCCAAGTAAATTGTAACATTACCTATCCTTAGTTGTAATCTTATATTATATTAATATTTATTAAATATAATATATTAAATAATATAAATATTTAATTATATTGAACTTTTATATGAATCATCCTCCTATCTCTAAATTGTAATAATAGCATGTAGTTCCTCCAACCTATCATCATGTACCTCCCCCCTTTCCCATGTAATAGGTGTACCTTCTAGGTGTTAAATGGTTCCATCTTGGTCTCCTTATTGATGCATTTCTCTCATTCCACATAAATCTATATAGTATCAAAATATAGGTAATTTTATGGTTATTGAATCTCTCTTAATTGCTAAAGAATCCATTATGATTGAGGATGGGTGGATTATTATCTAGGATCACATCTTAAAAATCCTATAGAGGTCATGTGGTATTTGTTTCTTAATACATATATTCCCATACAAACCTCTTCCCATGTATTATCAACTCTCCTATATAATAGACACCTTACTAGATTTAAATTTCATATGATATATATGTACCCAAGCGTTTCCAATTGGAATTGCTATAATTATAATTTTATGGCATTCTAGATATTCATAATAGTTTTCATAAATCTACCAAATAGACCCATTCTTGACATTGAACCTACATAATTTTAGGTATGTCCAATGAAAGAAACTTTACCCATAGCACTCTCACTCACGCTCTCCTATCTTGTGGATATAATAGAATAAAGTTTTCTTCCAATGATTTAGAACCCTAATGATCTTGTGTAATTGTCAGAGAGAGTGATCATCCACTCTTCATAAACTTTTAGAAACCAAAAGGTTTTATATTATGTGTTGAAATTATTGAAAAAATTACAAAAATCTCTACTAAATGGTGACAAAAGAGGGTTTTTTAAGGCAACCAAATTTCATTTTAAGGTCCTAAGACAAAATTCAAATGCTTTAGTGTTGAGGGTTTATATTTTATAGTTTAGGGTCTATGGTTTAGAAAACTTAGGGTCAAGTTTGGGTGGCCCTTGGCATAATTTAGACTTGCAAGTTAGTGCCAATTGGAATCAATTGTATGCACTTAGATTTACGAATTTGCTAACTAAATTTGCAAACAAACATCAAGATAAACTTTATGAATTTTAACTATTCTTTAACATATTGTTTTCTAATCTAATTATAATTTAACATTGAAACTAAAGTTTAATATATATCATTTTTTCCATACAAAGCAAATAAAATTTTAAACATTTAAGCAATACAAATGATTTTTTTTGAGCTCGAAATTACCTAGTTTTCAAAATCAAAATGATTTGTTCGATTTCAATTTAAGGTTTTAACAAAAAAAATTTGTTCCAATTCAATTTAGGGTTTCCATTTCTAATCAATTAGAGTTTTTAATGCAATTTTTTCATTTCAATTCAAACTAGGGTTTTCAAATTCATTTTTTTCGTTTGATTTGAATTCAGGGTTTCAAAATGCTTGATTAGGGTTTCTAAATGCAATTTTTTTAATTCATTTCAATTTCTAGGATTTTGAAATGCAATTTTTTTTGTTTTGTTTCAATTAGGGTTTTCAAATTCAATTTTTTTTGGTTTAATCGAGTAATTTAGGTTTCAAAAGTTAAATTTTGTTTGTAAAACACAATTCAAGGTTCATTTTTTCATTTTTATTAAAAAACCTTCAGGTTTCATTGCATTTTTTGTCTATTTTTACAATTATTCATTTCTACTATAATAGTTAAAAAAATGCTTAGAACGTGAAATAAATTAAAAAATAACATGATAAATTCACTTATTTTCTTCACAATTTCAATTAAAAATTTAGAAAAATGCAAAAAATTGGGATGTAGGAGGGTACCTATAGCTAATTGTGGGGGTCGATGTCGCCAGTGCTCCGGGTCCCATCCACTGTGTAGTGAACTTTGTTTATTTTTAAAAAAAAAATAGCAATATAAAATGGGATCCCGATTTCTACAAAACGGGATCCCAATTTGTAGGAATCAGGATCCTGTTTCGTAGTAATCAGGATCTCGTTTTGTGTAAATCGGGATCCAGTGCCTTTTCCATTGGTTTGGGATCCTATGGGAAATGAGATCCTAATTTTTAAAAAGCAGGATCCCATTCCGTGTCAAGCTTGAGATCCCAAAGCTGAACGAGATCCCGATTTTTAAAAATCGGGATCCCATTTATTAAAATCAGGATCCCGTTTTCTCAAAGCTGATTTCAATTTTTTGGTTAAGGCAAAAACTTCCACGTTTTGTGGACTCAACTTTGTGCACTTACCCATATTTAATATTATTTTAAAAAAAATTGACTTTGTATTCTTAACATGTATATTATCATAATAAATGGTCTTTTTATAAATATTTCATGTATATAATCATTTTAAAGATTAATTATGTTTATGGTGTTTAACAGATAGGATATATTGATATAATTTTATTGTATCAATAATGAAATATTGACATTTTTTTTACAAATAGTGAATGAAAGGAAGTAACGGTGCATAATATGCTTCCTACATATTGGTGTGAATATATGCTTCCTAGGATATATTAACATTTTTTTTACAAATAGTGAATTAAAGGAAGTAATGGTGCATAATATTACCTAACTTTTTCATGTTCACATATTACATTTATATAGGGATTTAGAAATCTTTCTAGAAGTCTCTAGTACGTGTGCTTTTATCTTTAATTGTCTCATGTCATA
Source organism: Sequoia sempervirens (assembly GCA_007258455.2). Taxonomy (NCBI): domain Eukaryota; kingdom Viridiplantae; phylum Streptophyta; class Pinopsida; order Cupressales; family Cupressaceae; genus Sequoia; species Sequoia sempervirens. Next base: position 279,777,531 of record VDFB02281492.1, on the reverse strand, counting down.
GGATGAAGACACTTGTCACAATCTTGTCTTGTCTTATCTCTCAACCTTTCCTATATAAGAAAAGTCTCATATGTACATTGTTTAGTATTATTGATATATATTTTATCATTGTAATTAACATTATTGCATCCATAACCGAGAAATCTATCTTCTTGCTCTACTCTCTTGTGGAAGGCTATTTCTAGTTTTGCAATTGATCGTGGGAGCTTGAGTCCCTATGTGGTTTTTACATGGAACCAAAGATTCATATTTGTAAATGTCCTTCTTTAGTCTAAAGGTAATTTAGGTATGACATTTTTGTGTGAACTTTGGAATAAAATAGACCTCATCATCATTCCAGATTCTGAGAAAAGGAAATTTTTACAATCATAGGAAATCCATATGATTCATATGAATTCATACTATATGGGTTGGTCACAATACTCTACAATACTAGGTTGTGTAGTTAGTAGAATTTGTAGATGGCATGTACTTTAGCTTATGCCACTCCTACTTCAATGTTCATTAATGTTTGGCTAGGAGGTCTATAGAAATTTCATTTGAAAAAATATTATTTATGGGTTGTGTCATTTAGGAGGTTGGAGTCCTAGTAGGTAGTTACTAGGATCCCCAATGTCTAGTTTGTCCCAACCTGGGGGTTCTAACAATAGTTAACTCCACACAACAACTAGTGGTGCATTTATTTCACCTCCTTTCCCTCTAGCTTGAACAACACAAATCTCAACTCCACTATTTTTTTCCACCTAGTGACCACCTAGACTAGTAGCACCACTAGTACAGGGGCCCTAGGCCACATTTCATGCCCTAATAGGGAAATTTATTTTCAATAGCCATAACTTTTCACATAGATATCAATTTTTTAAACTTTTTATAGGCATTAGAAAGCTTGTTCCAATTACTTTGCAATGGTATAGGTTATTGTTTTCTAGATTTTTCTATAGTTGCTCTTTATTGTTGATTGAAGTCTAGATTCCTTTTTTTACTTCACATCTCATAACATTATTCCTATTCTTCTAATTTTCATGATTATTGTGATGTTTGAAAGCTATTGAGGAGCTCTTCATATCTATCCATGCACTTTTTATAGATTCAATCCCATATATATATATATATATAAAAGTTGTGGGTATGTGCAGGATCATGATGGGCCAAAAAGTGGCGATATGATGGGTATTTGTAGGGTATGCAGCTGACAACTTTTTTTTTACCCAAAATTGATGAAAATAAAAGGGTTTTTTAAGGAGATTCTTAGCTTTCCACCAATATAAATTATACTTTACTTTGAATTTAATAAATAATTATTATTCATTTTCTATTTGAATTACGACTAAAGTTTTGATTGATAAGCTGATTGAAAAACATCTATAGCTTTCTAAACGTATCACATTTTTAATCCAAAATATGTGTCACATTCTATGCTCCGCATACTATAGGATTACAAAAAATAAAATTGAATTTCATGAATTTTTGACCAAGTTAAGGTGGTTAGATATACAAGTTTTTTATAGTTTTTAAAAGTTGTAATAAAAAAATCATAATTAATTATTTACCTAGAAAAAAATTACAAAAAAATATGCATCACATCGGTACATGAGTCCTCTACTTATATCTAAAATATTATAATTTTATTGTGGTTAGGGTGGTAAGACATACACCTACTTATTTTTTCCCTGAAATTTAAGTACTAGTGCATTGAAATTCTAAATTTTCACCAAATAGAATTTTTATATTTTTAAATAAACCTAGTAGTTTAGAAACTACATTCAATTTGCTACAGATTATATTCTTACATATTTTTGAAATAATATAGATAACTTATTCAAATTTTTACGTCAAGTTACCTAACTCTGATTTTTCTGAATTTTTTGCCACTTAAGGGCCTATTTTTTCCATGATGATCTTGCACATACCCTTGTTTTATTGCATATTTTCACTCTAATTGATAATTTGGAGATCCTGATACCTAGAGAAGTTCAATATATTTTCTAAGGATATTCATTTTCAATATTGATTGTACTAGGGAGTTTATAATTGCTATTAAGGGTTTCCTATCTATGTAATTTTCATATCTATCTAGTTCATTATGGGTTTTCCATTTCATCTGTATCTGAGTATCTAGGAAAGAGGAAATTATAAAAAATAGAAATATTGTATCTTGAGACATATTTGATGGTTTATATTTTACCACATTTGTATAGTCTTGTTCCCCTACTATGTATTTCTTGTGGGTATGTGCAGGATCATGATGAGCCAAAAAGTGGCAATATGATGGGTATGTGGCTGATGACTTTTTTTTCACCCAAAATTGATGAAACAAAAGGGTTTTTAAAGGAGATTCTCATCTTTCCAGAAATATAAATTATGCTTCACTTTGAATTTAATAAGTAATTATTATTCATTTTCTATTCTAATTACAACTAAAGTCTTGATTGATAAGTTGATTGAAAACAATCTATAGATTTCAAATGGTATCTCATTTTTTGAATCCAAAACATGTTTCAAATTCTATGCTTCAAATACTATAGGATTAAAAAAATAAAATTTGAATTTCATGAAGTTTTGACCAAGTTAAGGTGGTCAAACATACGAGTTTTTATAATTTTTAAAACTTATAATAAAAAATTTATAATTAATTATTTACTTGGAAAAAAATTACAAAAAAATATGCATCACATTAGGACATGAGTCCTCTCCTTATATCTAAAATATTATAAAAAATAATTATCATTTTATTGTGGTTAGGGTGGTCAGACAGAAACCTACTTCTTATTTTTTCCCTAAAATTTAAGTACCACTGCATTGAAATTTCAAATTTTCACCAAATAGATTTTTTTTTTAAAACAAACCAAGTAGTTTAGAAACTAAATTCAATTTGATATAGATTCTATTCTTACATATTTTTGAAATAATATAGATAACTTATTCAAATTTTTACATCAAGTATCCTAACCCTGATTTTTCAGAATTTTTTGCCACTTAAGGGCCTATTTTTTCCATGATGATCCTACACATACCCTTGTAATAAATTTATTTAGACAACTAAAAATGAACATATTGTGGGATTCATTGGTCTATATATTGATGATGAGAGTTCCATTGTAGAATGTAAGAGTTGGTATAGAATGCAATATTTGGCTAAATATTGTAGCCACCCAAGATCTAGGAACTTCTACGAAAGAACATGAGAGATAAATTATGAATGAATAATTATATCCTATCAAAGGATGAAAATGATAGATTGTACAATTGGATTGATTGTCAAATCATAACCCCTTGGTTATATAGCCAAGGTGATATATAGGATTAAAAAGGATCATGAAAAGTTTCATAATTTTATGACATGATATAACTAATATTAAATGACCTAAGACACAAGAAGTGAATGACATAAGATAAGATAAGATATAATTCCAACTAATACTTCCATAAATATTCCTAGGACCTAAATAAACTTAACACGTTAATAGGACCTAATAGGTGAACTAGTTAGGTAAAACACAATATTCACACCGACACCCCCCTTAAGATCAAACTAGGGAGGAAAAAACTAATGAAAATGGTGCAAAGATGGGATCTAGCTATTAAGCCATGTTAGGAACCTATGTACATATACAATCTCTAAAAATCAAAGAAAAGGAAAAAACCTAGTGGGACAAAACTCCTCCCCAAAAGAGATGATTTTTTTTATCTCAATAAAGAATGAGAAGGAAAAAACTCCATGTACAAAAAAATTATTCCCCATATGAGACATTTACATAGCCCCCCTCAATATAGAGCCTTTTGCAATGATGGTGGTCGCGCCCACAAAAAGGATATGAAAATCTTAGTAAAACCTTTCCTGGGAATTGGACATTCCGACAGGTGACTAATATCTCTCTATATGGACGTTCATTTACTTGTCAAACCAGGGGACGTAGACTTTAAATGGCACGGAAAAATATATGCACTAGGAATTAGTTTCAATCAAATCTTAGCAAAAATACATACTGGAAAGAAATTCTATCTAAACCACAGATCGGTAATGTAGAATTCTTTAACTCAACTATGATAAAAACCATAACAACTAAAACTGAAACACAAACCATGAACTGGCCTTATGCTACAGGAACAGACACAGGGATGGACTCTCTATGCTGCAGGAGCACTATAAGACTGAGTTTGCATGAAAACTTCAAAGATGAAAGCTAACTGAAGAACAACAAAAAAGAATAACTAACTAACTAGCTACAGATACTTACTAAGTGGGCCCCCTTAGCAAGCATCTACTGATTATGGAGATGTTAAACTCAGAACTTCATTGAACTTTATTCATAAAAATAGAGTGATATACATCATTTTGTTGATATGGGAACTAGCAACAAACTCTGTCTCTGGTCAAACAGATTCTATCTTTTATTATCATATTGATTCTTACATGATATCTGCTACTCTGTTTCTATCTTACTCTAACTATCGTCTATCTCTCTATCCTTCCTCTCTACTCTCTCGCACAAGAGGAGTATCTTATTTTTAAATCAGAAGAACAACTAACTAACTAACTCCATCAAAGAAAGACGTGGAGGTAACATGTATCCCAGAATCAAGGAACAAACTTCATAAATGAATTTATGTGCTCAACCCGATCCAGAGAGAATCTAGCGCTCCACTCTTCCCAGATTGACTTGTCATTAAAATCTTTCCCAACGGTTTCGGTTAAAGAGTCTTCACTAGAGCTTCCTCGTAGTCGTGCAGGAAATGGACTTTACTGTATGGCCGAGATTGGCTGTGCTTGACTCGATCATTCTTCAACAACCTGCGAAACAAAAGGTAACAGGCGAAAGAAAAGGTGCATGGCACATACACGATATCTATTCATTAATCACACATTTAAATTTACTTCATCATTCAAAAACTGTATACGATATACCAGTCATTTTCGGGGGTCAACAAGGCAATAAATGCAATCAAGTCAACATAATAAGCTGCAGGGATATAAAAGTATCTTGCTACAGGATATTCCGATAAAAGGTTTCAACAAAGTTTAAACAGCCATGAAATATCAAAAGTAAAGACATTAAAAGTTTATCATATCATCAAATTATGAGCATATTTTAAGCTCATCACTACCCCCTACTTAGCCCAATGCTGGTCCTCTAGCATTAACTTTTCTGGTTGTGTCTCTAAAGTCAGTGGTGGCTGCATGACTCTAGAACGGATGTCCAAACTTGTAATAAAATCCTCTGAAATCCTGACGCCTTTCATATCTTCGGTCTTCTAATTCATTGTTAAGATTTGTGGCCTGGTGAGGATAGAGGGGCCACATTAACACAGGGGGTCTGAATGTCAGTGGTAGCCGCAGTTCAAATCTTGTTTGAAGTCCCAATTGAATATATCTGCTGGTTCGTTTGAGTGTTACTGTGAAGTTTAGGGGACCATGTGGTTCTGACTTTCTTAACACAACAGTTAACCTCTCCCATCTTTTCTCACATATGGTATATGCTAGTCTCCAAAATGAATATTGTTGTGCCTGGAATTCATCATATACTTGTTTTTTGATATCAAAAATTTTCTCTCTGGCTGGAACATTATTAATGCCATATGTTAGAGCAAACCAATCTCTTAACATTGCATGAGGGTTTTTACTTTGGGAGCGTAATGGAATAGGCTCTGTTTTCTCAACTTCCTCATATGTTTCCCACTGCCTTCCATAATTCGCCTCATTTGCTGCCCATGACATAAATGCTCTCAAATGAATATCACCAATATATAGCAGAGGATTCCATTCTGTTTCAAATGGTATTAAAAAGCCATGCAAATAGAATTCACACAGAGATTTCCTTAACCAGTTAGGGGCCGCTTGGTATGCTTCATAAAACTCTTTGGCAGTGTGAATTATAGGATCTTGGTTTCTGGAAATTCTCATTAATTGAAACCACAAAAACTATTCTTTTAGGCACAGAGCATAAACTCTGGGTGGCGGTCTGCATTCCATAATTTGACCAGTTACTTTTAACATTTCGCCCATTTTGCTTTCAACTCAGCAATTTCCTGTTCCTGACTTTCAATTTTCTTTTTCAATTTCTTCTTTTCTACTTCCCACATACTTTGTTGCATGTCAGTCTGGGCTATGTGGCGAAAAGTCAAGGTTTGCAGTGTAATTGTTTCCCAATTATCTTTAACATATTCCAGAAACTTAATTAAAAATGTCCTTCTATACACAACAATGGCTTTACAAATTGCAGGGTGAAACATAACTTCACTAGGCACATTCAATTGTTCACTCTGTTCTTGCTCTTGCTGCAAGATACATTCTTCTTGTTGCTGCAGTGGAGAAGTCTAGGCTTCCTCCGAAAATTACATAGCAGCAGTAGCCAAATCATCAAGATTTGGTAACCCTTGCTCATTATGCGCAGTTTCTTGTTCTTCTTCAGGAACGAACGAACTCTAAGCAACATTCTCGGATTCATTCTGAGAAACCTTAAATTCAGATTCAACAAACCCTTTTGAAATTACAATCACCTCAGGTTGTGGTGAAACAGGGGAGGTCTTAGATTGCTTCCTGGTGGAAACCCTTCTTGGCATAGATGCGGCTGCAGGAGGTGTTCCAGTAGCTTTTCTTTTTCTTGTTTGTTCAGAGGGCTCTGCCCTACCAGAGGATGACGGTGAACTGGTAATAGCAACAAGTGTTGCTGTAGGAGAAACGACTGGAGGGGAAGGTGTTGCAGGAGAGGAGCATTATTTTTTCTGAGAACGAGGGTCAGATTCAGGGGACCCTTCTGCCTTTGTTTTTCCTTTTTCTCTCCTAGTGGCAGACCTAGTTTGTACCCTAGCAGAGGATTCAGGTGCTAAAGCTGCAGGACCGGGTGCTACATGAGTAGATGACCCTTGCCCTATTCCACTAGTAGATGCAATTTCTTTCTTCTTTCTCTTAGGCCATGGGGTAATTACCCTAGGGGGTTGTGGTATTTACAAACTCTTTTGGGCAACAAATTGTTATTAGGAGAGAGGTGAGAAGTCTTTCAAAGAGTGCTCAATCAGTAATTTAATAAGGGCATGATGAGTGACAGAATTGTCTTTCCCCTGTTGAGTTCCATGGGCACTTTGCTCTAAAAATTTTAACAAGAAATTCAAAATATTTATGACTAACCCATGCCTCATGTGGCTTAATAATTTAAAATGATGAGAATGCAGGTAGGAAAAATGGCCTTCACAAGTTAAATACCTCATTATATAAGTGGCATACTCTGAATATGGAAGAGGCAGCAACACACGCTTGCATCCTTACTTGGAGACTTCCAGAGGTCCATCAACAGGCATTGAAAACTCAGCCCTTGCAGCTATATCGTCTGAAGAAAAGTTTTCTCCAATGGCTGGGAGCCCGGTTACCTCGGCAATTCCGTCTTCGGTTGCAATAACCGTTAGACCCCATACAGTGGCTTCCCCTTCAGAAAGGGTTCTCAAAAATTCTCCAGCTGCCTCCTCATCAAAATCATTCAGGCTCAAAAAGTAATTCAACCATCCACAGAGGCTGAATGCTTGGACTGTTTGTGGATTTTGCAGTAACAATTCATGAGCTACAGGCTCATGTCGCACCAACTGACCACCCATGTTTGTAGTTTTCCTTTTCACTGAACTTAGTTACTTGTTGAAGATTCAAATTCTTTGTTTCCCCTTTTCTGCTCTGATTTTTTTCTGTCGTGCCGTCACATTTCTTTTCTTTTTCCAAAAATAAACTTTTTAAACAAGCAGTATTAATCATAGTTTACAAGAAATTCATGCAATAAAGAATGCAATAAAGAAGGACATACGATCATATTTGGAAAGTACCAGAAAAGAATTAAAGAAAGATTATTTTACAATTATGGCAGCGGCGAAAAGACAGGTTTTAAAACATGGATTACCCTGCCCCCTACTTAAAGAATGACATGTGTCCTCACATGTACTAAAGGACAGGTAGAGATTCGGGTGATAATGACCAGTACATGCATAGCAGTAATTGAATAAAATGAAATAAATCAAATATGCGATAAGAAAAGATATGGCGTACCTTTGATAATTGCATGTGCGTGTGAAGAAGATGACGGCGCTGCATGAATTGACAAGTGGGAAAGATATCTTAATTAATGTTGTTGCAGACGGATGAAGTAGATGGGTGACGTGGGCGAATGAAGTGGATGGAATGGATGGATGTGATGGATGGATGGAAGATAAAGAAGTGAGATGGGGGCGATAAATGAAAATAGAGAAAAAGGGGTTCCCTTAAAAAAGAAAACCTTTATTATGGGCATGCTTTGTGAAAATTATAGTAACGCTGCAGGAGAAAGGCTAAAGCCTTCAGCTGCAGGAAGAGTAGCAGGAGGAACCTGAACAAACTGTTGCATGAATTCTTCCTTAGAGACTGGTTTATGGTATAATCAGAGTCGATGGCCATTGACTAACAATTTGAAACAGACTAGATCGATTGTCACTAGTTGTACTGCTCCATTATCGAACATAGTTTCAAATTCATAGGGGTCAAGCCAGTGTGTTGTGACCTTTCCCTAGTTTTCTTGATATCTGGAATCATATAATAGAGCCCAATCTCCAGCAGAAATTTTTTTGGTTTTGATGTGCTGATCATGCCATCTCTTCCTTTGTTGTTGGATTGCTTTTGTATGCTGCAGGGCGGATTTTCTCATTTTGTCCAATGCATTTAGCTGCAGGAGATGGTCCTTCTGTGCTTCAGATATGTCCATGTTGAGTTCAAGAGCTGTCCTCAAAGTTTTGTGCTCAAATTCTATGGGTAACATTGCTATTTTGCCATAAAGCAGCTCAAAAGGTGTGAACCCAGTTGTTGTTTTCTATGTTGTTCTGTAAACCCAAACTGCTTCAAGAAGTCTATTGCTCTAGTCTTTCTTATGAATCTACACTATTTTTGTGAGGATCGCCTCGATTTCCCTGTTTGTTACCTCTGCCTGACCATTGGCTTGAGGGTGGTAGGGGCGGGACTTCCTATGTTTGATCTTATAGTCATTCATAAGTGCAATGATCAGATTTGACGTAAACTGAGCTCCTTGATCAGTTACAAGTTCTCTGGGAACTCCAAATTTTGTGAAAATTTGTTCATACAAAAATTCAGCAATTTTGTTATCTCGGGCATGAGTCATAGCTTTTACCTCGACCCATTTTGTTACATAGTCTGTGCAAACTAGAATGTATAACTTTCCATTTGATGGTGGATCAATTGGTCCCACAAAATCCATCCCCCATTTATCAAAAGGGGTGACTATGACCTGCGGATATAGTGGCATTTCATCGGACTTAGTTGGTCTTCCCATTCACTGGCATTTGTCACACTTCCTTGTATAGGCCACAACATCCTTGTGTAGTATTGGCCAGTAGTATCTTGTTGTAAGAACCTTCATTGCGGTTCTCTTTGCTGCAAAATGTCCTCCACATGGTTCATCATGGCAAGCATGCAAGATATCATAAGTCTCATCTTCTCTTATATATCTTCGCATTACTCGATCAAGTCCAGTATAAAACAAACTATTTGCAATCCAAGAAAAATTAAAACTTTTCTCAATTAACAGCTTCTTTTCTTTTGGAGAAAAATGGGCTGGTATTCTGTTTGCTGCTAGATAGTTGGCGATATCTAGAAACCAGGGTGTATGTGCAGCAATAGAAAACAAGTGTTCATCTGGGAACCTATCATCAATGACCTCATGTTCTTCAGGTACAACTGATTGTAGTCTTGATAAAAAGTCAACTACAACATTAGCTCTTCCTGGTTTGTCAATGATTGTGATATCAAATTCTTATAACAACAGGAGCCACCGTGCCAATCTACCAGAGATGGCAGGTTTGTTCATGAGGTACTTGATTGTTGCATGGTTAGTATGAACAAATATCTGATAACCTGTGACATAATGCCTAAATTTATTCAAAGTATACACTACTGCAAGCAATTCTTTTTCTGTAACAGTATAGTTAAGCTCAGGACCTTGAAGGTTCTTGCTGATAAAGTAAATAGCATGTTCGATTGAATTTTCTTTTTGAATCAGAACTGCTCCTATGCCAAAATCAGAAGCATCAGCATGTATATGAAAAGGAAAATTCCATTTTGGTCCTTGAAGAACAGGGGCTTTAGTAAGCAGGTCCTTTAGTTGCAGGAAGGATTTTTCATAGGCCTCTGTCCACTCAAATTGGGAATCCTTTGTTAACAGGGCATAAAGTGGGCTGGCAATTTTACTGAAATCTTTTATAAACCTTTATAATACCCTGCATGACCAAGAAAACTTCTGACATCTTTTTGTTTTGCAGGAGTTTGTAAATTCTGAATAACTGCAATTTTAGCAGGGTCAACCTGAATTCCATTCTTTGAAATATGATGACCTAGAACAATACCTTCTTCCATCATTAGAAAACACTTCTCACTGTTTAAAGATAAATTTTTCTCTCTGCACCTTTTCAATACCCTTTCTAAATTGACCAGTGCTTCTTCAAATGTGACTCCATAGGTAGTGAAATCATCCATGTAAATCTTCATACATTCATGAGATATATCAGCAAAGATACTAATGACTGCTCTCTGAAATGTTGCTGGTGCATTGCATAGGCCAAAAGGCAAGACTGAATAAGAAAATGTTCCCCATGGACAGGTAAAAGTGGTCTTGTCTTGATCTTCAGGGGCAATTTTTATCTGGTTATATCCACTGTAACCATCCAAGAAGGAAAAATATCTTTTGCTAGACAGTGAGTCTAGTACTTGGTCTACAAAAGGTAAAGGAAAATGATCTTTTTTAGTAGCACTATTCAATTCTCTGTAATCTACACACACTCTCCATTTTCCACTCTTTTTTGGAATAATGACTAATGGAGAAACCCATTGACTATCAGAGATTGGATAAATAAAACCAGCATCAAGCAACTTTTGAAGCTCACCTTTAACTATTTCTCTAAGTGCTAGATTTACTCTTCTTTGAGGTTGTCTAACCGGTGCACAGTCTTCTTTGATATATATTCTATGAGTACAAACTCGATGATCTATTCCTTGCATGTCCCCATATTCCCATGCAAAAGTTTTATGCTATTCTTGTAGCATTTTTAATAAGTCAGCCTCTTGAGACTGTGGCAGCTTGCTATTGACATTCAAACAATGATCTGGAGACAATTCTATCTACTTAGTGAGATTACTCATAGAATCTATGGGTGATGTTTATACCTCTTGTAGAAGTAGATTATGAAAAATTGCTGGAAGTTTAGGCAGTGAGCTTTCAGAATCTGGTTGCTGTAGGAAACATTGTAGATGAGTACCATTTAATTCAGATGAACTACCCGTATTAGCTTTGTACTGTAGAATTTGGAACAATAAAGCATCCTCACTCTGAAGTTGTGAGAATGGATCATTTTGAATCATCATTAATTGAGCCAAAGAATTGGCTTCTTCAATTTCTTCCCCTATATTTGGCCAAACAGGTTGGGACAAATCTAGTTGAGGTCTAGCAGGCGAATACAGAGCTAATTTATTTGTGGACTGTCCATCAGAGATGGTCATATCTCCAGAACGACACCCTATAAAAGCATATGTAGTTGCTAACCATGGTCTACCAAGGATAACTGGATATCCTCCTAAAGTTTCCTTTACTAATAATATTGTGAAATCAGTAAGATACTCCCAAGATTCAAGAGTGACAATTACATCTTCCACTATCCCATTAGGTTTAACTATGGAGTTGTTTGCCAGCTGCAGAACTGTAGGTGTAGACCTAATGTCTTTAATGTTCAGGGAGTCCATAATATGTTTTTTCATTACATTAATAGCAGCACCTAAATCAATCAAAATATTTTTTTACAACTTGACCATTTATATGTATCTGCACCACAGGACTTCCAGGGTCAATATACTTTGGAATAACTACATTTCCCAATATTATATTAGCCAATTTCCCTAAGACATGAATTGTTTGAGGATCCTTTTTCTTTCGTCCAGGCTTCTTCAAACAGGCCTCTTTAATAGCTTTTCCAAAAATGGGAATGTCTTTAATAGCCTGAAATAAAGGGATTTGAATTTGCACATTCTTGAGCTGGTCCAGGATGTCAAAAGTGGGTTCTTCCACGGATTTAGATACAGTACTTTGCAACCTATGAGGAAAAGGTGGGTTATCTTGGTTTTGCAAAATAGTTTCCTTAGAAACTGTATCAGTTATGGGTATATGCTCAGCAGGAACAACAGGTACAACAGATTCTTCAAGGGGAGAATCTGGTATTTCAGTAATCAGAGGTGGTTTCAGAGCAGGTAAAGTGGTTCCAGACCTCAAATGGATGTCATTAATGTTCAAGGCATAAGCTTGATATTGGTTGGCCTCAGAAAGATATACAGGCTGTTGAGGCTGCTACTGTTGCTTATTATTGGGATTGGGTAACGACTGGGCAAGCATAGGTGTTTGCTTCGAAGGTCCAAGATTTGTGGCAGTTGCTACAGGAGGCATCATAAGGGCCTGTGGTTGTGGCTGTGGAAGCTACAGGAATCCAAAGGACTGGTTTTGCCATTGCTGAGGGCCTCTCCATTGAGTATTTTGCTGCCAATTTCTTGAAGGTGGGGTCCATTGCCCTTGTGGCTGCTTCCAACCTCCTTGAGGAGATTTCCATTGTGAGGTCTGATAATTAGGCCAACTAGGTTGAGGCGAATTCCAGGATGGTGGTGGTCTGTATGCATGTTGCCATTGGTTATTATAGCCAGAATAAGGATTACCAACAGTTAAAGGATCTGGAGGCATACCTTGTCTTTGGGCCCATGGTCTCCTTTGTGCGACAAAGAACACTTGATCATCATCACCTTCTACTGGCTTAAAGTTAGTAGGCAGTTGTCTGGCTTCCAAATTAGCCACCATCTTGCATCTGCAATCACGCTTCTTTTGTCTGCAGTATGGACAGAACTCTGCCAAAACTGTCTCAGCCTCCTCATGTTTCCTCTGAGCTTGCATGGTATCTAGTTGTGTAGCCATATTATTAATGATGTCCTGCTTGAAATCAGATAGCAAATTTGTGATCTGCATCCGGGAGACTCCACCAAAAGAAGACTTTCCTGTGGTAACATGATGACCTCGACCTTTCTTGACTATTGCTCGAGAGTAGTTAAGACATATTTTCTTTATATCATCCCAAGGCAGTTGGGTGATATCACCTCCTCCCATCAGGTCCAGGGCGTCTATACAGGCATCACTGATTCCCCTTAGAAAGAGTAGTTTTTGAGAGTCCTCGTTGAGAGTATGGTTTGAGTTCCTCTTTAGTGCAAACAAAAATATGGATATATAATCTTCTAGGCTCTCATCATCCTTCTGTTGAATTCAGAATATGTCATCACCTTTGCTGGCCCTCTTACAATATTCCTTATACTTTTCAAGGAATTTGGTGTACATGGCTGCCCAACTATCTACAACTCCTCTTCCTAGACTCATGAACCATCTGAGAGCTCCTTCCTTCAAGGTGGAAGGAAATAGCTTCAGTTTGTGAGCGTTTGTGTTGTAGTCATAACTACGACAGAGAACATCAAATTCAAACAGAAAGGTTTTTGGGTCCTCTGTGACCAAACCATAGAATTTTGGAAGCAAAGAAGAGGGAATGTTTTTAAGATTATCAGTATCTCATTGAGGAACAATGGGAAACTCAAATGCAGGAGGTGGATTATTTGCCATGTCTGGTTGCTGAAATAACAGAGCGAAGGGATTTTTCTCAGGTTCATTGTCAGCTTGGTCAAATGGTAGTTCAATAAACAGATTTTCAGGGAGGAACCTTCCTAGTGCATCTCTTCTTCTTCTATGCATGCAATATGGTGAATAGTGACTTAAAGGATCTAGAAAATTTACTAACAAGCTAAACTAGGGCTAAAAATTGGTTTCTGACAAACTCCTAGCTGGACGCCATCCCCGGAAATGGAGCCAAAAATGGTCGCGCCCACAAAAAGGATATGAAAATCTCAGTAAAACCTTTCCTGGGAATTGGACATTTCGACAGGTGACTAATATCTCTCTATATGGACGTTCATTTACTTGTCAAACCAGGGGACGTAGACTTTAAATGGCGTGGCAAAATATATGCACTAGGAATTAGTTTCAATCAAATCTTAGCAAAAATACATACTGGAAAGAAATTCTATCTAAACCACAGATCAGTAATGCGGAATTCTTTAACTCAACTATGATAAAAACCATAACAACTAAGACTGAAACACAAACCATGAACTGGCCTTATGCTGTAGGAACAGACACAGGGATGGACTCTCTATGCTGTAGGAGCACTATAAGACTGAGTTTGCATGAAAACTTCAAAGATGAAAGCTAACTGAAGAACAACAGAAAAGAATAACTAACTAACTAGCTACAGATACTTACTAAGTGGCCCCCCTTAGCAAGCATCTACTGATTATGGAGATGTTAAACTCAGAACTTCATTGAACTTTATTCATAAAAACAAAGTTATATACATCGTTTTGTTGATATGGGAACTAGCAACAAACTCTGTCTCTGGTCAAACAGATTTTGTCTTTCATTATCATATTGATTCTTACATGATATCTACTACTATGTTTCTATCTTACTCTAACTATCGTCTATCTCTCTATCCATCCTCTCTACTCTCTCGCGCAGGAGGAGTATCTTATTTTTAAATCAAAAGAACAACTAACTAACTAACTCCATCAAAGAAAGACATGGAGGTAACATGTATCCCAGAATCAAAGAACAAACTTTATAAATGAATTTATGTGCTCAACCCGATCCAGAGAGAATCTAGCGCTCCACTCTTCCCAGATTGACTTGTCATTAAAATATTTCCCAACGGTTTCGGTCAAAGAGTCTTCACCGGAGCTTCCTCGTAGTTGTGCAGGAAATGGACTTTACTGCAAGGCCAAGATCGGCTGCGCTTGACTCGATCATTCTTCAACAACCTGCGAAACAAAAGGTAACAGGCGAAAGAAAAGGCGCATGGCACATACATGATATCTATTCATTAATCACACATTTAAATTTACTTCATCATTCAAAAACTGTATACGATATACCAGTCATTTTCGGGGGTCAACAGGGCAATAAATGCAATCAAGTCAACACAATAAGCTGTAGGGATATAAAAGTATCTTGCTACAGGATATTCCGATAAAAGGTTTCAACAAAGTTTAAACAGCCATGAAATATCAAAAGTAAAGACATTAAAAGTTTATCATATCATAAAATTATGAGCATATTTTAAGCTCATCAGATGGTATGTGTTAGAAATTGAATGCTAAATATGATCTATTCACATTGAACATTCCTCCTCTTAGGAATAAAATAGAAAAAGATGTCTTCCCATTCCTAAAAGGAAGATGAGAGAAGAAGGATGAAGTGTGATGTCTATGAATTATACTCAAGTGTCTCCATGTTGATATCAAAAAATTTCATACTTCAAATAGGAATTCTAGGGCACACTCATGAAGAAGACAATCAAGAATCTAATAGAGATTAGTGTATAACATGATCCAATGGCAAAGATATCTCTATTGAATATAAATAAGCCTCATCCAAATGCTACTCAAAACTATGAAGAATAATCATATACAAAATAAATAAATAAACAAGAGGGTCAAAGTGTTCCCTCACAACAACTGAAGAAAAATAATCTCCATAAAAGACAAGATGAATGCAATCAATGATGCCTCACAAATCTAAAATATGGAACTCTACAAAAATATGTGCAATGTATGGCAAGTACTCATCCCAAGTAGCCATATTGGGAAGAAAATGTATGTCCTACTATGTTGAATCATAAGAAGCTATATAGTAGATGGAGATGGAATACCAATACAGGGTGAGTACAAGATCATGGGGGTTGAAAAAGTGGTGATATGACCCAAAAGTGGCTAACAACAATTTTTTTATCCAAATTTCTAATAAAAAATTCATAACTAATTATTTACATGAAAAACAAATTATCAAAAAAATGTGGCACATCCAAGAATTTGTCCTCTACTTAGATTGATTTTTTTTTTTAAATATATTATTGTTTGCTTGTACTTAGGTTGGTCAGACAGACACTTTCTTTTTATTTTTTCCTAAAAAAATTAGTACTACTGCATTGAAATTTCAAAATTTTACCAAATAGATTTACATTTTTTTAAAAGAGGACTAGTATCTTAGAAACTACACTCAATTTTCTATAAAATTTGTTTTACATATTTTAAAAATTATGTTAATAACCTATTCAAATTTTTATGTCAACTTTCCTAACTCTATTTTTCTTAATTTTCATTACCACTTAAGGGCCTAGCTTGGACCCCCATGATTCTGCATTGACCTTACATGTCCCTAGAACCCTAGTAGATGAAAGAATAACAAGATTTAAAAATGAAAAAAATTGAATCTCCTCAAAATTTTCCACACTAGATACGTGAATGTGAATTTCAATTCAAGGAAGAATAGGAAAAAAATGTGAGGTGTAGAAAAAATATTGATGATCAACCTCCCCAAGTGCAACTATATCTATACTATGAAAATATTAGATTATGATTGAATCTATTGTGAAATAAAAAATATTTCCTACTCCAGGCATGTGTGACCTGATGGCTCAAGCTTAGCATTGATGGCTCAACCAAAGGAACCTAGGTTGGGCGAGCAGGAGTGCCATAATCTATTGCCATCGAGGGAAGTTAGTTTTTGCTTACAAAATTAACTTGGGTTCTCAAACTTCTAAATTTGTAGAAGCAATGACTGCATATCATGGGATCTGTATAGCTAGGTGAAGCCACAATAGTGGTTTACAATTCTTGAGTGAGTTCAGGAAAACTCACAGAAAATGACCCCAAGGAAAAAAATGTGATTTTTGGGGTTCGTACGAAACAACTGGTTTGAGTGAACCCATTTGAACACCAAAAAAAAAAAAATGCATTATGAAGGGTGGTTTGCTCAAACCAAGGTTTTTGCAAACCCTGGTTCAAGCGAACCTTTGTTCGAGTAAACCCCCCTTATCCCTCATCCCCCCCTGAGACAAAAAAAACCTAAATTTTGGCACTTCAGAACTCGGGTTGAGGATGAAAATGGAGGAATCTTCACAAACCCAATTGGAATTAGGTAGTCTTTGAAATGAGCTATCCAACAAATATAATTTTAATATGTTGTGGTTTTATTATGTTTTTTTTTAGTTTTATTAAACAAAGGTTTTTCATCAAAAATGAAGGTCTATGTTTTCCCAATGTGGAAAAATAGCTCAGATTATCAATTTTTTTTTTGAAGAATATGAGTGCACCAGATATTGAAGTCCTATCCAACCAAAAATAAAATTGAATTTCGATATATACAAAAAATGTTAGGCGTTATACGGTCACTCTATGTCTGAATTGTAATTGGTTTGACTTCGAAACTTGATTAAAGAAAAAATATTCAATAAAAAACCATTTAACCAAGTCCAAAAGCACTAGATATCGGAGTTACAAATTTAAATCTGAAAGAATTAGAATTTAATCTTTCATGGAAAAAATGTTATGCATTATATGTGTGCATCACTTTTTAAAAATGTTGTTTTATGAAAAAAATCAGTTTTCATGGGAGATGGAAAAAGCAGTGCAATTTGATTCCAAAAGTTTTGAAAAAAATATTTTTAGAATCTACAAACAAAATGTTACGAGACTCTAGTTTGCATCATCTTCAAATTCCTCAGGGTTTAGCCGCTATAAGTGCCCAAATGTGAAGATTTCGTTAAAAATAATAATTTCAATGTCCTGTTTGGCCAAAAATTGTAAACTACTATTGTGAGATCACCTCCAAGAATGCTAGAGTGTCCACACTAGCAATGGAAGGGGATTCAAGAAACACTATCATGTTGCTAAATGGTATGATGAGCCCCTATTGGACATTATGAGACCCCATCCTTTCAGCTCTTAATATCATTATGAACTTTCGAACTTGCAAATTTTCTAATGTGTATCATGTTGGTAATAAAGTGGTGGATGCTTTAGAAAATCTAGGAGCCTTTATGAAAAATATTGTACTATTTTGGATGATCTAACTATGATCCTAGATTATGTACATGAGTTATTAATAAATGATGAGAAAGTACTATAATTATGTTTTCAAATTGAACTTCTCTTTACTTCATATGGACATCTAGAAAAAAATATGTTTAAGGAAATATTTTCTTCTAGTCTCACATTTTATAAGTTAACTATGCCTTTGTTCATGTATTTTACTTGTTGTTTCTATAATTTTTCTATTTTTTCTCTATCTAAAGTGTCTATCGTGATGGTAGATGATCTCGTCCAAGAGGATTTAGCCTCCTAGGAGGCTTGGAAGAAGGATAAGGATGTATAGACCATCCTTTAAAGGGGAAAGTTGGTGAATTATGTCAAGGGGATGGTGGGGCATGAACCTAACATATTTATGGATTCACCAATTCATACAAGGATGACAATGTAGTAATTGGAGACTACTCTTTCAATGTTAATATGGAGCTCATTATAGAGGCTATTGGCCTCTCCCTGGAAAGGACCTATATCCTAAGGAAGCCTAAAGGCCATTATCAAAAGGAGATGGAAATATTTCTAAAGAAATCCTAGAAAATATCAATCTCTTACAGAATGGGTTCAACATAGATGACTTGCATGGTGTTACCTTGACTTGGATCAATAAATGGAGTTTATAACATATTGTTTTCACTTTGAAAAACATTGGTGTGATTCACAAACATATCTATCCAAAAGTTCACCAAGTTTGGATTTGAAATGTTCATGTTTGGAAAACTTGTACTTGGTATATCCACATTTGGCATGTATGGATTTGGTAGGATAATGTTGTTTTGTTGAAGACTCATGCATTAATTGTTTGGTTGATAGATTTATAGGTTTAGAATTTTATTTAAATCTACCATAGGGAAAGGTGTTCCAAAATTTAGACTGGGCATACTCACATTTGTTGTACCATTGAGGTTTGTAGGAGATAATGATGCCATGTATGGATTGCATAAATGTCAGTTTTGATAATCAATTGGCATTGTAAGGTTTTGATAGTTTGGTTGATTTAGACCACTGATGATGTATGAATCAAGTTTATATTCCATGTTCTTCTTGTGTTTTGAACTTGTTGACCTCTAAGGGATTTCAGACCAATGATGAGATGAAGGATGAAAGGGGTGAATGATATGGGTGTTGAACTTTTAGGAACTTTGGATCAATGCTAGACTTTAGGATTTGATTTTGATTGTTTTGATTTGGATAATGAGCTTGTGAATCCCAAGATGTTAGATGTCATCTTAGGATGAATTTTTTCACAAGGGTGTTAATTTAACTAGAGGTATGAGAAAGGACGCATTCTCACACTCCCAACTAAGCAAGGTGATTTTGATGCGGTTTGATGATTTAACCAAGTCTAGAATATTGATGTTTCCAAAGCTCTAAAGTTGTTTGTGGGATGGGATGAATTTTTTTTGGGATGAATGAAGTGTTTGATTTGATCCTAGATGAACCTAAGAAAGACCTTGTTTACAAGACCAAGATAGTGAAGAACATGATTTTCCCTAAGAGTAGTTCAAACCAAAAGATCAATGTTTTGCTTGGAAGACCATAAGACAAAAGATAACAAGAACATGTGTAGGGTTCAATTGTTTTATTCTTGGTTAATGAATTTATTTTACCACATCCACACTTCTTTTTTAACTTTCTAACTGAATGTCTATGTCTCAACTCCTTTTCATTTCACGAGGCTCATTATGTGAAAATAAAAGAATAAAAGTCATAGTTTTCTTAGGTTGACTTTGAAGAGAACAAATTGAGATATGGGACCAAATATTTAGAATCCTCTAAGGATAAAATACCTAGGGACAAGTAGTAATAATTGGACTCTTTCAAAGATATTTGTTCTTCCAAAGGGTTTGAAGTTTGATGACCTTGTTGAATGTTTGTTTCCAACTTTTGAGATTCTAAGCAAATTGTTTTGATTCCAAAGTAATGAACAACCCTAAGATAGAAAGACATTTTTTTTTGAATTCCCACTTGGATTTCTCTAGCTACGCTTATTCAAAGCAAATGA
>VDFB02281492.1:279685201-279757419 GCA_007258455.2 Sequoia sempervirens | reverse complement strand
AAAACCTCCATCATCATCGTCTCTATGCTCCCCACCCGCTATTGCAGAAGCATGCTGATCAAGGTCTGCTACGAGTGTACTAAGGGAACCTAATGTTGAGACCAGAGCTTGATGATGTACAGGTGCAGGAATGGGAGGACTAGGAGCAACAACAAGGGGTTGTGCATGCACGGGGTGTCGGGGATCAACCCTTGCCCCTAATCTCTGTTGTGGCATGCCGCCACCAACACCCTAAAATGATCTAAAATCAAAATAATTGGGCTTTTGCCCCAAAACAAACTCTACATACAATTTTCTCAAAAAATACAATGGGCACTCCCAATTAGCATGTGGGGGACTATCAAAAACCATATACCATCAATCCCAAAAATGTGCACTCATCTATGGATGTATGCACCACCTCATGGATATTCTAGATTTGTTGGGTGGAATGGGTTGTCAGGTAACGGGGTCAAGAAAGTAGGGGCTAGATGGGATTTTGTTATTTTAAGGTCTAATATTTGTTTATAAGAGAGACCATCAAAATAAAATTGTCTCATTTGTTCTCTCTCTCTCGTCGATGTCTATCAAGATCAGAATCGATCATCCTAATGGAATCAACAATGTTTTGCATTACAGATGCAAAACGTCTCACATGTGGAGCAATCAATGCTTGACTCTACATAGCATTGATTTGTGTCTATAAGGATGCGACTTGATCATTTATTCGTGCTCTCAAGTGAGCCTCATCAGATGCCGTCGGTGTTGGAGGTGGCATATGAGGGGGAGGGGGAGGGGGAGGGAGGGAGAGGGGGAGGTGGATGTGGCTGTGGCTGAGGTGGTGGATTGATGATATCATCAATGTTAAAATCATCCATGATATGCTCGACATAAATGTGCACCTACATTAAATCATACAAAATAGTCCATGTGCATACATTTATTAAGATCATATATTTAATTGAAATGCACATATATATACATTGATTGTTCAACTCAAGAGCATGTCCATACAAAATTCAAAATTAAATGTATGTACACGTACATTTAAAATAAAAAATATGATGTATAATTTGCATGCATACAAATCATTAAACTAAACTATGTACATACATACAAATTTCAAATTTTAAGAACTATATATGCAAATTTTTAATACATGCACATACATACTAAATAATAAACTTGAAACATTCACAAAAGCTCATTTTATGTCTAACACACACACACACAATAACACACACACACACACATATATATATTACAATTTTTTAGCAGGTGAAATCATGATCTAGTAGATAGTCATAAAATATATACTATTATATATTTTTCATTATAAGTTCATAAATTCCACCAAATTCATAAATCCATGTCACAAGAGGTGCATTACCTTCATTTTGGAATAATGTTGATTTGATCTTGGATGGTTCTAGCAAAAGCCATTGATTTGTGCTTGCAAACCAGCATGTTCATTGATTTCGTGTGGTGGAGGTGGGGGTTACGGTGGGTGGAGTGGTGGAGGTGGAGGTGGAGGTGAAGTTGTTAAGATGGATAGCATGGGAGGTGGGATTGCTAATATTATCGAATGGTTCCATCCGGATCTTTTAAGATATTAAACCCGCATTAGATTTTAATTTTAAGATGTAAGATACATGTTTAGGGAAATACCTATAAAACCATTCAATATAAAATGGCCTTAAATAATTGAATAAAAATGATTAAAATTATATGTAAGCATCATTTATATGTCTATATAATATGTTACTTGAATGAAAATACAATTAACTATTGATATTGTATAATCTCGCAGGATCTTATTATTGTTAAATTTGGTTGGGCCTTGGGAAACTTTGATCCCCTTAAGAAATGTCATATTGGAACCCCTTAAGAAATCGAATTACAATTTAGGGTGACAGGATGGCTTAAGCAGATCTACGTCTAGTGAGGTCCTAGGAGAAAATGACATGGCTCAAGTCAATAAAATTTGGTGAAGTTGCTTAGACTTTAGAGTTTAGGGTTTAGGGTAATAGGATAGCTTAAGGGGATCTACAATAGTAAGATCCTAGGAAAAAATTACATGGCATAAGGGAATGCAATTTTAAGGCAACCAAATTTCATTAAGAGCCTAAGAAAAAATAATGGCTTTAGGGTTTAGGGTTTAGGGTAATAGGATAAATTAAGGGGATATATGTAGTAAGATCCTAGGACAAAATTACATGGCATAAGGGAATGAAATTTGGTGGATTTTCCTAAGACAACCAAATTTCACTTTAAGATATTGGGTAGGACAAAATGAATGGTTTAGTGTTTAGGGTTTATAATTTAGAGTTCAGGGTTTAGGGTTTAGAATTTGGAATATTTAATGAACTTGCAAGTTAGTGAAGAACATTTTCTTGTGGAAAAGTTGATTGATATCTACTCTTGTTTCAACTGAACAACCTAGATCATGATATCTCATTCATATTATAATCTTGTAGGATCTTATTATTGTTAAATTTGGTTGCCTTGGCCAACTTTGATCACCAAATTTTAAGAACTTCTTTGATCCCCTTAAGAAATTGAATTATGATGTAGGGTGACAAGATGGCTTAAGGGGATTTACATCTAGTGAGGTCCTAGGAGAAAATGGCATGGCTCAATTGAATAAAATTTGGTGAATTTTCCCAAGGCAACCAAATTTCATTAAGAGCCTTTAAATAAAAAATGATGGCTTTAGGGTTTAAACTTTTAGAGTTCAGGTTTAGGTAATAGGACAGCTTTTAAGGGATGTACATGTAGTAAGATCCTAGGACAAAATTATATGGCATAAGGGAATGAAACAGGTGATTTTCCCATGACAACCTGTGCCTTCACTTTAAGGTCCCGGAAGGCACAAAATGAATGGTTTAGTTTAGGGTTTACAAAACTTAGGGTAAAGTTTTGGTGCCCCTTGAAATATTTAATGAACTTGCAAGTTAGTGAAGAACATTTTCTTGTGGAATAGTTGATTGAGATCTACTCTTGTTTCAACTGACCAACCTAGATCATGAAATCCCATTCATATTATAATCTTGCACGATCTTATTATTGTTAAATTTGGTTGCCTTGGGAAACTTCACCAAATTTTAAGAACTTATTTGATCCCCTTAAGAAATTTGTCATATTGGGACCCTTAAGAAATTGATTTATGATTTAAGGTGATAGGATGGCTTAAGGGGATCTAGATGTCTAGTGAGGTCCAAATTTAGTCATACTATAGCCTCATTGGTTCCATCTAACTCCAAGTCAAAAGTGTTTACACCTCTAATAAAAAAAGGTATCATGTTAAAAATGAATTAATCTATACATATCACAAAAAAATAACAATAATCTTAAATGTAAACCCATACTCTAACCATAATAGAATGCTAAATGATCCCCACCCCTAACCATATCCTAATTGAATCGTAGAAACCTAATTGAAACTTAATTAAATTATAACCCTTACCTAATCGTGAATGTATTCCCATATTATATTATATTATATTATATTATATTATATTTAAATTAATTTATATTTGTATTATACTATATTAATATTTATTATATATTCCTAATTGTAACCTTAACTATTTACTGGGCACAAACCCCACCAATCTTTTAAGCCTAATCCTCATTAAAACCCCAAGTAAATTGTAACATTACCTATCCTTAATTGTAATCTTATATTATATTTATGATAAATACTATATATTTAATATATTATATTATATTAATATTTATTAAATATAATATATTAAATAATATAAATATTTAATTATATTTATTTTATATGAATCATCCTCCTATCTCTAAATTGTAATAATAGCATGTAGTTCCTCCAACCTATCATCATGTACCTCCTCCCTTTCCCATGTAATAGGTGTACCTTCTAGGTGTTAAATGGTTCCATCTTGGTCTCCTTATTGATTCATTTCTATCCTTCCACATAAATCTATATAGTATCAAAATATAGGTAATTTTATGGTTATTGAATCTCTATTAATTGCTAAAGAATCCATTATGATTGAGGATGGGTGGATTATTATCTAGGATCACATCTTAAAAATCCTATAGAGGTCATGTGGTATGTGTTTCTTAATACATATATTCCCATAAAAACCTCTTTCCATGTATTATCAACTCTCCTATATAATAGACACCTTACTAGATTTAAATTTCATATGATATATATGTACCCAAGTGTTTCCAATTGGAATTGCTATAATTATACTTTTATGGCATTCTAGATATTCAAAATAGTTTTCATAAATCTACCAAATAGACGCATTCTTGACATTGAACCTACATAATTTTAGGTATGTCCAATGAAAGAAACTTTACCCATAGCACTCTCACTCACGCTCTCAGTTTTCTTCCAATGATTTAGAACCCTAATGATCATGTCTAATTGTCATAGAGAGTGATCATTCACTCTTCATAAACTTGTAGAAACCAAAAGGTTTTATATTATGTGTTCAAATAAGTGAAAACATTACAAAAAGCTCTACTAAATGGTGACAACAGAGGGTTTTTTAAGGCAACCAAATTTCATTTTAAGGTCCTAAGACAAAATTCAAATGCTTTAGTGTTGAGGGTTTAGATTTTACAGTTTAGGGTCTATGGTTTAGCAAACTTAGGGTCAAGTTTGGGTGGCCCTTGGCATAATTTAGACTTGCAATTTAGTGCCAATTGGAATCAATTGTACGCACTTAGATTTATGAATTTGCTAACTAAATTTGCAAACAAACATCAAGATAAATTTTATGAGTTTTAACTATTCTTTAACATATTGTTTTCTAATCTAATTATAATTTAACATTGAAACTAAAGTTTAATATATATCATTTTTTCCATACAAAGCAAATAAAATTTTAAACATTTAAGCAATGCAAATGATTTTTTGAGCTTAAAATTACCTATAGTTTTCAAAATCAAATGATTTGTCTCGATTAATTCTAGGTTTTAACAAAATTTGTCTCAATTCAATTTAGGGTTTCAATTTCTAAGCAATTAGGGTTTTTAATGCAATTTTTTTCATTTCAATTCAAACTAGGGTTTTCAAATTCAATTTTTTCGTTTGATTTGAATTTAGGGTTTCAAAAAGCTTGATTTGGATTTGTAAATGCAATGTTTTTATTTCATTTCAATTTCTAGGGTTTTGAAGTGCAATTTATTTTGTTTTATTTCAATTAGGGTTTTCAAATTCATTTTTTTATTTAATCAAGCATTTTAGGTTTCAAAAGTTAAATTTGTTTGTAAAACACAATTCAAGGTTCATTTTTTCATTTTATTAAAAAACCTTGGTTTCATTGCATTTTTAGTCTATTTTTACAATTATTCATTTCTACTATAACAATTAAAAAAATGCTCAAAACGTGAAATAAATTAAAAAATAACATGCTAAATTCACTTATTTTCTTCACAATTTCAATTAAAATTTTAGAAAAATGGAAAAAATTGGGATGTAGGAGGGTACCTGTAGCTGATTGTGGGGGTCGATGTTGCTAGTACTTAGGGTCCTGTCACTTATGCAGTGAACTTTGTTTATTTTTGTAAAAAAATAGCAATATAAAACATGATCCCGATTTCTACAAATTGGGATCCCGATTTGTAGGAATCGGGATCCCGTTTCATAGTAATCGAGATCCCGTTTTGTGGCAATCAGGATCCTGTGCCTTTTCCATTGGTTCAGGATCCTGATTTTTAAAAAGTGGGATCCCGTTTCGTGTCAAGCTTAGGATCCCAAAGCTGAACAGGATCCCGATTTTTAAAAATCAGGATCCTGTTTATTAAAATCGAGATCCCGTTTTCTCAAAGCCAATTTCAATTTTTTGGTTAAGGCAAAAACTTCCACGTTTCGTGGACTCAACTTTGTGCACTTACCCATATTTAATATTATTTTATAAAAAAATGACTTTGTATTCTTAACATGTATATTATCATAATAAATGGTCTTTTTATAAATATTTCATGTATATAATCATTTTAAAGATTAATTATGTTTATGGTGTTTAACAGATAGGATATATTGATATAATTTTATTGTATCAATAATGAAAGATTGACATTTATTTTACAAATAGTGAATGAAAGGAAGTAATGGTGCATAATATGCTTCCTACATATTGGTGTGAATATATGCTTCCTAGGATATATTGACATATTTTTTACAAATAGTGAAGTAAAGGAAGTAATGGTGCATAATATTACCTAACTTTTTCATGTTCACATATTACATTTATATAGGGATTTAGAAATCTTTCTAGAAGTCTCTAGTACGTGTGCTTTTATCTTTAATTGTCTCATGTCATAGGATGAAGACACTTGTCACAATCTTGTCTTGTCTTATCTCTCAACCTTTCCTATATAAGAAAAGTCTCATATGTACATTGTTTAGTATTATTGATCTATATTTTATCATTGTAATTAACATTATTGCATCCATAACTGAGAAATCTATCTTCTTGCTCTACTCTCTTGTGGAAGGCTATTTCTAGTTTTGCAATTGATCATGGGAGCTTGAGTCCCTATGTGGTTTTTACATTGAACCAAAGATTCATATTTGTAAATGTCCTTCTTTAGTCTAAAGGTAATTTAGGTATGACATTTTTGTGTGAACTTTGGAATAAAATAGACCTCATCATCATTCCAGATTCTAAGAAAAGGAAATTTGTACAATCATAGGAAATCCATATGATTCATATGAATTCATACTATATGGGTTGGTCACAATACTCTACAATACTAGGTCGTGTAGTTAGTAGAATTTGTAGATGGCATGTACTTTAGCTTATGCCACTCCTACTTCAATGTTCATTAATGTTTGGCTAGGAGGTCTATAGAAATTTCATTTGAAAAAATATTATTTATGGGTTGTGTCATTTAGGAGGTTGGAGTCCTAGTAGGTAGTTACTAGGATCCCCAATGTCTAGTTTGTCCCAACCTGGGGGTTCTAACAATAGTTAACTCCACACAACAACTAGTGGTGCATTTATTTCACCTCCTTTCCCTCTAGCTTGAACAACACAAATCTCAACTCCACTATTTTTTTCCACCTAGTGACCACCTAGACTAGTAGCACCACTAGTACAGGGGCCCTAGGCCACATTTCATGCCCTAATAGGGAAATTTATTTTCAATAGCCATAACTTTTCACATAGATATCAATTTTTTAAACTTTTTATAGGCATTAGAAAGCTTGTTCCAATTACTTTGCAATGGTATAGGTTATTGTTTTCTAGATTTTTCTATAGTTGCTCTTTATTGTTGATTGAAGTCTAGATTCCTTTTTTTACTTCACATCTCATAACATTATTCCTATTCTTCTAATTTTCATGATTATTGTGATGTTTGAAAGCTATTGAGGAGCTCTTCATATCTATCCATGCACTTTTTATAGATTCAATCCCATATATATATATATATATAAAAGTTGTGGGTATGTGCAGGATCATGATGGGCCAAAAAGTGGCGATATGATGGGTATTTGTAGGGTATGCAGCTGACAACTTTTTTTTTACCCAAAATTGATGAAAATAAAAGGGTTTTTTAAGGAGATTCTTAGCTTTCCACCAATATAAATTATACTTTACTTTGAATTTAATAAATAATTATTATTCATTTTCTATTTGAATTACGACTAAAGTTTTGATTGATAAGCTGATTGAAAATATCTATAGCTTTCAAACGGTATCACATTTTTGAATCCAAAACATGTGTCACATTCTATGCTTCACATACTATAGGATTATAAAAATAAAATTGAATTTCATGAATTTTTTACCAAGTTAAGGTGGTTAGACATACAATTTTTTATAGTTTTTAAAAGTTGTAATAAAAAAATCATAATTAATTATTTACCTAGAAAAAAATTACAAAAAAATATGCATCATATTGGTACATGAGTCCTCTACTTATATTTAAAATATTATAATTTTATTGTGGTTAGGGTGGTCGACATACACCTATTTTTTTCCCTGAAATTTAAGTACTAGTGCATTGAAATTTCAAATTTTCACCAAATAGAATTTTTATATTTTTAAATAAACCTAGTAGTTTAGAAACTACATTCAATTTGCTACAGATTATATTCTTACATATTTTTGAAATAATATAGATAACTTATTCAAATTTTACGCCAAGTTACCTAACTCTGATTTTTTAATTTTTTGCCACTTAAGGGCCTATTTTTTCCATGATGATCCTGCACATACCCTTGTTTTATTGCATATTTTCACTCTAATTGATAATTTGGAGATCTTGATACCTAGAGAAGTTCAATATATTTTCTAAGGGTATTCATTTTCAATATTGATTGTACTAGGGAGTTTATAATTGCTATTAAGGGTTTCCTATCTATGTAATTTTCATATCTATCTAGTTCATTATGGGTTTTCCATTTCATCTGTATCTGAGTATCTAGGAAAGAGGAAATTATAAAAAATAGAAATATTGTATCTTGAGACATATTTGATGGTTTATATTTTACCACATTTGTATATTATTTCAAAATATGTAAGAATAGAATCTATATCAAATTGAATGTAGTTTCTAAACTACTTGGTTTGTTTAAAAAAAAAAAATCTATTTGGTGAAAATTTGAAATTTCAATGCAGTAAATTTCAGGGAAAAAATAAGAAGTAGGTTTCTGCGACCACCCTAACCACAATAAAATGATAATTATTTTTATAAGATTTTAGATATAAGTAGAGGACTCATGTCCGATGTGATGCATATTTTTTAGAATTTTTTGCCACTTAAAGGCCTGTTTTTTCCATGATGATCCTGCACATACCCTTGTAATAAATTTATTTAGACAACTAAAAATGAACATATTGTGAGATTCATTGGGGTATATATTGATGATGAGAGTTCCATTGTAGAATGTAAGAGTTGGTATAGAATGCAATATTTGGCTAAATATTGTAGCCACCCAAGATCTAGGAACTTCTACGAAAGAACATGAGAGATAAATTATGAATGAATAATTATATTCTATCAAAGGATGAAAATGATAGATTGTACAATTGGATTGATTCTCAAATCATAACCCCTTGGTTATATAGCCAAGGTGAGATATAGGATTAAAAAGGATCATGAAAAGTTTCATAATTTTATGACATGATATAACTAATATTAAATGACCTAAGACACAAGAAGTGAATGACATAAGATAAGATATGATATAATTCCAACTAATACTTCTATAAATATTCCTAGGACCTAAATAAACTTAACATGTTCATAGGACCTAATAGGTGAACTAGTTAGGTAAAACACAATATTCACACCAACACCCCCCTTAAGATCAAATTAGGGAGGAAAAAACTAATGAAAATGGTGCAAAGATGGGATATAGCTATTAGGCCATGTTAGGAACCTATGTACATATACAATCTCTAAAAATCAAAGAAAAGGAGAAAACCTAGTGGGACAAAACTCCTCCCCAAAAGAGATGATTTTTTTTATCTCAATAAAGAATGAGAATGAAAAAACCCCATGTACGAAAAAATTATTCCCCATATGAGACATTTACATAGCCCCCCTCAATATAGAGCCTCTTGCAATGATGGTATGTGTTAGAAATTGAATGCTATTTTTAAATATGATCTATTCTAATTGAACATTCCTCCTCTTAGGAATAAAATAGAAAAAGATGTCTTCCCATTCCTAAAAGGAAGATGAGAGAAGAAGGATGAAGTGTGATGTCTATGAATTATACTCAAGTGTCTCCATGTTGATATCAAAAAAATTCATACTTCAAATAGGAATTCTAGGGCACACTCATGAAGAAGACAATCAAGAATCTAATAGAGATTAGTGTATAACATGATCCAATGACAAAGATATCTCTATTGAATATAAATAAGCCTCATCCATATACAAAATAAATAAATAAACAAGAGGGTCAAAGTGTTCCCTCACAACAACTGAAGACAAATAATCTCCATAAAAGACAAGATGAATGCAATCAATGATGCCTCACAAATCTAAAATATGGAACTCTACAAAAAAATGTGCAATGTATGGCAAGTACTCATCCCAAGTAGCCATATTGGGAAGAAAATGTATGTCCTACTATGTTGAATCACAAGAAGCTATATAGTAGATGGAGATGGAATACCAATACAGGGTGAGTACAAGATCATGGGGGTTGAAAAAGTGGCGATATGACCCAAAAGTGGCTGACAACAATTTTTTTATCCAAATTTCTAATAAAAAATTCATAACTAATTATTTACATGAAAAACAAATTATAAAAAAAATGTGGCACATCGGAGAATTTGTCCTCTACTTAGATTGATTTTTTTTTAAATATATTATTGTTTGCTTGTACTTAGGTTGGTCAGACAGACACTTTCTTTTTATTTTTTCCTAAAAAAATTAGTACTACTGCATTGATATTTCAAAATTTCATCAAATAGATTTACATTTTTTCAAAAGAGGACTAGTATCTTAGAAACTACACTCAATTTTCTATAAAATTTGTTTTACATATTTTAAAAATTATGTTAATAACCTATTCAATTTTTTATGTCAACTTTCCTAACTCTTTTTTTCTGAATTTTCATTGCCACTTAAGGGCCTAGCTTAGACCCCCATGATTTTGCACTGACCTTACATGGCCCTAGAACCTTAGTAGATGAAAGAATAACAGGATTTAAAAATGAAAAAAATTGAATCTCCTCAAAAGTGTCCACACTAGATACGTGAATGTGAATTTCAATTCAAGGAACAATAGGAAAAAAATGTGAGGTGTAGAAAAAATATTGATGATCAACCTCCCCAAGTGCAACTATATCTATACTATGAAAATATTAGATTATGACTGAATCTATTGTGAAATCAAAAATATTTCCTACTCCACCATGTGTGACCTGATGGCTCAACCAAAGGAACCTGGGTTGGGCGAGCGGGAGTGGCATAATCTATTGCCATCGAGGGAAGTTAGTTTTTGCTTACAAAATTAACTTGGGTTCTCAAACTTCTAAATTTGTAGAAGCAATGACTGCATATCATGGGATCTGTATAGCTAGGTGAAGCCACAATAGTGGTTTACAATTCTTGAGTGAGTTCAGGAAAACTCACAGAAAATGACCCCAAGGAAAAAAATGTGATTTTTGGGGTTCGTACGAAACAACTGGTTTGAGTGAACCCATTTGAACACCAAAAAAAAAAAAATGCATTATGAAGGGTGGTTTGCTCAAACCAAGGTTTTTGCAAACCCTGGTTCAAGCGAACCTTTGTTCGAGTAAACCCCCCTTATCCCTCATCCCCCCCTGAGACAAAAAAAACCTAAATTTTGGCACTTCAGAACTCGGGTTGAGGATGAAAATGGAGGAATCTTCACAAACCCAATTGGAATTAGGTAGTCTTTGAAATGAGCTATCCAACAAATATAATTTTAATATGTTGTGGTTTTATTATGTTTTTTTTTAGTTTTATTAAACAAAGGTTTTTCATCAAAAATGAAGGTCTATGTTTTCCCAATGTGGAAAAATAGCTCAGATTATCAATTTTTTTTTTTAAAATATGAGTGCACCAGATATTGAAGTCCTTGATCCAACAAAAAATAAAATTGAATTTCGATATATACAAAAAATGTTAGGCGTTATACGGTCACTCTATGTCTGAATTGTAATTGGTTTGACTTCGAAACTTGATTAAAGAAAAAATATTCAATAAAAAACCATTTAACCAAGTCCAAAAGCACTAGATATCGGAGTTACAAATTTAAATCTGAAAGAATTAGAATTTAATCTTTCATGGAAAAAATGTTATGCATTATATGTGTGCATCACTTTTTAAAAATGTTGTTTTATGAAAAAAATCAGTTTTCATGGGAGATGGAAAAAGCAGTGCAATTTGATTCCAAAAGTTTTGAAAAAAATATTTTTAGAATCTACAAACAAAATGTTACGAGACTCTAGTTTGCATCATCTTCAAATTCCTCAGGGTTTAGCCGCTATAAGTGCCCAAATGTGAAGATTTCGTTAAAAATAATAATTTCAATGTCCTGTTTGGCCAAAAATTGTAAACTACTATTGTGAGATCACCTCCAAGAATGCTAGAGTGTCCACACTAGCAATGGAAGGGGATTCAAGAAACACTATCATGTTGCTAAATGGTATGATGAGCCCCTATTGGACATTATGAGACCCCATCCTTTCAGCTCTTAATATCATTATGAACTTTCGAACTTGCAAATTTTCTAATGTGTATCATGTTGGTAATAAAGTGGTGGATGCTTTAGAAAATCTAGGAGCCTTTATGAAAAATATTGTACTATTTTGGATGATCTAACTATGATCCTAGATTATGTACATGAGTTATTAATAAATGATGAGAAAGTACTATAATTATGTTTTCAAATTGAACTTCTCTTTACTTCATATGGACATCTAGAAAAAAATATGTTTAAGGAAATATTTTCTTCTAGTCTCACATTTTATAAGTTAACTATGCCTTTGTTCATGTATTTTACTTGTTGTTTCTATAATTTTTCTATTTTTTCTCTATCTAAAGTGTCTATCGTGATGGTAGATGATCTCGTCCAAGAGGATTTAGCCTCCTAGGAGGCTTGGAAGAAGGATAAGGATGTATAGACCATCCTTTAAAGGGGAAAGTTGGTGAATTATGTCAAGGGGATGGTGGGGCATGAACCTAACATATTTATGGATTCACCAATTCATACAAGGATGACAATGTAGTAATTGGAGACTACTCTTTCAATGTTAATATGGAGCTCATTATAGAGGCTATTGGCCTCTCCCTGGAAAGGACCTATATCCTAAGGAAGCCTAAAGGCCATTATCAAAAGGAGATGGAAATATTTCTAAAGAAATCCTAGAAAATATCAATCTCTTACAGAATGGGTTCAACATAGATGACTTGCATGGTGTTACCTTGACTTGGATCAATAAATGGAGTTTATAACATATTGTTTTCACTTTGAAAAACATTGGTGTGATTCACAAACATATCTATCCAAAAGTTCACCAAGTTTGGATTTGAAATGTTCATGTTTGGAAAACTTGTACTTGGTATATCCACATTTGGCATGTATGGATTTGGTAGGATAATGTTGTTTTGTTGAAGACTCATGCATTAATTGTTTGGTTGATAGATTTATAGGTTTAGAATTTTATTTAAATCTACCATAGGGAAAGGTGTTCCAAAATTTAGACTGGGCATACTCACATTTGTTGTACCATTGAGGTTTGTAGGAGATAATGATGCCATGTATGGATTGCATAAATGTCAGTTTTGATAATCAATTGGCATTGTAAGGTTTTGATAGTTTGGTTGATTTAGACCACTGATGATGTATGAATCAAGTTTATATTCCATGTTCTTCTTGTGTTTTGAACTTGTTGACCTCTAAGGGATTTCAGACCAATGATGAGATGAAGGATGAAAGGGGTGAATGATATGGGTGTTGAACTTTTAGGAACTTTGGATCAATGCTAGACTTTAGGATTTGATTTTGATTGTTTTGATTTGGATAATGAGCTTGTGAATCCCAAGATGTTAGATGTCATCTTAGGATGAATTTTTTCACAAGGGTGTTAATTTAACTAGAGGTATGAGAAAGGACGCATTCTCACACTCCCAACTAAGCAAGGTGATTTTGATGCGGTTTGATGATTTAACCAAGTCTAGAATATTGATGTTTCCAAAGCTCTAAAGTTGTTTGTGGGATGGGATGAATTTTTTTTGGGATGAATGAAGTGTTTGATTTGATCCTAGATGAACCTAAGAAAGACCTTGTTTACAAGACCAAGATAGTGAAGAACATGATTTTCCCTAAGAGTAGTTCAAACCAAAAGATCAATGTTTTGCTTGGAAGACCATAAGACAAAAGATAACAAGAACATGTGTAGGGTTCAATTGTTTTATTCTTGGTTAATGAATTTATTTTACCACATCCACACTTCTTTTTTAACTTTCTAACTGAATGTCTATGTCTCAACTC
Source organism: Sequoia sempervirens (assembly GCA_007258455.2). NCBI lineage: Eukaryota > Viridiplantae > Streptophyta > Pinopsida > Cupressales > Cupressaceae > Sequoia > Sequoia sempervirens. Next base: position 279,743,465 of record VDFB02281492.1, on the reverse strand, counting down.
CTTTTCATTTCACGAGGCTCATTATGTGAAAATAAAAGAATAAAAGTCATAGTTTTCTTAGGTTGACTTTGAAGAGAACAAATTGAGATATGGGACCAAATATTTAGAATCCTCTAAGGATAAAATACCTAGGGACAAGTAGTAATAATTGGACTCTTTCAAAGATATTTGTTCTTCCAAAGGGTTTGAAGTTTGATGACCTTGTTGAATGTTTGTTTCCAACTTTTGAGATTCTAAGCAAATTGTTTTGATTCCAAAGTAATGAACAACCCTAAGATAGAAAGACATTTTTTTTTGAATTCCCACTTGGATTTCTCTAGCTACGCTTATTCAAAGCAAATGATTAGAAGCTTGACCACACTATCTCCCCCCCATGACACTCTCTTCCACAGGCCAACCAAGCTTTGATTTCTCATGAATATCCCATGAAAAACTCTTCATCTCTACTAAGAACTGCAAGTATGTGAGACGGCTTTAGAGGTATGACCTCTTGTACCAATAAATAGTAGGGTTTTTGGATTTTACACAAATTGGTTCATAATCAGGGTACTCATTTAGATGGCCACACAAGAGGAAAGATCAATCCATACAAAGAGTATCATCTACTTGTTTGTTGGAGCTCTTGTAATGATGAGTTTCCTCAACATTTGAATTCATATACCGGTTGGGATTAGCTTGGTGTTTAGCATGTCACCGGTTTGAGTCATTCCCTTGGGGTGAGTACTTTTTCCCACCAAGGTAGACTCTCTAAAGGTAAAAAATAGTGAAGAAGTACATTTATAGTTTGACCACCTAACACACTTAGGAGGGAACAAACACAATGCCTTTTCTTCACACATGATTTGTTCAATTTTAAATGCAAACTTGAAGTGTAGAGACAATCTTTTAGACAACCTAATATCACTAAAATGCTTTTGATTCTCAAGATCACCATGAAGCACGAGAGAAGTGCATATGCATTTGAATTGTATTAGTTTGTAAAGAAGATTACAAAAAAAAGTAAGCACAAGTTTATTTTAAATGCTCAAAGGAAATAATGAGTTCCTTTCAAAGCACCGAACTTGAGCGTAAAGTTGATTGTTCAATTTTAGTCCCAAATTGGAATTCTAGTAAGTGTCTAAGGTTCAATTTTAACCAACTTGATAGAGCTTTAGTTGTAGGTTAATTTTATTCCCAAATTAATTCTAGTTTGTCTGAAAGCATGAAAGGAATATATATGATATATTATTTTCCCATGAGTGTTTAAAAACACTATTACAATGAGTATCAAATCCTTTTTCTTTCACTTCCATGCTCCATGATCCTTTAAACCCTACAATGAAAGATCCAAATGTTAGATGAAATCAAGAAACAATAATATATGAGGGTTAGATAAATGATTAAGCATAAAAACCCTAAAAATTAGAGCAAGTTTCATTGTGATTTAACATTAGGTGAAAATTTAAAAAATTTAACTCTATTAAAGTTAAGAAACACCTACACCATTACATAGCTTACGAAATTCTACCCCATTTAAAAAAAAATCTTTGAAAAAGACCTCTGTATGACCAAGATATGGCCATTTTAAGATTGACTATAAAAGAAAAAAAATAATAGCATCGCCATTTGAACACAAAGATAGCGTCACGACGCTAGAATGATTGTGTCATTGTTTGAGGATTTCAGCATCATTATGCTAAATTCAACATTGCTCTGTGGAAAAATAGAGACCTTGTTTGTGTCGTTGTTTTCTCCAGCATCATTGTTTGTCTTTTCAACATCACTACAACTTGGAAAGATAAAAAACATAAAAAATGATAGAAATAGAGGAAAAAACGTGTTAATTTTGAGATTCCTGCCCTCCTTCTAGTGCCAAAATGTGAATACTTTTCCTAAACCTACTCAAACATGAAAAAAAAATCAAACATTAGTCCTTAAACAAGTGTAAAAAAGCATTCCCTATGAAATTCATTTGAACAAAAGAACATGAAAACAAAGTAAAATACCAAATAAATTACTAATGAAATACTATTCCAATGCTCAAACCAGCATCCCATATGGGAATTGGTGCTTTGTTTCAATGTGGAAAGAAGCCCTTTCCCAATTCCTTGAAAAGCTTGATGATAGATGTATGATTCTTGATGCAAAATGTGAATAACCTAGCTATGGATGATGAATTCTATACTAACTTGGATGAAAATGTGGATGAAATTATGGATAATGAACTTGCATAAAAATCTGGATGATTGTGGATCATAACCTTGCATCAAAATCTGGATGATTGTGGATCATAACCTTGCATCAAAATTCGGATGATTGTGGATCCCAAATCAATAGAGAAGGCCTATATTTATAAGGAAGAAGGATTGGAGAGTGAAGAATAAAAAGAACGTAGGATTAAAAAAGGGACCAATGGCATTGTGCCACTTGTCAACATCCTAATGAAGGAGAGGAGCACATTTGGAACAATGTGCATGCTTAATGCATGTAGGTGAAATTTGAATTTCAAGAGGTGGCTTGTGCAAGAGGGGATGTAAGAGGAATTAATGCCAAGTTGGCTGAGCAAGGAGAGGACATGTAAGAGCCTTTAATGCCAAGTTGGAGGACAAAATTCCTTTGGGAGGGAGAATTCAAATAAGTGGAATATTCCAAGAATATTCCATATTTGAATGAAAATAGGGGGAATTAGTAAATCAAATAAATTGATTTATATGTGCAACTTGCAAAAGCTAGAGGAATGGAGGCTTACTGTTAGGAGATAATTAATCTAAGATTAACTAACTTAGATGAACTTAGTTGATTGTGACATTTAATTTAAATGTTTGAATTTATTTAAATAAAATGAGAGGATATTGGGAGATTAGTAATTTAATTAAATAAATTTGATTTATTCAATTAAATGAAGAACATTAGATTTTTTTTTAATTCAAGGGGTAAATGCTTTTGACTGGGGCTATGAACCAGAATACAACCATTCAACAATACCACCCTAATGGGGTTTGAACCTTGGTGACAAGAACAACAATGCCACCTATAAACCATTACACCATGCCAATACCGGCTAAGAACATTAGAATTTAATTAAATAAAGTTGATTTATTTAATCAAAGGAAGAATATTAGGATTTAATTAAATAAAGTTGATTTATTTAATTAAAGGAGTAATTTTGATGAATTAATTTAATAAAGATTATTCAATTAATTGGTTAGTAAAGAAATGATCAAGGAAGAATCAAAGTTAGTTAATCATAATTGAGTGCATGATATCAATTAAGATATTTCAAATGTCTACAAGAGGATATCAAGAAGAAGGAGAACCTCATACCCCACTCTCAACTTGAGGTCCACTAGGTAAAACAAGTGACAAAAAACTTATTCTACCTATTTTTAATTGTATTGATGTGTTGTCTACTAACAAGGATGAGCCTAAAACTATGGAGGAGGAAATCATACCTAAAGACATAAGTCACATAAAAATGGAATGAATAAAGAGATGGCTCGAGGTTGGAGGATAGCAATACATGCAAAACTATTAGAAACCAAGATCAAACATGCAAACCAGAAAATACCTTCCACAAGAGAAAAATAGAAAAAGTAGAGAAATTTGTATGAAGATGTGAAAATGAATAATATTTAGGAATTGAGGAATTACAAGAGATGAATTTCTTTATAAAAACAATGTAGCATAACCCTAAACCTAATGTTGACCTGAAATCAACTCAACTAAATAAAGCTTACTTAATAATTAAGCAAACTAATTATTACCTAAGTAAACTTAATAAAGTGTAATTAAATAATTAATTACACCAACACCCCCTCTTAATTGCAACTTAGGGAGACTAAAAAAGCATGCACCTAATGCTAGGATGAATGCATGAAAGAATGAATGGGTATCGACTACAAAGCCATGTTAGGTACCCATGTGCAAATGAAATGAATGGGAAAGAGGAGAAAACCCAGTGGGACAAAACCCCTCCCTTAAGGAGATGACCTATTGCAAAGAAGCACTGGAAGAACACTGGTGGAGTAACATTGAAATCCTAAATTTGGAAAGCAAGGAAAGATACCTCTGTTTACAAGAAACCATATGAGAGTCACTGAAGGAATCAAGCGAAATCATGATAATGCAACAGCAGACCCAATGCCAAGGAACACTGGAAATCTCACAAATTGGAACAACCATAGAATCTATGAAACAACAGTAGATCAATAAATGATGCCCACCATAAGAGGGAATGATATGATGAAAGAATATAGAATCTATGTGTATCTTGATGCCAATGCCAATCTGTGACTAAAACTGATCCATAGGAGCAAGTACCATGAAGATTCTGGAACATTAACCATAAAATGAATGGACCTCAAACTGAGATGTGACCTGATGTGAATTTGGTATGATTCAAGATCATTAACCATAGGCTCTCAATCTAAGATCTGAACTGATGCGAACCAAAATGTGTCAAGCTATGAGCAAGATGTGGCCAAAAGAAACTATAGAATCCAGATACAACTCATACGAGTTGTCATCAATATGAAGATGAGATCAAAGTGCATGCAATGAAAATACACTCTAACCATATTATTATGCAATAAGCCCCCTGATGGAACTTTATATAAGTTCATTTATTACAATTCACCATGATTATAAAAGGAGAACATGATAAAAATGCATAAATTAAAGAGAAAATGCAAACCTAGTGCATGCAAAAACTAATGTTCAAATATGCCTCCATGATTATAAAGGACCACAAATCTATGTAGAGGACTGAATTAGCTTTCCAATGCCGCAAGAATGGCGAAAAATGGATAACCGAGTCAAAATATATTCCGTCCAAAGTGAAAATTGCTTCATCTGAGTTCAAAGGCCAAAAAAAGCATCAAAAATTAAAAAAACCAATAAATCAAACTTGCACCAATGGATAGTTCCTAGAACTAGGTTTCTAAAGCCTTTTCATTTTCAAAAAATGAAAATTGTACACAAAATTTACACCCAATTTCGTGAAAGTGCTCCAAATTGCCTAAGTAGACCTACATGCAGCCCTAGGGGCTAAAACATATTCAACCACTAGTCTTGTGCGCAACAAGGGGGCTAGCGGGCAGGGAGCTGGGGTGTAGCACCTGGTCACCCACATGACCTATGGCGAGGGCTAGAAGGCTGGCAGGGTTGGGTGTGGAGAGCCTAGTCTGCAATAGGACTGTGGGCTGAGGATTGAAGCCCACGGGGGCTGGTGGCAGGATGAGCGGTGGTGTGGTGGCTATGGCAGGTGGGTGGTTGTCTGGTGGCTACTAGGTGGCACCCAAAATTTCTACTAGCAGCTCTTTTCAAAGTGCATTTTTTAATATATTTTTTAAAATTTTTGTGCCTCGTGAAGCGCGCTAAGGAGGCATACGATCTCCTTGGCAAAAAAAATTACATCAAAAACCAACTACTCCAAAATTGATGATTTGATGGGTGTTTGTAGATTTTTTTGGGTGCTTTGATCACAACGGTGACCTCCATTTGAGACAAAGTTCCCCGAAAAAAAGGCTACCCCTAGATCTTGCAAAAAGATTCATGGCTTGAAAACCTTGCTGATTTGGCAAAAGATGATGAAAATCAATGAAACAAAAGCCAATCTTGACTTTGTCCATCACTCTGAATCCAATGGAGATGCTAGATCTTATCCAAAATGCTTCATAAATAAAATCAAGGCATGGAACCCTCAAGGAACCCTGAACGTGCTTTGTAATGAATTTCTCCAAAAACTAAGAAGGGGCTGCAAATCAAGGCTCTGATACCATGTTAGGAACCAAGATCATACATACAAACCAAAAAATTCCTTCCACAAGAGAAATATAGAAACAGTAGAGGAATTTGCATGAAGATGTTTAAATGAATAATATTCAAGAATTGAGGAATTACAAGAGATGAATTGCTTTATAAAAGCAATGTAGCATAACCCTAAACCTAATGTTGACCTAAAATCAGCTCAACTAAATAAAGCTTACTTAATAATTAAGTAAACTAATTATTACCTAAGTAAACTTAATAAAGTGTAATTAAATAATTAATTACACCAACAAAAACTTAGTACGTTTTCCAAAAAGGATGGGAAACTTGATTGTGCGAATGAGTTTGAATTAAAGAAGTTCAATTTTGAGAGAAATTTTAAAAACTACAAGGAAAGGTTAGTGGCTAAGGGATATTATGAGGTGGAGAGAATTTATTTTTTTGAGATATTCTCTCATATTTTTTAACATCAATTAAATTGCTCTTTTTATTGATCATACATTTGACCTTGAGGTTGAGGAAATGTCCACATTAAGATTACTTTCTTGAATGAGAGTTTGAAGGATAATGTGATCTACATGAAACAGTTAGAACACATCACAGTGAAGGAAAAGGAGAACAATTTTCAAGTTTAAAAGGTATTTTTATGGTCTAAGATAATCACATATTGATTTTTAAATTCTATATTTGTTAGAGCTTAATCAAATGATTGTGTTTATTATAAGAAAATATTTGATCAATTTATTCTCAACCTTTTTAAAGTTCATGACATGTTGCTAATTGGTAAGATAAACAATTTATTTGAATGTTAAAATTTTGTTAGAATTATAATTTGATATGAAAAAACTACGGAAACTAATTTTATCTTAGGGATGGATATTAGAATTGACAAAACTAAAATTAAAATTTATGGTTGATTTAGAGGAAGTAAATTTACTGTATTTTATATAGGGCATGATTATAAATGATTGTTCTCATTCCTATCTAAATAAAAATTGTGGTTTATAATTTTCCTTCAAAATATAATGATATTAAGAATATTATGCATACCCTACATGTGTGCATAATTTATAGCCTAATGTTTGCTATGTTCTACACTAGACCAAACATTATCGAAGTAGAAAGAATCTTAAGAAAGTATATTCTTATTTTGGACAACAAAGATTATAATATAGTGATTGTGGACTTCAAATATCCCAATGACACTTTAAAGTAGTCTATATGCTACCATAGAAAAATGTTTTGAGTAAAACAATGGGTATGTAGAGATTTGTGGATTTTGATTCAAATAGAGATGTGGGAAATATATGGTCTACTAATAATTTGATGTTTCTTTTCTAATTAGCAATATTTATAGATAAGCAATTGCTACTACTAGATATAAATTCTCCTGCTCAAGTTTTTCTATGATAAGAATGTTGATATTTTTTAATGATTTCATCTTACTTCTATAATTTATTTATATAATTACACAACATTAAACCTTTTAATACTATCTATTTGTATGCCCTCACAATTGTTTCCTTTGATGTCAAAGACACACATCTGGCACTTGATGGGTATTTGACAGGAATACAAACATTTCACTTAGTTGGCTTCTTCAGTCACTATTACAATGACATATGTGATTAGAAAAGATAGTAAAAGTGTTTTATGGTGCACACTACCTTGTGTGGCAATGTGAAAAAGACACATCATTATGTTTGATTTTATGGCATATACATTTTTTTTACTTCTAAGGGCATATTAAAATTTTAATACATTATTACAATTTAAAGTGTCTTTAAAAAAGACATACTTATGAACAACTAGGCATTATGAGGTTTAATGTGGTCATACAATAATGTCTCATACCGACACAATGATAATTGTTTGTTTTTTAGAAGGGGCAACATCTATAAGGAAAAATGGGGGATATCTCAGAGAAATCTCTAAGAACAGTAGTCCCTTCGGTAACTTTCATTTCTATTAGGTTGCGTCAAAGACACGTAAAACTATGTCCTAAAGTGGAAACAGACACGGTTTATTTCCCACATTGATCCTTCTGAGAAAAGCACATGTAAATTCAACAACATGCATTAACAGATTCTCTAACAAAACCAATACAGACATGAAAGATGAGACAAACAACATAACACAAAGATTTACATGGAGAAAATCCTTTCAGATAAAAAACCACACTCTCCAAATTTTGAGCCATTGTATTATTCAGAAATAGAAAGTTACAATACAGTTTCAAGCTCATAGCCTTTTCAAAGATTACATCTTGTTCATTCTGGATACAACTGGTAGCAACTAATCACTCAGTACACAGGAGAGAGTTCTGCAGCATAACCCTACCTCTGCTTTAGCCTCATGGCCTCGGCCTTTTGTCCAGCCACTCGGTCCTCTCTCTATCACTATCTCTCTGGCTCTCAACTCTTCAGCTCCTTGGCTTATCAACACCTTTTATAGAACGTCCAATGCATACATATATGCATTCATTCTCAATGGGCTCTTCATGTTCCTCTTCCAACTGTCAGATCATAATCTGCAGCTCAACATCATTATCTTTGAAGATGTTTCCATTTCCTCGCGTAGAGTTTTCCCTTCCACACAAAAACAGTTGCAACAGTCTCACAGCAAATGGTTCACATTCTTCTCTCTCTCTCATTTGTCCAAAATGCACAACATCGGATAGTCTTCACTCGGTTAAAAGCCATTCAACCTGTGTCACATATCGATGAGACACTAATTGTGTCTCCCCGATGCCACAGAGCTCATATCGTCTTTATCACCAAGAGTCTTCACTATCGGCAAGACGTTACACCGAGTCTAGAAAGCTATTTCTCAGACTTCTCCTTATCGCCAAGACATCTTATCGAAGTTCCCAAGTCACATCGACCTCAGCATTCTCATCGACGAGACAATCACCATTTGATGAGACATCATATCGATGTTCAAAGGTCACTTCGAAATGTCCAACAGTTGGCAAGACTAACCACCTTCGTTGAGAGATCATATTGAGCATTTTTGTTATACAGAATATCGAATAGTCACCAAGAGTCATATCAATATCAGGTTTCCCATCGGCAAGACAATCAGGTTCGCTAGGAGTTCACACCGAGCCTTCAAGTCATACCGACTTCAGCAACTGCATTGATGAGACTTTCCATAATCGGTAAGACAACATACCGAAACACATGTGTTACACCAAAGTCTCCTTTCGGCCAAACTTACCACTCACCAATAAGTCACATTGAGACTCCTCAAGTTACACCGAAGCACCTGACAGTTGGCAAGACAAACATCTTTTCCAAGACCTCACATCGAGCACAACATGTCATACCGAGTCAGCAAGACAAATGTCTTTCACCAAGACTTTACACCGAGCATCACATGTCATGCCGAGGACCTTTTACTATCAGCGAGACTCCAACAGTCGTTAAGACTTCATCCCAAAATTCATGGGTTACACCGATGACCACAGGTGTATATCTATCAACAAGACTTCCCTTGTTGGTATGAGACATACCGACTATCCAAGGCTCTCCCCAACACCACTTGTCACCCAGAGTCACCCTGATATCTGATAGACACCAACTGTTGGCCAGAAATCTCCCAGTCACTAAGACTTCCTTCCGATAGGAGCAAGTCATACCGATTATCACATTGACTAGACAAACCAAAGGTCATGCCGATATCGGCAAGAATTCCTACCATCACTGAGACATCATTCTGACAGTCCAATTTACGCTGAAGGTTTCAGATGCCAATCGCCAAGACATTTAGGAGGTCATAGTGATAGTTCAGTATTACTAGCAGATCGTCCAGACAACATACCAGTCACAACGACCATTCTTTCTCAGAGATTTCAGCCTGTGATATTGAGGCATCAATCCCAACAATCTCCCACTTGATGAAGATCATATAGGTACCTCCAAATCAACTAGAAACTAAGACCACACTAGCTCCACCAATTCAGACCTTCCATAGTTAATAGTCCAAGGGACAATCTACAACAAAGACGAGGCATCCAACAACTCACTGTCCAAAAAAGCAACCGAAAATGCAACCGATCGTAGCCATCTAGGAAACCACATAGACCTCAAAACATGCTTTCATGCTCCATTAAGAATTCTGCTCCAACATCCAAGATGTCCACATTCAGGCAACAATCCTTGTGATGGAAAGAAAGCCAAGGTGAATAAGCACCATTCCAATGAACACAAGCAAAAGATCCTAGTGATATCACTAACAAGATACTGCTACCACTTCACTATGCTCAAACGCTATACAAAAGCAATTTCAACTTCAAACCTTCAAACAAAACACAATAGTGAAGTCATTTTCCAAAAACAAGATACTAAACATCAACTAGAACAACAATCAGACTGACTGCTTCCATCCAACTAATAAACCCACATGACTGGAAATAGCACCCATAGCTCATGCTATTTCATCCAATCTCACATACCTCATAGGTATCACCATTAGTAAACTTATGCCAATCCATAACCAAATCATTAACAGAAAATACAAGATCCAAGTGTCAACCAGTCAAAGAAGACAAGACACATACAAGAACTCCCACTGCTTGAGTAATCCAGATCTAAAATATCAAAGGCATCGCAAGTCTACCAATACCAGCACATAGAAAATGTAACCCTGTAGTACCAAGGAAAAATCCACAATGATATGCACAACCTACAACAATCTACCACAAGAAACATTTCTCTCACCACAAACCTTCATGGCCACAGAGAGAAACTTTGCACATCATCTTCCTATAGAGCATCCTCCTACATACACTTCTAACAACTAGCTATGTCAAGAATGATCTTCTTCACAATAGAGAAGCCTTAACAACATCCATTTGTTCAATCACCAAGATCAAACCAATTTAAAAACAGCATGGATGTAAGCATCTCAAAGAAGATCAAGCTAGTTCATTTCCTATTTTAGGAAATTAGCCCATACAACATCTCCTACCAATACTCATTAGCAAAAAGGAGATAAAACAAAATTGTACAACTTCCACTATGAATCCTCCAGAACCATTAGACAACAATTCAAGATCCATATCATGAAAGTGAACTTAATAAAACACATCTAAAAATTATAATGGGCCAAATACCTTTCAGATAAACTATCGAGTAGACCAAGAGTGGAACGAGAATACTCCTTCAAGACACAAGTCATCATGACTAATCCAAGAGCAATCTCCTCATAGGTCTCTTATTGAACTCACGTTCAACCAAGGTGTAGGCTTCTCGGATTTTGTACTAAAAAACTTCATCAGGAATACCAATCAGCAACACTTCTCTCATAAGAGAAAAACAACCTCACCTTATTCTTCATGTATCCATGAGTACTAGCAACTGATTATCTCATGCTAAACTTTAGCTGCATTACTACACTATCACGAAGTATCAAGCAAATAATCAAAGCACCCAATACATAAAGAATTACCGGACCACTATCAAAGCTCCAATCATCTGAATCAGGAACTTATCATGACACCATGATCTACATATCCCCTTAGGAGATACTATGCTTCAGGTGACTTCACCATAGTCTCAAGTACAATGCACAATGCCAAAAATCCAGTGCACAAACAAGAGTATACCATCACATACAACAAATAGACTCAAAAAACAAACATCACCTGTCAAGCACCACCAACACCTCAGCCGAAGACTCCAAGCATCCTCCATGGTTCCAAGATGTTGCACATCTTCAAGTAATGTCTATGCAAATGCGAAAGAAACTCTTCTGCAACAACAGGATCAAAGAGCTCTCCCAAGAAACATCTGCAACACTAAAGAATACCATTAACCACCATGTGATGAATCCATAGTCAGTGCTAGAGCTCCCACTGAAACGTGACACTCGAGCTCTCCAAGCATCATGACTACCTACTTTAGGTTCCCATAACTTACTATTCAAGTACTTAAACACTATCCATCCTCTCATCTCAAAGCAATCACACCAATGCACAAGTGACCACAAACAAGGCCAGCTAACAAATCTGCACCAGCAATGAATCAACCTTGTGGATAAAGACATTCCACATCCAAGTTATTATACTGTAGCCAATGGGTAGCTAATCCACCAACTGCATAACTTGTAGATCACAAACATCGAACATGCAAACCCATCATCACATTGGAAACTACAACATTGAGATTTCAAAAAGAATAACCATGTAGACAACATGACTCAAACACCAGATCACACTGGATTTGATTTTCCAAACATGTCTACACCAAGCACCACAACCAAGGAACCCCCAAGCATCACCACAAGAATGCTGAGTGACAAATCACATACCAACACTCCCATGCAGAGAAGAAAACAAACCTCCTCAAACCATGCACAAAGCATGCATGCAGAACTACAATGATCTCATCCAGTAACACCCCAAAAGTCAGGCTCTAGAAAATAGCTTATCAACAGCTCCACATAGCCACAAGTTTTGCTTAACCATGTAAAACCTGCAAAACCATAGAACCATGCAAGTACAAAACATCCTTAGAAGGAAACAACAGTTCAAAAAATACAGGCCCCTTTCAGGCCAAATCTAAACCACCAACATGTACATGCATCTAAGAAAGAGAGAAAGGCTATTTCAAAAGCTTGCAAATCATCTAATGATTAACTCCATAGCCTTCAAGCATTCGAGGTTAACAAGAAATAGTTCCTTCCAACACCAAGAACCACCACCTAGCATAAGCACTTTCTTCCATGACTGAGAAACAAACTAGGCTTCTCAATATCACCAAGGAGCCTCTCAGACAAACACCCAATATGAAAGCTTTACTGCTACATGGCGACAGAGCAAAGAAAACTACCTCATACTTCAAGGTTATACCGCTACCAGCCAGGAGACATAGATCACAACATGATCAACTCCCTTTTGGATCTTGACCATCCTTCAAGCTGCATGTTGTCTCAAAATACCACAAGGCTTCCACTCATCAAAGGATGAATACATTAGTCCATTCCTCTAGTTTGTTCCATCCCATCAAGCTAAGAAATCTTCACAGGAGAAATATCCAAAACCAACAACCATAAGAAGGCTCTAATACCACTTGTAAGGAAAAATTGGGGATATCTTAGAGAAATCTCTAAGAATAGTAGTGCCTTCAGTAACTTTCATTTCAATTAGGTTGCCTCAAAGACACGTACAACTATGTCCTAAAGCAGAAACAAACACAATTTATTTCCCACATTGATCCTTTTGAGAAAAGAACATCTAAATTCATCAGCATGCATTAACAGATTCTCTAATAGAACCAATACAGACATGAAAGATGAGACAAACAACAAAAAAAAAAGATTTACGTGGAGAAAATCCTTTCGAATAAAAAACCCCACTCTCCAAAGTTTGAGCCATTGTATTATTCAGCAACAAAATGTTACAGTACAGTTTCAGGCTCATAGCCTTTTTAGAGATTACATCTTGTTCATTCTAGATACAACTGGTAGCAACTGATCACTGAGTACACAGGAGAGAGTTCGGCAACATAACCCTGCCTCTGCTTCAGCCTCATAGCCTCGGCCTTTCGACCAGCCACTTGGTCTCTCTATCGCTATCTCTCTAGCTCTCGGCTCTTCAGCTCCTTGGCTTATCAGCACCTTTTACAAAATGTCAAATGCATACATATATGCATTCATTCTCAATGGGTTCTTCATGTTCCTCTTCCAACTATCAAATCACAATCTCTAGCTCAACATCATTATCTTCGAAGATGTTTCCATTTCCTCATGTAGAGTTTTCCCTTCCACACAAAAACGATTGCAATGGTCTCACAACAAATGGTTCACATTCTGCTCTCTCTCTGATTTTTCCAAAATGCACCACGTCAGATAGTCTTAACTCAGTCAAAAGGCTTTAAACCTGTGTCACATGTCGATGAGACACTAATCGTGTCTCCCCAATGACACAGAGCCCATATCGTCTTTATCGTCAAGAGTCTTCACTATCGGCAAGAAATTACATCGAGTCCAGAAAGCTATCGCTCAGACTTCCCCTTGTCGCCAAGACATCTTACCGAAGTTCCCAAGTCACATCGACCTCAGCATTCTCATCAGCGAGACAATCACCATTCGATGAGACATCATACTGATGTTCAAAGGTCACTCTAAAATGTCCAACAGTCGGCAAGACAAACCGCCTTCGCTGAGATATCATACCAAGCCTTTATGTTATACCGAACACTGAGTAGTCACCAAGAGTCATACTAATATCAGGTTTGCCATCGACAAGACAATTGGGTTCGCCAGGAGTTCATACCGAGCCTTCAAGTCATATAGACCTCAGCAACCCCATCGGTGAGACTATCCACATTCAATAAGACAACATACTGAAACACATGTGTTACGCCGAAGTCTCTTGTCGGCCAGACTTACCGCTCACCAAGAGGTCACACTGAGACTCCTCAAGTTACACCGAAGCACCCAACAGTCGACAAGACAAACATCTTTGCCAAGACCTCGCATCGAGCACAACATGTCTTACCAAGTCGGCAAGACAAACCTCTTTCGCCAAGACTTTACACCGAGCATCACATGTCATGCCGAGGACCTTTTACTATCGGCAAGACTCCAACAGTTATTAAGACTTCATCCCAAAACTCATGGGTTACACCTACGAACACAGGTGTATATCTATCGGCAAGACTTCCCTTATTAGTATGAGACATACCAACTGTCCATGACTCTCCCCGACACTGCTTGTCGTCCAGAGTCACCCCGATATCCAATAGACACCAAGTGTCGGCGAGACATCTCCTAGTCGCCAAGACTTCCTTCCGATAGGAGCAAGTCATACCGATTTCGCCAAGACTTCCTTCTGATAGGAGCAAGTCTTACCAATTATCACATCGGCCAGACAGACCAAAGGTCACGCCAATATCGGCAAGATTTCCTACCATCACCGAGACATCATTCTGACAGTCCAAGTTATGCCAAAGGTTTCAAATGCTGATCGCCAAGACATTCAGAAGGTCACAACAACAGTTTAGGATTACTAGCAGATCAACCAAACAACATACCAGTCATAGCAACCATGCTTTCTCAGAGGTTTCAGCCTATGAGATTGAGGCATCAATCCCAACAACAACGACATCATTATTTGGGTCAAAGTGAATCTATGTTTTCGACACCATCATTATGCCCTAAATATCATTTTTTAGCAAACACAAAGCATTGTGCAGTCAACTTATGTCTTGGCAGGATTTGAGGAAATTTAATGGTTTTGTGGTTGGTAAAATACAGAGAATGGTTTCCAGGTTAAACATACAGTTGTGTTTCAAGATGACAAAGTGGTATTCAATTTTGTCTGGCAGTTTTTCAAGTCTTCATCATGGTAATTTCAGTCTTTGGAACCCTTGTTTAGTTTATTTAAAGTTTGAAAATGATTAATTGGTTGAGTTCTTCTTTGAATGTATTAATTGCAAGATAATGGCAGTCGAGTTTCTTTGTTGAGAATGTTGTTGACTTTGTGGTTTTCAAATTCATGGTGTTAGCAAGAATTTTTTGAATATTATGGGGTTATTTCTTTTGAGTTCTTCAAACCCTCTTGCTAGGGAACACCATTGAAAATGTTTTTGTATTAAGTAATTATATTGAGGGGTTTTGCATGTTCTTATTTGTTGGTTCCTTGTGTTTATTCTTTGAGTTTAGTGCATCTACCATACACCGACATAGCAAGAAGTTAAGAGGAATTTTTGACAAGAAGTCTAAAAGTCTTACAAAGATTACTCCATGTTGAAATAAAGCAATTATGGAGACTTTCTTCAAACAATTTGTAAAATTTTACATTTGACAGTTATGACAAGAAACAAATAGCAACATATGTGAACTTTTGTATACTTATATAAAAAGTGGTTTATCACTATTTTATGTTCAGTGCTTTTAACAAAGTTATCATGTTGAATGTGAAAACATAATTCTGTAATTGAAGTTTTTGCAAATATTATGTAAAATAGATTGTATAACTAATATATTTAATATTTTAGAGATTCCTGTGAATGAATTTTTAAGATATTAAATGTATTAGATTGAAAGTGAAATACATGTTTTGTAGAGAAACAAAGTGATCCTTTGTAGTTAATGATTTTATTGAGAAATGTATAGAAAAGTGTAGCCAATGAGGCATTGAAAAGTCTATCAGTGAGATAGCATTGCCAATGAGGCATTGGTTTATTACCAGTTAGGCATTCTTGTAACCAGTGAGGTTCTTTGGTCAGTGATTCCATTCTTTCCAGTGAGGCAAATGTATGCTAGTGAGGCATTGTAAATAGTGAGTTTTTGAGATTAAGCCAGTGAGGCATTTACTAAGTGGTTTTTCTACCCCATGAGGGTTTTCCACTCCTGAAATCTGTGTTATGGTCTCATTTGATGCATTGTACATTTTTTTTTCATACTTTTGTCATTTATTGCAGTATTTGATTTCTTGCAAAACATAAGCATCATTAGTTTATATTTTTAAAGAAGTCAATTGAATTGATTTTTATCTACAACACTGATTCACCCCCCCCCTCTCAGTGTTATTTGTACTCCAACAAGTGGTATCAGATCCAAACCCTTGCATAAGTCTAACCAACTTAAGGGGTTCCTGGTAAGTGGAGTTCTATGGGTAAGAAGAATAGAAATAAGGCTTCAAATAGAGAAAAGATAGATGTTGATCAAAAGATTGTAAAACAACCCTCAATCAATATTTGTAAAGAGTTGTTGCATGAGTTTCTCTTGAATGTTGATTTAAAGTGTAATAAAAGAAATGGTCTTGTAGTTGAGAGTTTTGGTAAAAAGGAAGACTTAATTGTAAGTGAAGAAAGAGAACTCTTTGTGGATGAAGATTACTATGAACAAGAATGTGAGGTTGATATAGAAGGTGAAATTTTGTGTGCTCTTGATACAATCAAGCATCTCAGAAAAGAAAATAGGAGATTAGAAGATCAACTTCAACAACAAAAAGACTCCAAGGACAACTTACTTTCAGGTTTTGAAAATTTTTCTTTAGAGTTTGAAGAAGCAAGAAATCAGGTTGTTAACTTAAAGAGTCAAGTTGATAAATTTGACAAATTGATTATCAGTCTAAAAACTGAAATAGAAGAAAATATAAGAGTTGTTGAATTTACCAAATCTGATCTAGAAGTCAAAGCTAATCAGTGTCTAAGATTAGAATTAGACATAGTTTCTTTGAAAAATGAATTTGAAAATGTATCTATTGAGTTGCACAAGATTCTTTAGTTTAAAAATATACTGAATGTTTGAATGACATGTTGAACAAACAAAAACATTATAAGGATATCACAAGATTAGGTTATGAAGAAGGACAATGCTTGAAAGTCAGGAATACACCAAGGAAGAAGATAGATTTGGGTCATCATGTTGTTACTCCTACAAATAAGATAGAAGATAAATGTTTTGGTGAAGGTAGAAGGACAAACAGGCCATCAAGACCTCCATCTTTTAGGTACAACTACTCTCATTTTCATGGCTATTGCTATTCTTGTCATGTTTATGGTCATAGAGCTAGAGATTGTAGAACTCACTCAATAAATGATCTTGTATGGAATAAGAATAAGAGTTCTTATAGTTTTCCAAATCAGGACTATAATAGTGCTTGTTATAATTGCAATAATATTGGTCACATTGCAAGAAATTATAGTAGAAAATTCCTAAATGATGATGTAAGATTCATAAGAAGATATAGACCCTTGATTATGTATTATAAATTTAATGGTGTTGGACATAGAGCCAATTTTTGCAGAAGCAAGGTGTTAAAATAATATGAGCAAGAAGATACTCAAAGACCTATTAAGGTATGGAAAATAAAACAAATGAAAGAGAAGGTTAAACTTAATCTTGTGCATGTTGCACACTGTGCCATAGAAAATAGGACCCTTTGCTTGACCTAGGATTAATTCATGATCAAATGGACTTAATGAGGTCTTAATCTAGTGTTGTGAGGCATTTTATGCATCCACACTATGACTTTGACCCTTGCAAATTGAATAACATGCTTTTAATGACATCTTGTAAAGGTGTTGTAAAGTCTTATAAAGGACTTTCACACTTTTCTAGAATTAATGAACTCATTTATTCCCAATTCAACATTATAAAATTTGTTCAATAACATCATCATATCAATTTATAAGGCTTATAACTTAAACTTAATCTTAAACTAGTGTTTCAATGTGTCTTGTACATTCACATTGGTTCTTGTACTTTCCTAGGGTATGTGGACCTCATTTTAGTGTTGTAAAGTGTATTTAATCATGCTTTCACATTGATTTTTGTGTCCCAATCCTTATTTGACATTCACATTATCATTAATCAGCCCCTATTAACCCATATTGTGCATCCCGAGGCTTGAATTGATCAAATACTCGACAAGGTTGCATTTTAGACCTTATTTCCTTATCTCTTGGCATCTGAGATGTCAAATTGGCCCTTGTGGGACCCATTCACCATGCATGGTGAATCAGTCCCATCCAAGTGGGACCCATTCTCCATGTGTGGTGAATGAGTCCCATTTGGCTCAATTTTGACCATTGAGCGGAAAAAAAGTGAAATTTTAGTTTAATATTACTTCATGTTAGCTTGTGATGAGGTATTAATGGGTAAAATAGGTGAATTTCCTATCAAAGAACCTATCTAAATTAATTTTTACATCCATCAACTCAATGCACATCCATACTTCATTATTCATCCACCAATCTTTCATCTCAAGTCAAGCAACTTAGGGTTTATCGTTGCAAGACATCTAGAAATCTCCTAAGGACATTCAAGGGCTGAACTTCCTCCATTGCTACAAAAATCTAAGATCAAAATCAAGGAAACATAATCAACTCCATTCTTACATGCTTCATTACTTTATTTCATCTTTTTGTTTTAATTACCTAAATGGGGTTTGACCAAGGCAAACCCCCATGCCCTAACATTCACCATTTCTTCTTCTCTTCTTGTGTGTTTGGAGATTTAGGACTCTTGGAAGCTTGGAAATAATTGAAGATCAAGTTACAAGGTTTCTCAAGTCTTCTCTTCATTCAAAAATTCAAAGAATCAACAAAATCTCATTTTTAGACCCGTAAATCAGAGTTTCAGAAGTAGACAACTGTAGGGAAAAAAGGACATATCGAAAGCTTCAGAATCCAATTTTGAAAATATAGAAATTGAAAAGTGGAATCATTTTCCATGGGTGGTGAATGAGTCCCACTCTACAGTCAATTTTGAGTTTTCTTCATTTTTGAGTACCCTTTTGTCTGAAACAAGTTCTGACACAGTTTTGTAGAATTGGGATTGATTAGCCTAGAATGGCAAATGAGTACCTCCAGGCTTAAAAAACAACATCAACAACATTTCAAATGTAATTTATAGTGTTGTTCAATCTTTCAGGTGCACACTTTAAGTTTCATTCATTTTTGTTTAGTTTTGCATTTGTTTCTAGTTCATTGTTGCATTACATAATGTGTTTTAAAACATCACTTGTTTCTTAGGTTTTGTATTGACATTTGATCAATTTCATAACTTATTTTCACTTAGATCATCTTATTTAGTCAGATAAAAATCATACATAACATAATTTGAATGAACATATTAGCATTTTTGGCCCTACCTCTCTCCTTTTAGGTGAAAAACCCTAGAAGAGCTAGAGAAGTGCATTGGTGCCAAAAATCTATGGTTCATTTTGGTAATTTTACATCCTCCAACATTCACACACCATATTCAAGCAATCTCAAGAATTCAAGAATCTTACAACATCTTATCAAGAATTATTCAAGCATTTTGGAGTAGAATTGACTTCGGCAACCCGACAAGCAGATATTTCCATATTTGGTGTTGTAGAGTTGTCTCCTAATTTATTAGAATTTTGGGAGAGGACTGATTCACCACTAGTGGTGAATGAGTCCCACCTTAAGAATGAAAATCTAAATTTTGTCAGATTCTGGATCTTGGCAGTCATAAACTTGATTCCTGACATATTTCACTAGTAGTAGGACTAATTCGCCACCTTGGGAAAATGAGTCCCACTGTTGATTTTCAACAACTTCAAACATCATTCCATACATTCCATATTCCTCAATTCTTGACCAAGTGCACTCTGTTTTATCCCATTTCTTTCTCTTCTGCATTATTTCATCTTCTAGTTCATTGTTTGCATATCACAATGTGTTTTCCAACATAGCTTAAATCTTAGTTTTGCATTCATATTCAATCATTTAAATCACTTAATTTCATTTATATCACTTCATTTAGAAAGTAGATAAAATCACACATAACATAATTTGAATGAACCCTTAGCATTTTTGGCCTAAGCTCTCTCCTTTTAGGTGAAAACCCCTAGAAGAGTTAGAGAGTACATTGGAGCCAAAAATCTATGATTCATTTTGGTGAACCTACTTTTTGAACACTTTATTGTCTGATTTAGAGCCCTTCATCATACCTCAAGC
Organism: Sequoia sempervirens; assembly: GCA_007258455.2. NCBI lineage: Eukaryota > Viridiplantae > Streptophyta > Pinopsida > Cupressales > Cupressaceae > Sequoia > Sequoia sempervirens. The sequence goes on along the minus strand of VDFB02281492.1, from coordinate 279,723,273 downwards.
TTGCATTGATCTTGCATTAGGACTTGCATGAATTCATTTGCATACTAAGTTTCAAATTTTGCATTCATAGAAAAATGCATTTAGGTTGCATTATTAGCATCTAAGTTCATTTTAATTTTCTGAAATTCAGCATTTTTTACTTAGTTATGCATCATAGCACTTAGAAAACACCAAAAACACCTAATTTTTTTTTTTTAATTATGAAAAAATTCCATACTAGGACTCATTCGCCACCCTAGGCGAATCAGTCCCTTTTGACCCCTAAAACTGTATTTTATAGAACTCAAAACTCCGTTTTTAAGATTCTCTTTGGTGCCTTAACCTACCTATATCAATTAGTTTCATTTTTTTAGCATGCATTTCACTAGATCTCACTTAAAAAATCTCATTTCATGCATTTTTTTAATTTCACATTTATATCTTCCACATTTCATTTTTTAGATTATTGCATACTATAATCAACAATTTACTTTGTTTTACATCTAAAAATTGCATTGCACTTTATTTACTTTTGCATAACATGTTCTTTAAATGTGTCTTTGATTTGATTAAACATGGATTTTATAAGCATAACACCCCTCTTATGAGTTAGATTTTGATTACCACAATGAGGAACATGTTAGTACTAACCAAATCATTACATTATCCATTGGTGTGAATACAAGTGTAGACAATCATAACAAACATACTTTTTCTTCTCCTGATACCTCTCCTATTAGTGACAAAGGTATCTTGGTGAAGGAAGTTTCAAGCATTGAGGGTCTTGATTGTCCATTTCCTTATTCTCCTTTGGAAGATGTTAGATAACAAGAACATGAAATCATAGACACATTCCTAAACATCACCTTACCTAGTCCCCATGGTCATCAAATTATTCATCTTCTAATATCCCTCCTCAATGTAAAGAGGATAGGTTGGTGTTAGAAGATATCCCTATTAAGAATCATGACACCCTTGATCGTCCCTTCCCGAATGCTCCTCCCATTTGGGAAAATCTATTTGACAACCATAAAGGTCCTTCTCTCAATTCCTCTCCCACTTGTGATGAAGCTACCTTGCAAACCTCAAACTTGGACGAACATATTACAAGCTCTCCTAGTAGGGTAGATAATATGAAACAAGAGAATGAGACCTTAGAAAAAACCAATAATTAAATAGAATCTTCCCCTAATCTCCCCACTATCAATTATCAAACACATTCAACCATTAATAACTCTCTTAGTTGCTATGAAGTTATTTTGAATGAACCAAACCTTAATTTTCACGAACATGTGGTTTTTTGTTCTCCGAAGAACTCTCCTTCTAGGGAGGATATTTAGATCAGGTTCAGTCTGGTGACATTTTGGCCTCTACTAGAAATGACATCAGTGACATATTCAAGATCTTGAAATGGGCCTACCATGAAATTAATGAGCTCAATCAAAGAAATAGGGCTCTATATAGCAAATCGGAGGAGCTGCAGTTGGCTGCTCTTAGCAATGAAGAAGGGAAACAAAATAAGAACAACACTGGTAAGAAAGGTGGAGACAATGAGGAAAAGTACAAGTCTTTGGAAGAGGAAATGGTTAAAATTAAAAATAACTTGAAAACTGTTGTGGAACAAAACCATAAAATGGCTAGGCACAATGCCATTATTATCAACGCTATGTTTTAAAAGTTGGAAAAAACACAACAGGGTTCACTCGTTGTTGACTTGGAAGTGAAAAAGGAAAGCAAGTTTGAGGACCAAGGTATTTCTAAAAGGAACTAGGCCAACCTCAAAAGGAAAGAGCCTCCCACTACACATTTGGTTCAGATCTTAAAGAGGGGGGTTCAAGATATGAATGAGCTGGAAGCTGAGACTGTTGATCTTTTAAAGACACCAATTTAGCTATTGTTGGTTTTTCAGCTGGTTTTTGGTTATGTGGCCTTTGCTGGCCTTTTTGATGGTTGTGGTTGTTTACAGTTGTATTTTTACAGTATCTATGTTGTCTTTATTGAATTTCTCTTTATTTTGTAGACTTTGTGGTTTTGGGTCCATGTAAAACCTATTTTTTCCTCTTTCAAAAAAAAAAAAATGCCCTTCAATGACAATGAAGACTCTCACTTGTTACAGGATGTTAACATTATTCAACCTCAACTTTTCCTTTATCCTCCTTCACATAAACCTTCTCTGAAACTAGAGTTTACTCTTTATCCACCTTCACACAAACAACAACCTGAACATAAAACCTACATTTACCCTCTACCCACCTCAAACTAATGTATTGTAGTAGCTGGGTTATAATACCATTGCTCATATATATAGCACTTGCAATAATCTACAACTACTACAACCAACCCCACCCTCTTTACCTTTACCCAATCCACCTAGTGCCCCTCATTACTTCCCACACACAAAAGAGTATGATCTTGTTGAATAATTAAAGAATACTCTTGCAAATATTTCCCTCTGGGACTTACTTCATAACTCACAAAATTACCACACTATTCTTCAAACAGCCTTACAAAAAATTGCAGTTCCTCATGGTACAACTCCAAATGATGTGGCAGCTTTAATCCATAAAATGAATAAAACTAATCTTGACATTACTTTCCATTAGTTGCATGAGCTCCCTCCTTTAGAGTTGCGCAAACAAAGTGACGCTTTCATGATCATTGCTCAATACAATCAGATAGGGATAATACAAAACCTTATTGAAAATTGTTCTACCCTTAATGTGTGTAGTGTGAATCTCCTTGATAGATTAGATGTTGACAAACTTCACAAATAAAACTTGATTCCATATCTATTCAAGGATTTGATAATTCAACAAAGCAACCGCTCGGTGTAATCACTTTGCCTATTACGGCTAAGGTGGTTACTTTACAAACCCCCATTCATGTCATGCCTTATGATCTCTCATATAATCTTCTTTTAGGTAGACTATGGATTCATGAGATGAATGCAGTGCCTTCAACTCTTTATCGTATAATGAAATATGTCTATAACAATAAGATTTATCAAGTTGAAGAAGATCCTGAGCCTAAAAGTTTCTTGCAGCTTGAAAAAGGAGCTACAAGTCCTTTGAAAACATTGATTCCAACATCCAATATAGACCCTCTTGAAATAGAAAAAATAATGAGGAATCAGTGTCTAAATTATTTGGTGATGATTGGGGATCCTTAGAATTCACACCATCGTTTATGGGAAAATACATAATAAACAAAAGAAAGATGAGACACAAGAACAACCAACCATAATGTCAACACAAAATTAGTAAAACCTTTCAAAAGAATCCAACTCAACCACTTTAGACAACACCACAAACTACACAACATCCTTTAACGAACATAATAACGAACAACTACCTGATTCTGAAACAATGAAAAAGCTTTATGGAAAAGGTTATGAGCTCATGACACAACCTGGATATAGTGGAAAAGGATGTGGTGCTCAAGAACAAGGTATCTGCAACCCTATAGAGCCTAACACACAACAAAGGACTCATTCTCTTAGTTATTGTCTTTTGTCTGAGATAAAAAAACCTTCACACACACAACACACTCCTAAATCATCCATAACAACTAGTGGTCTTGAACATCATCCTTTGCAAAACATGCAACACACAATTACACCTTCACTTAATGTCAATGCCATCTCGCAAAATTTTCATGATTTGAATTCGTTAGATAATATACCTTCCTATAATGAGAAGAATGAAATATCGCAATCTAGAGACACTTGTGTAAGTATGACATCTACTACTAAGCAAGATGTATCTTTGACACCAATCACATGACCACCTTATCCCATTGATCAAGAGGCTATCTTGTCGAGACTCCTCCAATATCACTTGATCACCCTCCCTCCATGAACTCAAAAGAAATGTTATTGCAAGACTTCTTTCTGTGCATATCATAGAATTCATGGTCACTCCACTAATCAATGTAATTCTTTGAGTCACAAAATCCAACACTTTCAGGAGTTTGGTATGCTTCCCTATGTAGGGGCACCTCATTCCTCTAATTTATATTGATTTTCACTGTAGCATATACATCCTTTCGACTCACCTTTGTCCTGCCCTAAGTGGGGGCAAGGGGTTCAATAGCCTTGTCCTCTTATGTCACTTGTCGTTGTCTCTTTTGAATAGGTCATTAAACTTTCATGAACATACAAGAGAAAGCTTGAGATGTGAACGACATGTCTTAAGACTAACTCGCATGTGACATACTCCCATTTTCATGATGTAGCTCATCGGAAACATATGACTTAGCATAGGGCTTTCCAACTAAGCTCCCATTTCTTCTTCTTTATCTTCTACTTTAACACAATTGCTCACAATACGAGTTCTCACAATTGCTTTAAAGTGGGGGCATACATCACCACTCACATTTCATTGTGTGATTTTCTTTTTCTTGTGATTTCCTCTCTTGGAAGCATTAGGTACAATGTTGCCTAGGATGAGACCTTGCTCTTGTCCTCTCTTGGAAACAAGATGAGATTGTTTGCACTTATCCTCTCTTGGATACATTAAGCATGGCATTCCCTAAGATGATACATTGCATGAACTAAGAAAAATCCTTTTGAACATTCTTACACTATTCTGCATTAGTTCAATGTCTATGAGTGTCAAGCATACAAATTTTTGCTTAATTCATATCTAGCTCAAAAATATTTGTGGCACCTTATTAAAGTTATCAGGAGGTATAACTTTGGTATGGTTGAGTGACAAGCCCATCTAGCAGCACAAATTTCCCCATAGCCACCTATGTGTTTGTGATTTCATACCAACTAGTGTATGCTTCTCACATTTTGGGATTTCTCACCCCATTGATGATCAAAATTTTTGTGGCCCCAGATTGAGTATGTTGTAGACTTATCACCCTATAGACGACCTGAAGTTTTGTGGCCTTAGATATTTTGGATCCTAGGGGCTTGTGCAACCTCCTTTGATCTTTTTCATTCTTTTTCATCTGCATATGAACATTTGGATCTCTCTTGAATGTCCACTTTATAGTGAGTTTGAAGCAAGTTCATGCTCTCACTAAAGTGGGGGCTAAATGTGTTGTAGAAAAAGGGACCCTTTGCTTGATATGGGATTAATTCATGATAAAATGGACTTAATTAGGTCTTAATATAGTGTTGTAAATTGAATAACATGCTTCTAACCATGTCTTGTAAAGGTGTTGTAAAGTTTTGTAAAGGAATTTCACACTTTTCTAGACTTAATGAAGCCATTTCTTCCCAATTCAACATTATAAAATGTGTTCAATAACATCATCACATAAATTTAGAAAGCTTATAACTTAAACTTAATGTTAAACTAGTGTTGTAATGTGTCTTGCACATTCACATTGGTTCTTGTGCCTTCCTAGGCTGTGGACATCATTTTAGTGTTGTAAAGTGTATTTACTCACACTTTCACATTGATTTATGTGTCCCAAGCCCTATTTTACATTCACATCATCATTAATAGGAACCTATGAACCCATATTGTGCATCTTGAGGCTTGAATTGATCAAATACCTGACAAGGTTGCATTTTAGACCTTATGTCCTTATCTCTTGGCATCTAAGTTGTCAAATTGGCCCCTGTGGGACCCATTCACCATGCATGCCAAATCAGTCCCATCTAGGTGGGACCCATTCACCATGTGTGGTGAATGACTCCCATTTGGCTCAATTTTGACCTTTGAGCAGGGAAAAAGTGAAATTTGGGTTTAATATTACTTCATGTTGGCCTGTGATGAGGTATTAATAGGTAAAATAGGTGAATTTCCTATAAAAGCACCTCTCTAAATTAATTTTGACATCCACTAACTCAATTCACATCCATTCTTCATAATTCATCCACCAATCTTTCATCTCAAGTAAAGCAACTTAGGGTTTTATCATTGCAAGACACATAGAAATCTCCTAAGGACATTCAAGGGCTGAATATTCCTTTATTGCTATAGAAATAAAAGATCAACATAATGTCAAGGTAATAAACTCCATTATTACATTCTTAATTACATTATTTCATCATGTTGGTTTAATTACGTAAATGGGGTTTGACCAAGGCAAACCCCCATGCCCTAACATTCACCATTTCTTCTTCTCTTCTTGTGTGTTTGGAGATTTAGGACTCTTGGAAGCTTGGAAATAATTGAAGAGAAAGTTACAAGGTTTCTCAATTCTTCTCTTCATTCAACAAGTCAAAGAATCAACAAAATATCATTTTCAGACCCGTAAATCAGAGTTTTAGAGGTAGACACCTATAGGGCATCAAAGTGTAGATCAGAAGCTTCATAATCCACTTTTGAAAATACAAAACTTTAAAAGTGGACTCATTTTCCATGGTTTGAAAATGAGTCCCACTCTAGGGTCAATTTTGAGTTTTTTCCATTTTTGAGTACCCTTAAATTGTTAGAAACAAGTTATGGCACAGTTTTGCAGAACTGGAACTGATTCGCCCAGAATGGTGAATGAGTCACTCCAGGTGTGAAAATAGCATCAACAAAATTTAAAATTTAATTTCCAGTCTTCTTCAAGCTTTTAGCTGCACACTTTAAGTTTCATTTATTTCTGTTTAGTTTTGCATTTGTTTTTAGTTCATTGTTGCATTACACAATGTGTTTTCAAACATTACTTGTTTCTTAGGTTTTACATTCATATTTGATCAACTTGATAGCTTATTTACACTTATATCATCTTATTTAGTCATATAAACATCATACATAACATAGTTTGAATGAACCTATTAGCATTTTTGGTCCTACCTCTCTTCTTTTAGGTGAAAAACCCTAGAAGAGCTAGAGAAGTGCATTGGTGCCAAAAATATATGGTTCACACATGAAAAATTAATAGAAACTTAAAAGAGGCATCATGGGTTTAGGGGGAGTTTTCCAATATCATATCTCTGACCCCGTATGAGGTTCAATAGGTTTGTTGATGAGTGCTTGTCAAAATGAGTTCACACTTGACTGATTTAGTACATGAGTTTTCAAAGATGGAGCTTAGTGTTTGTAATGTTCATTATGCTTAAGGAAAAAAAATGAAAAGTTTGATTAATAGGTTGCATCCTCCTTTTCACATTTTGTATACACTTGTGGTGGTTGAGTTAAATTGATGTTGTGATTTTTATCTATGGTCTTCATATGTTAGGAGTAAGGTTGAATGTCATCTTTTTTATCCTTATTCATGAAAAAGAGATCTTCCTGACTAGTATCATGATGATAAAAGTTCTATGACAGATTTTTGGCAGCCTTACCAAATAAGGTGATAGTAATTAGCCATATGGATAATCACTAAGTGCTGGATAAAAGTTAATGACAGTGATGGTACTAACTTTGATAGTTTGTGGTAATTGGTTGGTGATATGCCACTCTTAGTTACTTGATAGATGTGATGAAGTCATGTACATTTTCCTATTCATCTATGACTGTACATTTGAAAATGATGTGACTCTCATACTTTTCTTAATACAATGACATGTTTGGTTTGATAGCAGTGAGTCAGTGACAGTTGTATGCATGGTGTTTCTCAAGTACAACATTATGTATGGAATAGCAGTTTGGGTGGAGGTTTTTTGGCATTTTATGTTGTTTTCTATAGTGCTTATAAGGATGGATGTTGGAGTGTGGACAAGTCTTCAATCTTGACAATGGTTTATCATTCTCTACCTTGTGTTGGCAGTGATTTGAAAGAACAGTGACATTGCTATTGATTTATCATTAAAATCCTACATTAAGCAGCAAAGGGTTGTATCTTTACAGAAGTTTGGTATTCTAATGGAGGCTTTGGTTGATGGTTCTTAATATCATGTTTAGGATTGATGACAAAAAAAAAGTGATATACTGCCAATTATAATAAAGGACTCTATCTCTAGGATATGGTTACACAATTAGTGTCTTGATAGTGTGTATGTAGATAATAAAATATTAGTATTACATATCATTGTGATGATTGTCTTGAAACACACAAGTATTTGATAATAGTGCCTAGGTTATCAGTGTGTACCAACTATGTTTATTGTTTCTGCTATAAAAAGACCCTACATAAAGTGACAGTACTTGATGATGATGAACAATACTTGAAGATGCAGTCCATTCACTTGCTTGGTGATGAATAATACTTGGAGACATTCCCTTTGAGTCTTCACATTCATGGACTTGGCTAGCTATAGACTATTTACTTCATTTACTTTCTTGGATAGTGGTTCTTGCTAATATTATTATGTTTTTCTAGTGAGCGGTGGTTTTGGTGAATGTGTGTTTCTTCATGCCAAAGTGATTGTTGGCCATTCTCAGATTATTGTTAATGATCAGAGTTTTTAAGTATTTGTAGTCACTATTCTATAAAAGGGTTGCAATCAACTTGATTTGTCAATGATTCAAATGTTGGTAATCACAATGCAATGAAAGAGTTACTGTCAGCTTGAATAAGGTACAACTACCTATCTTGTGATTTCTTTGAGACAATTAATAGTGGTCATTATTCTCTGGACTGAGTATATTATCCAATAATAGTTTAACATTTTGCAATGCTAAACTATCAGTTAAGTGCATCTTAAATGTGTTGTTCCCTAAGTTTCTCCTATCTATCATGTCATTTTTCTTACTTGACGATAGTGGTAAAACAATACTTGTGATGACTGTAGTTTGTGTATGGTGAATAGAATAGTGTAACAGTGGTATGGCACAACATATTTGATAGCACAACATATTTGTTATAGTGGTGTTTGCTAGTGGAAATACATAGTGATAGTGTAATAGTTTGCTTCATTGTAATGCCTATAATGCTTGAAAATAGTGGGTACTATGTGTAATAGAGCTAAGTGGTTCTTCAATGAACTAGTGTTTTTAAAATGAACAATAAGCTATGATAATGGGGCTACAAATATGCATCAACAATATGTAGATTTACAGTGCAAAATAAGTTTGTGGTGCAAAATTTTTGCAATTTTCATGAGGAAATAGTGCAATTTTTGTTCAATGGCTATCATGTTCACATTCTTCAAGACAAGTTTTTAGTAGTGAACAATAGAGATAGAAACCAATGATTGTTCTAAGTGACTTAATCATGAAAAATAGTTCATGAGGAGGAATTATGTTAGATAGTCACAATGTGATAGTAGATGCAATGAGTTCTTTGTTGATTCAGAAGAAGGTACAACAATAATCACAGTTTCTTGGGTATAGGGATCATTTGGAACAACAAGTGTAATGATTAGATTGTATGGTCTGGTTGTATGGCTTTTTTTTTAACAAAAAAAAGTGATTGAAGTTACAATTTGTAGTCTTCTTTTTTACTTTGATGTCTTGTTTACATTCAAAGATATTGGTTCTTGATATTTCTCATCTAACCATGGAATGACATGAGGTTTTTTATGCTATAAGTGGTCATACTTGTCTCAGGGGGAGAAATATTACAGTGATTTGTTTTTTTTGTGTGACAGTGTACATATATACACTATACAGTGTATTCTAGACAGTGGTATGATCTGGATTTGGTATTTGAGATTTACAGGTTGATCTGATAGTTGCTTATAATAGGGAAGATCATATGTTCAAATAGTGGCTTGATTCCTATGATAGTTCTCTATGTGAAGTCCTTACCAAGATAGGGGGAGTTATTCTTTCTTTTTTTTTCATTCTCTCCTACCATGTGTGTTATTTTTTCCTGTTGATATGGTATTTTGAAATTAGTAGGTTGATTTTATTTGGTATGATAGCGACATCTACTTGTTTGGTACATACAAATCTTGGACATGTATCTTTGTTAGAACTCTTGGGAAGGTATATTTGGTGGTTCACTTTGTGTTTTTTGATAGATTGGATGATCTCATGTTAGTCTGGAATAGTGCTCCTTGTTATGGGTTAATATTTATAACAACATAATTGTTTTCTTATTTTATAATAGCACTATAATTCTAGTTGATGCACTGCTTGGTACAAATAGTGGTATACTTCAGTGTTTCATTTGTCAACAAATATGATTGGTATATCATCATGCTGCATATGGATAGGACTAATCAATCACAGGTTGAATTGTATTCTTATTCTTTATGATGTTCAAAGGTTTCATTGATATATTTCATTCATGATCCATAAAATTCCTCCAATTCATGGATTCAGGGGGAGAAATGTGTAGTGAGTTGATGAATATTCAGTTATCTGATGATATTTTTGGCATTTTATGTATTGATGATCAGTGGATCCATTGCATATTTCTTGTTGGTATCTGACTTATCTTCTTTGAGGTGACAAGTATGTGCTAAAAGTAGTGGTATGTGTAGACAATAATTTATTACTTCCACATTCAGTTGTTGCCCTCAAGGTCTTATGGTTGTTCTTCAGGTTTCATATATGCACACTAAATTGGTGTTTCATCTATAAAGTATATTTTCATGCCTATATTTCATTGATTTGATTATTTTTATGAGGAATTCCTTTGTCTCTTGATGCAAAAAGGGGGAGAGAGCTATGGTGTTTCTCCATCAAGGCCAAAGGGGGAGTTTGTTGCCTCTCACAGTTGTTTCCCTTGATGTCAAAGACACACTGCTCGCACTTGATGGGTATTTGATAGGAATACAAATATTTCACTTGGTTGGCTTCTTTAGTTACTATTACAATGACATATGTGATTAACAAAGCTGGTGAAAGTATTTTATGGTGCACACTACCTTGTGGGGAAATGTGAAAAAGACACATCAATATGTTTGATTTTATGGCATATACATGGTTTTGATTTCTAAGGGAATACTATTTTCGAATGCATTATTACAATTTAAAGTGTCTTTACAAAATAAATACTTACAAACAACTAGGCATTATGAGGTTTAATGTAGTCATACAATAATGTCTCATACCGACATAATGATAATTGTTTTTTTTTAGAAGGGGCAACATTGAAATCATTATTTGGGTCAAAGTGTATCTATTTTTTTGACACCATCATTATGCCCTAAATATCATTGTCTAGCAAACACAAAGAATTGTGCAGCAAACTTATGTCTTGACAGGATTTGAGGAAATTTAATGGTTTTGTGGCTGGTAAAATCCAAAGAATGGTTTCTAGGTTGCACAGAAAGTTGGGTTTCAAGATGACAAAGTGGTATTCGACTTTTTCTAGCAGTTTTTCAAGTCTTCATCATGATAATTTCATTCTTTGGAACCCTTGTTTAGTTTATTTGGAGTTTGAAAATGATTAAATATCTGAGTTATTCTTTGAATGTCTTAATTACAAAATAATGGTAGTCGAGTTTCTTTGTTGAGAATGTTGTTGAATTTGTGGTTTTTGAATTCATGGTGTTAGCAAAAAAATTCTCAATATTGTGGGGTTATTTATTTTGTGTTCTTCAAACCCTTTTGCTAGGGCACACCATTGAAAATTTTTTTGCATTAAGTAATTATATTGAGGGGTTTTGCAGGGTCTTATCTGTCGGTACCCCATGTTTATTCTTTGAGTTTAGTGTGTTTACCATACACCAACATAGCAAGAAGTTAAGAGGCATTTTTGACAAGTAGTCTAAAACTCTTACAAAGATTACTCCACATTGAAAGAAAGTAGTTATGAAGACTTTCTTCGAACAACTTGTAAAAGGTTACATTTAACAGTTATGACAAGAAATAGATGGTAGAATGTGTGAACTTTTGTATACTTATATAAACAGTGGTTTATCACTATTTTGTGTTCGGTGCTTTTAATAAAGTTATCATGTTGAATGTGAAAACAAAATTATGTAATTTAATTTTTTGCAAACATTATGCAAAATAGATTGTATAACTGATGTATTTGATATTTTAGAGATTCGAAGGAATGAATCTTTAAGATGTTAAATGTATTAGATTGAAAGTGAAATACGTTTTGTAGAGAAATAGAGTGATCCTCTATAGTTAATGATTTTATTGAGAAATGTATAAAATAGTGTAGCCAGTGAGGCATTGAAAAGTGTATCAGTGAGATAGCATTTCCAGTGAGGCATTGGTTTATTACCAGTGAGGTATTCTTGTAACCACTGAGGTTCTTTAGTCAGTGAGGTCATTCTGTCCAGTGAGGTAGTAAAAATGGGAAGCCAATGAGACATTGTAAACAGTGATTTTTTGAGAGTAAGCCAGCGAGGCATTTATTGAGTGGTTTTTCTACCCCATGAGGGTTTTCCACTCTTGAAATCTTTGTTTTATGCTCTCATTTGATGCACCATACATTTTTCCTTCATACTTCTATCATTTATTGCAGTATTTGATTTCTTGCATTACATAAGCATCATTACTTTTTATTTAAATTAAAGAAGTCAATTGAATTTTTTTTTATCTACAACACTGATTCACCCCCCTCTTAGTGTTGTCTATACTCCAACACTATTAGCTTGAATACGTAGTATATAATCTTTAATTCTTGTTCTAGTTATTTATTTGAATCTTTTCTTAATAATTATGGATCAAAATTTAATTGTTCTTCCTTTCTTCTTGTGCTTTTGTTATGTAATTCTACAAAATTATAAGTTTTTTGTTCATCTAACCTATGTATGGCTTCTTTCAGGTGTTATTAGTGTAGGAGTTGAGTCCTATGGGTGATTTGTGTGAACTCTATTACAAAGAGAACTTATGTATTTTTCACATTATAGGTAGATGAGTAGAGTTATGGATCACATACAAGTAAAAAAAAGAGGAAATGATTGAGTTGGTAGAGCACTATATATGGTAGAAGTTGCTGAAATGCTAAAAGCCCTTAAAGCAAGGCTCAATGCCATGGAAACATATTAAAATTTGGCATTATATCCATTTATCATGGTAGTTGATATTTCTAAAACTATAGGTTAAATATAAAATCAATTATTAAAATTTTAAAGTCATTCAAAAAAGTTATAATAAATTGAAAGATTTTAGAATATGGGCCCAATCTATAGCTAGCCTATATTATACTAAATATATAAGTGTGTCACTTAGTCAAACTTTTAACATTAGTAACCACTTTATGAGCATATCAAGTAGGGTGGATGAGAAGAGTGTTGTTAGGCTTGAAGAATGGTTAGGAGGAAATGACAAACATCTTTTGTGATAAGACCTCAACTATAACATTGCGAAAGAGTCATACTTTTTATAAAAGAAGCAAGCACATTGATACCAAATATCACTTCATCAAATAATTGGTCAATAATGATGAAAATATTAAGAGACTCAAAGAAATTTTGGACATAATCAATTTAAAATATCAAACTTAAGAGAGAGTGTTTGTTGTAAGATTGCTTTCCATTGGAGCCCTTTCACCTATCCTATCACATCCTAGTATAAAATATTAATAAAAAATCTTCTTTGTAGATCCTGTATTCAAAGTCATACTCGAACATTATTGTAACATCAATCTACAATTTTTTTTCTTGACCATAAACCTTCTTTTTTTAGACTACAGGAATCGGCCGGATATCCATCCCCCTATAAACTGCAGTGCGCCTGTTAAACTTTTCTCACATGACCGGTGATGCTGGTATGATACACCCTTTGATACCATGAGGATGGTGGGGAGACTAGACCTCGCCACCTCTTGCCTGCAACAGGATGCTTTAGCCAATCGAGCTAGGCCCACCGCCCCAATACTTGACCATATATATATATATATATATATATATATATATATAAGTCTTCAAACCTTCTTTTTTGAAAAATATTAAATTTTTCATTTCATACATAGACATATACAACCACCTTCATTATTAAAAGGTAATAACAATAATATAAGTGTCTCTAAATTATAGAGAAAAAGATTATATATATATAAGAACATAAAAGAAATTAATAATAATAAAAATGATAACATTTTTTTAATTTCTAATGATAACAATTTTTTAATTTCTTATCCATGATTGTTTGATCTATTTCTGTTTTATATGCATAGATCGTAAAAATACAAATTTGTTTTAATTTAAAGAAAAGAGAGTATTTTGGAAAACAGAATAGTCTGAAAATATAGCATTAAAACAAAATTTGTGTCAATGCGCACCTCTCATTGCCAAAAATAAACAGACTATAGTGGTACATGCCTTCTTGAATACGTAAAATTAGACCGCCTTTAGGATTTGTAAATCTTGACTCTGCGTGGTTCGGTTAGAATTAAATTCTAAACTATCTAACAAAGCGTATTGACCACGTAAGCGTCCAGCTTTTTTTTGACTTTGATAGAGGAACCTTTCACAGCCAAAGATTCAACATTGAATTTATAGTAGAAGATTGAACATTGAAATTTTTTTTGGAAATTTCGTAATTTTGTGGTTCTATTTTTAGACGACATTAAAATCTGTCATTCATTCATGAGACATCTGGATAGTTGATGTATTCGCCCTATCTGATAAATGAGGCATCTGGATAGTTGATGTATTCGGCCTATCTGATAAACGAGCAATCCTTGCCAATTTTACTTCAATACAATCACCCGTCCATCACCCAATGTCCCGTTTTCATCTCCTTCATACCTTCTTTCTCTGTACCCTTTTACTCCCCTGTTCGCTATGCGCAGACCTCAGTTATACTTCTTGCAAAACCAATGATACATGCGGCAGTATAGATATCGCATATCCTTTCGGTTTGCGGGGAAGTGGTTGTGGTCTGTCACGCCTTCAGATCGACTGTGTAGACAAGGTACGTCCTGTAATAGAAATTGCAAGCTACAAATACACAGTCTTAAATTTCTACCGTGATAATCAGACGTCAACAATAGTGGATGAGGAGTATTTCCAAGAGTGCACATCTTCATACAATATTTTTCATGAGATAAATGACACGAGTATCTTTGATAGAGTCAAACCATATAAAATCACTCTCTTCAAGTGTGGCACGCTATGTGTACTCTATAATCTGTCTTTACCTTCGTTGTCATGTACTTTGGAACAAGTGGCTGTTTTAGGGGGAATAGCACATTGGAATATTACAAATAACCCATTATATCAGAATTGTCACAGATGTGAATCAAGCGGTGGTTCGTGTGGTTACAATATTTCTGATAATGGGCAGTTCCTTTGTTTCTGCGAGAACACGGTCCATCCAAATCAATGCCCCCGAGGTATTTGGTTCAAATCTCTTTATATTTTCCTCTTAGTACCTAAATAAGTTTAGTTGCCTTACAATTTGAAAACAAATAATATGAAAGATTATTATCTATCAGTTAGTTCATCGAATTTTACTTTTCCTATCTGATTATCATTTACCATACTTAAACAGGCAAGAGCTCAGATCGTGGAACTATAACAGGTAAAGTTTAAGGAACTTTTTTGTGTGAATTTTAAATATCTTCTAATTTTCTTTCCTGGTGGAGTCACTAACATATATTACTACTCATCAATATCAGGTATAGCTATTGGGGCAAGTGCTTTCATAATTATAGTAGCACTATTTCTCATAGTTGTTTATCGAAAGAGGTTATCCTACTTGAAAGGGAACCAAACTTCTGTTACAACCGAACCTATGAATTCAGGGTCTATTGGGAAAGTGGAGAATTTTCTCCAAAGTTATATTCATCAAATGCCGACCAGATATTCGTTCTCTCAGCTAAAGAAGATCACCAAAAACTTTGCAGATAAATTGGGAGAAGGAGGATTCGGCGTGGTTTATAAAGGAAAGCTCCGCAGCGGTTTTTTGGTGGCCGTTAAACTTCTTGATCAATCAAGACACAGTGAGAGCCAGTTCATAAACGAGGTTGCAACTCTGGGAACCATTCATCACGTTCATTTGGTTCGGCTGATGGGTTATTGTTTTGAAGGATTCAGGAGTGCGCTTGTATATGAGTACATGGCCAATGGATCCCTAGAGAAATTTATATTTAAACAAAAAGAACAAGAACAGATGCTGAATTGGGATCAATTGTATTCAATTGCTTTGGGCGCAGCTCGTGGAATTGTGTATTTGCACCAAGATTGTAGCAGGCGCATCATTCATTTTGACATTAAGCCTCACAATATATTACTGGATGCAGATTTCACACCCAAGGTAGCTGATTTTGGTCTGGCTAAACTGTATGGGAAGGGCGACGACCACGTATCAATCACGGCAACGAGAGGGACGCCGGGATATGTTGCCCCAGAGTTGTGGTCCAGAAAATTGGGGCCTGTAACGGACAAATCAGATGTTTACAGTTTTGGAATGGTATTACTGGAAATTACCGGGAGGAGGAAGAACATTGAGTTACAGGTGAGTCGTTCAAGTCAACTGTATTTTCCGGAATGGGCATTCAATCTGATAGAGAGTGGGGAGTTGGAGAAGAGGTTGAGAGAAAGAGATAGAGGGGACAATATGGAAGTGGAAGATGAAGAGAAGGTAAGGAGAATGGCGAAAGTAGGACTTTGGTGTATTCAATGCAATTCCAATGACCGACCGTCTATGAGCAGGGTCGTACAAATGCTGGAAGGAAACGGTGATGATGTAAGCAATCCTCCATTGCCTTTCAACTCCTCCCCTCCGCGTGAGGTACCATTGTCATCTTCGACCGGAGAATCTTCATCCATGGTATAGAGTCCAAAAGACGACTAGGACTTTTAATCTATCTATCCATCTAGAAATGAGATATGTAAGGAGCCATCCTCATTTAAGGTAAATAACTCCATGACAATAAATTATTTGAATAAATTATTTGTGAGCATTATTATTATTTTACAACTCTTTTCTTGTTAGGAGATTATGCAATGAGGCCTACTCTTCTCCATTTAAAATTATATGCATATTTTCTAATTTTCTAATGTTACTTTTTGAGTATTTTATTTATTATTAAAATATATACATTTTGAGGAGAATAATATAGGTGTATTGAAATCTACCAATTTTGAGTGGGTTGGATTTGTAGATAGTATAAGGTCTATTAATATTTAGTGTTTTCTTTTTAATTTATAATATTTAGTAGATGAATAATTATAACTATTAATTATTTTCTTTTTTTTTTAAATTTCTAAGATAAGAATATTGAGTTTGTTTAGTGATTTATTTTTATTTATATATTTAATTTTTAAAATTATACAACAATTCATTCTTTACAACTATCTATTAACTTGAATAACTAAAATATTAATTTGAATTATTCTACTAATTTATATCAACATTTTTTTAAAATTATGAATCAATTGTTCATTGGTCTTCCTTTCTTGTTCTCTTTTTGTTCTATAATTCTAAGAAAATGTTAGTTGATTTCTATTTAACCTATTTATAATTTGTGTCATCTTTTATTAGAGTAGGGGTCAAATCCTATGAGTGAGGGATGTGTGAATTCTTTTACAAAGAGTATTTGTGTGTTTTTCAAATTGTAGGTGAATGAGAGAATTCATGGATTGTATAAGAGGAATACGAATAGGAAATAACTAAGCTAGTAAAGAACTGTGTATGGTAGATGTTGTTGACATGTTGAGTGTGCATAAGGAACAACTCAATGTCAAAGAGTCATTAAAATTTGACATTATGTATTTTTATCATTGTAGTTGGTCTTTCTCAAATTACATGTCAAATATAAAATTACTTATTTAATGCTTAATTTCATTTAAGTTTTTCTCTTATAATAAATAATGGTTATGATTTAATCCAATGTAATGAGAATTATACTTAAAATATTAGTATGCCACTTAATTTTACTTTTGACATATATGTGCATCTTTTAATCCTAAAAATAATTAGACTATAAAGGTGTATTCCCTCTTGGATAGGAAAAATATGAGAACCTTTAGGATTGTATAATCGTCTTTCCTCTTGGTAGTATAGTGTGAAAAAATTCTAAAATAGCTATGACAAGTCATATTGACAAGATAAGTGCCCAATTTTTTTACTAGATGATCAAATATTCAAATCCTACCTTGATTTCATCTTAATGAGATGTCATTGGAATTATTGGATTCACCCTCTCTAATAGAGGATGAATCCTTATCCATTTTACTTCAATAAAATCACACATTTTCCCCTTAATTCTTTTTGGATGTCTTTTTCTATTTATTTAGAGTTACTTTCATAGCACTAAAGTGGTATGTTACATAGATGCAAGTACAAGTGTATCTTGAGAGAAATTTTTATAAAAATAGTGAATATTTTGTTGTAATTATACAAACAATATAATGTATTCCATATGCAATTCTTGTGCCTACATACTCAAAATTCATAATAGTTGGTTACCTATGAGGTTTGCTGAAATAGTGCAAAAACTATATATGTTTTGAAAGATCAATTTGACAATATTTTGTTTAGACTAATTTTTACATGTTATAGAGGATTAATAGTTGTAGAGGGCATGTGCAGGATCATGGTATGCCAAACAGGCCCTTAAGTGGCAAAAAATTCAGAAAAATCAGTGTTAGGCAACTTGACGTAAATATTTGAATAAGTTATCTATATTATTTCAAAAATATGTAAGAATAGAATTTGTAGAAAATTGAATGTAGTTTCTAAAATACTAGGTTTATTTAAAAATAAATAAAATCTATTTGGTGAAAATTTGAAATTTCAATGCAGTAGTACTTAAATTTCGGGGAAAAATAAGAAGTAGGTGTCTATCTGACCACCCTAACCATAATAAAATGATAATATTTTTTTGTAAGATTTTATATATAAGTAGAGGACTCATGTTCGGATGTGATGCATATTTTTTGTAATTTTTTCCAAGTAAATAATTAATTATTAATTTTTATTACAACTTTTAGAAAATATAAAACTCGTTCGACCACCTTAACTTGGTCAAAAATTCATGAAATTTAATTTTTATTTTTTAATCCGATAGTATGTAAAGCATAGAATGTGTATGTTTTGGATTCAAAAATATGATACGCTTTGAAAGTTATAGATGTTTTTCAATCCCTATCGATTAGGACTTTAATCGTAATTCTAATAGAAAATGAATAATAATTATTTATTAAATTCAAATTAAATCATAATTTATATTTTTGGAAAGCTGAGAATCTCCTCTAAAAACCCTTTTTGTTTCATTAATTTTGGGTGAAAAAAAAGTCATCAGCCACATACCCTACAAATATTGCCACTTTTTGGCATACCATGATCCTGCACTTACCCTAGAGGTTTTTGATTCTTTTCTTTTTCTTTTGGTGTTTGGATGGAAATATTATTTTATAGGATGTTGATATTGTTTACTTTATATTATATTTATTGTGATAGAAGGTAGAGAAAGACACATACTTAGAGAAGTTGACATATAAGATAGAATTGGAGGTTTATGTGCCTTATAATTTATAGGATCCTACCTAGGTTTTGTTGAGGATGATTCAACTCCCACATAGGCCTAGTTGAGAATTATGAGAGGCTTAACTAGAGATTGATAAAGAACATAATTATAGGAACTAGCCATAGTTTTATAGAGTATAGTGTATGTGGTTTATCCTTTAGTTATTTTGAGATTGGAATATATATTTGGTTTGGAGAATGTTGGCATCAAAAGTTAGACATTATATTTTAGAATTCACATTGATCAATGTAATATTGAAATGTATTATAAAAAAAATAATTTGAGAGAATATTTAATATTAGAAATATAAGTATCTAATAGTTGTATGTGTAGTTAATAGTTGCATACATAATTAATGCTTGCTCATTTAATATTATTTATAAGGGTAGGTCTTCCATACCTTTATAAAAAACCTCTTATCTACTTGAGAGAATTCTATTAAGTAGATTGATCCATCATCTTATAGTGAAAAATTGTCTAGATATTCATGATTTGACATATCCAACTTAGTCATCATCTATGTTGACATCATTTATAGAAATATCAAATTCTCATCATTCTAGTTATCACCATACATTCATGCTCCCTATTCCTAAATCACATATGGTACCTAATCCATCTTATCAACACTAGCTTAGAGATCTTTGAGCATCCTCTGAATACATCATTGGCATCATATCAATCTTTATATCATGTGTAGGATTTAGATACATTCATCTTACTTCCTAGATATTCTTAT
The DNA here is from genome assembly GCA_007258455.2 of Sequoia sempervirens. Classification (NCBI taxonomy): domain Eukaryota; kingdom Viridiplantae; phylum Streptophyta; class Pinopsida; order Cupressales; family Cupressaceae; genus Sequoia; species Sequoia sempervirens. The sequence continues at coordinate 279,703,394 of VDFB02281492.1, read as the reverse complement.
ATGGAATGGGAAGTCATCTTACACATAGTTATGGTGTTGTTTCTTTCCAACGGGAGAAATGTTGTTATCCGTTCATGCATCATCTTCAAAATTCAACATCGAGCATATACCAACAGTGTGCAAGTACCATTTTGATGGGAGGTTGCATTGTTTCTTTACTCCTATCATTTTTGGGAGGAACAATTTCCTCACATTGAGTTCTTTCCTTCATATTTTATTAGGGAGTCACATAGAACTTCTCTCATATGGGGAGGACATCCATTGTACTTTGTGCTAGAAGTAGTCCTTTGAGGGTCATCATGAATCCTATCTTATTCACTTGTATATTCTATTTAATTGCATCATTTATCTTTTGGAGAGGGGTTTTTACTTCCCACTATACTTTTCTCCTTTACTCCACTTTATGAGAAACTTGTACATGAGTACCTAACATGGTCTAGTAGTTGAGAATAATCATTAGTATATAAATTACTCCCTGAGTTTCACTTAAGGTGGGTGTTAGTGTAAATAGAGTCATTATTTACCTAGTTAGCTAATCACCTTTCTAGGATTGGCCTTTTCACACTCATAGCTTAAGATTTTTTAGGTTTATTTTTCTTTTGTCTCACTTCATAGCATTGAGACATGTGTCTTCATCACTTGAGACACCTACTGACACTTTCTCACACACTTATCAAGTTAGATCACAAGTGTCTCATCTTTGGAGGGTTAGTCAGTTGTACAATACTACCTTCCTACCTCATCTACCTTGCTTATATATGCAAGGTTTCTCATTGTATTTACACACTCTTAATTTTGTGTATTAACAGAAATGCTATTGTGCTTATTTTTTTCACTTGTGGAAGTTTATTCATACTCTTGATCTTGGAATTCTCCAACACAACAATCCATTATAATGCAATTTCTAATTTCTATTTCTTTTTTCATTTTTTTTTTCTTTTGTATTTTTCCTTTCCCAAAATAACATTTAACAAATAAATTAAAAATTCTAATTCTTTTATTTCTTATTTTTAGGGATAAAGAATGATCCAATTTAATTTTACCAAGCAATGAAATATTTCCTATTTTTCAATTTGAATGAACAATTAAAACAATTCCAATTACACTTTTCTTGACCAATGAATTAATTTTAAATTATAATTTAATTCAACAAAATAAATGGAACAGAATTTCCAATTATTTTGACAATCATTTCCCTTTTCCCCAATTTCTCAATTTCCCCAACTATATCAAATATAATTAAAACTTAATTATTTGACCTTTGAATATAATTAAATTATAAATGGGAAAATAAAAAATAATCAATGCAATCACCTATTTATGGTTTTTTCATTGCACATTAATTCCTAAATTGCCACCAATTTGAATCTAGATCCATATGGGTAATTAGGAAGCATCTCACACTTAGACTAAGTGTGATAGACCTACCATAGTCACATCATATGATTTTATAATCCTCCAAATACTCTTTGTGTGATTAAACATACACCATAAATCCTTTTAAAAGGACACATGTACACACATATTAAGTAGGGTCCTAGATAAATCTAGCATATGTATAGAAATCCATGTGATAGATAGTCACTAATCCATATAGTTGCATATGAACATCTATATAAAAGAATTCAAATATTATATTGCTATAATATTATAAGTCCAAAATATATGTAAAGAAACTACACCCCTCTTTAATATTACCAACAAGCTTGTGTGGCTTCTCATAGATCAAACAATTTGGCTTTACTACTCAATATCCATGGTTATAAATTAAATACACCAATTGAATTTGTAATATCTTATTTAATTTTATTTCACAATCACCTTTCAATGTCAAATAAGTCACTCTTTTACTTTTCCTTTACAAATTTATTGCACCTAATAATGTTGGGCCCACCAAATGCTAACAATTAGACCACTTTCCAACATACAATTAGTTTTCAAGATCAAGTCTTATATGGGCACTCACATATATGCTTTTTTTCAATAAACTATGTATGACACCTCAAAAAAAGTGTCCAAAAGGAGTATGTAACCATATGTGGATGAAAAAATTGAAACATGAAGGCAAGATCATTCATTTCAATATTCTATTATGGGGCGTAAAATACACTTGTGACTGCACATGCCTAATATGAAAAACTAAAGAGATGACATTTAGTCTCTACATGATAATAATAAATTCACTTTAGGCATAAGTAGTCACACATAACAAGTCAAATTTCAAATTCAAATTAAGTGCAAGTAAAAATATAAAGATATAGGCATAAGACTTAAATAGGAAATTCAAAGGACATGGACAATTATACATAATCCATCATGATTGTAGAATGTGAAGCAAGACTAAAGCATATATGTAAACATGAAAAATTAAGAAATGAAATTGGGAAAAAAGAAGAGATGGACAAGGGCCATTAACACACGACAAAGAAAGAGATCCTCATTTATACATTTGTAGGCACACAAAACCCCCCAATATTAGATTTATTAGATTGGTAATTTTACTAAAGGTTCATAGAATGAAATAAAGTGCCAAAAAATGGGAAATATAGATGGGTATCAATACAACCAATCTACTTAAAATATCAGTCAAAGATTAGGGTAAAATTATGTTAAAGTAAATATTGAATGATGGGTAAAAATAGATGTCCAATTCACCTAATTAATAACATCAAAATAATATATTGTCATCCTAGGTTCTATTTCCTTTTTTTGAACCTTATAATGCAACATCAAACATGGAAATTATGTTAATATTTATAACAAAAAGTGCAATAGATTATGAACTAGTCATAGTAGTATAATTTTAACAACATTTGTAAGATTTATTGGATGTTATGTTAATCAAGCATGTGATGTGTTATAGGGCTTGATTACAAAAGATTAAGTATTATTGGAATAAATGAAAGTATAACTTAAAGAACATGATTGTATAGCTAATATATCCTAAATTTTTGATAAAATTAAGCATAAAATATTTGGACTAGCCCAATACAAACTAATTTCTTTCAATATAAGCTCTAATAAATTCAAGTGGTGGGTATTGATGGAAATATGATGTAAATTCTTAAATTGTTTTTCATTTGCATGAACAACAATTTTAAATCTTCCATTATGAGGTCATCTTCATATATTTTGGAGTAAAGGACACATGAGAAATTTATCTAATCCAACTGTGTATAATTATAAAGAAGTTACATGTCTATTGGAGAAAATAATAAGTGTAGTTAGATGTTTAATATCATTATTTCATTTCTAGAAAAATGTGGTAGTGCAAAACTTATGTGCATGATAATTTGGGCATTTTGGTAGACAACACCTAATGTTGATATGTTGGATTAAAATATATTGAATGAAATTATTATAGGGTGATCACACAATAGTGTGGACCCCACTTTTTGGTCAAAGTAGGACATTGAAATCAACATTTTTCACCAATTTTTCACTTTCTGACACCTATAGCAACTAAGCTATCAAGAATATGAAGATAACATAAACTAGTGATTTTTTAAGAATCTTTTCTAAATTATTAAAAAAAAAATTAAATTAAATTAAGAAATAATTTGTGTTTTTTAACATATCTTTTAATAACTTTCTTTTATAGTTATCTATATTGTTAAAAGGTGATGTTTTTCAATATAGCATAACTTCATTTGTAGGATGGATAAAATTATAAATTTTTAAATATAGATTTGTAACACATGTCTCAGGCATGAATATTTTTCCATAATTTTTTTTTGCATTATTTATTTTTATAACTTTTAAAACTAGGATTAGCTATAATTTAGACATAGACTCATTTGGTATTGCATAGTTTTTTTAATTCATTTGAGTTGATCTTTTTTGTTAAAATAAGAATATCAATACTAGGTGGAGGACAATTATTTTTTATTTTTTAAAATTTATTTTACTATTTTTCCATGTGTGTAGAGCAAATACCGTCACAATTGTTGGAAAACTTATCTTTGCTAGAAAATATAATAATTAAACTAAATATATATTCAATATTATAATTTTTGGAAAGCTTACTTCGAGTGCTACGATCTTGCAAATTATATTTTCATATTCATTCCATTTGCTAGTCCAACCTAAGGTTGGAAACATTAAATTCTAAGGAAAATCTAAGGCATAAGGTGGAAAGGTCACTTTTAGGGCCTTATATGTTTGAAGGTATTCAAGGACCTTTGTTCGAGGGTATTCCATTCCCACAAAAAAAACCTTTGAATGAAGGTAATTTTGAAAAAATGAAAAAAATAATTCTGTTCAAAGGTCCCTTTTTATTTCTTTTATGGTAATTTCCATAAAAAAAATATAAAGGGACCTTCAAACGAAGGTCTCTTTTTTATTTTCTTGGAAAGTACCTTCATTTGAAGGTTTTTAACATTCTAAACCTTTCAATGAAGGTCCACTTTTGAACAAAGGTATTTTTTGACTTAGCTTTGAATGAAGATACCTTCCTTCAAAGAAATAACTTTGAATGATGGTTTTTAAAACTTTTCACCTCCATCCAGGTTCAAAAATGTGATGTCCCTAAGTGACACTCACTAATATGGGTTCACTCTAAAAAAATAATTTTATGAAGATAATCCCTATATCAAGATCTAAAGAAGAACATTCTAAACTTTATAAACACATTAAATTTTGAATAGAAGCCCATTCTAAGACTAAAAAATATCTTCAATCATGTTAAATATCATACCAAGAACAAAGAAGAAATATATTTGAAGGCATAAAAAATCATTAGAGTTTATAATTATAATGCTCCTTTACAATTATAGAGTAGGTATATATTATCCGTTGATGAGAACAGTAATAAATATAAAAATCTATGTGTCTAAATCAAATTATGAGTGGGTAAATATTCACAAATGAGGCATGGCTTCTATATGAAGGACCAACATAGATTGTCAACTAATACTATGTTAGTATGCATTCTTGACATACGTCACATAATATGTATCTAAAATAATTCAGCATGTGTGTAGTACAAGCATGGGTGATCTTCACTAGGTGTGAAATACTATATCATGTTTATTTATAAGGTGGGATTCTTAATAAAATAATGTGAGAAATATAACCATCAATATTTAGTGATAAGGTTCATTTTAAATTACCCCAAATTTATATGTATTAATATTTCAAGGTAATAGGATGTGTATATATACATGGGTCAAACCATAATAGTGGTTTACAAATTTTATGAGGAAGGAAATTTCATTTTTTTCCTTTTCCCCAAACTCAATGGGTTCGGTCAAACTCAATGGTTTGACCGAACTACATTATATGTTCGACCGAACCCACAAACCCTAAACAAAAATAATATTATTTAAAGGGGTTCGGTTGAACATGGGTTCGACCGAACCCCCTTAAATAAGACATTAAAAAAAAACATTGTCATTTTCGACTATCATTTTCGCTTTTTACTAGTTGCTTTCCCTGTGCTTGTGCGTGCGGCGAACCGAGACTGTGATCTACAAACGGCGAACAAACTGACTTCAAAGAAACATTAATAGTGTGGTTATCAAAGAGTGTCTAGGGATGCACACATCACTATTATTAATAAATTTAAGATTGTAAGAAATGTTTATGGAAGAAATAACTATCTAATAGAGAATATAATGTATTAGTACATATCTAACTATTACATATTTTAAATAAAGCCCCTTTAAAATCTATCTTATTGCCATTTAATGAGTCAACTAGGTTCAAAATTATTTTCATCTTATTCCCCCAAAATTCATCACCTTTACAACAAAACTTGATTTCATCTAATTTATCTTATTTATTCTCAAATCATATTAAAATCACCACCTTAAACTCTAAGAAATATTTGGTAACTTATTTATTTTATCTTCATTTAGAAAGGGGTGTGAAGGGGATTTAGAACCTTTTAAAGTTTCTTTCAAAATAACTAGGAAGATTTTATTCATTGCCTTTCTTGTTGCTTTTAGGATTAGTGTTATGAATTTTGTGCCTTCATTCTTAAAAATTATTATATCAACTCATTTAGCATTTCCATGATCTTTTTATATGGGAAAGGTCAACATACAATGAGGTAGACACTTTCCATTTTTTTTATTCCTTAATTAGTTCTTTCTAGGGAAACTTTTAGTCTTTTCGAACACCTTACAAAAATATGATAAATGTGTGATTATTTTTCTTTCCACTCTATAAATTTTTGATGTGCTTGGATATATAATTGAGATGATTCACTCATAATGTACAATGATAAAAATGTAGTATATATGAAAGAAATATTTTTGAGACATGTCAAAATACCATTCTACATAACTCTCACATGGAAATAAGAATATTGTTTTATTTTAACTAAAGAAATTGTGTGTACTCTATCTTGAAAATTACTAATTAATTTTGAATTATATACTTATAATTTAAAATAAGAGCATCCTTTGTAACATGGAATAGATAGGTTAATTTTAATGAAATAAAATATGTTTTATATTAAGAAAAATTTACAAATATATGGAACTCATACATTGAGAAATTGGCTAAGATGTAACTTTGTATGAGAATTAAGATGCTTTCGAATAATTTATATACCTTCTTTCAATAATTAAATTAGAAATTAATACTTGGCTCATATTGTATACCCACCTCCCAATGGTCTTGGAATGGATGCATTTAGATGGAGAAGGATTTCAAAATGCTCATGGTACTTGTGGACCCCTCAAAGGCATGATATATAACACATGAACTTTATTTATGAAATTTGGTCTTTTGTTGTTGGCTTCTAGTATGAATGTTATCTATAAGGTGGAATTCTTAGTTGAGACTCTCAATCTTCCATTGTTGGTTTCTAGTGTGATTATACAATATGCTCGCCAAGCGTATTAATTTCTAATGTTAATTATTCAAAAAGGTATTTAGTTTCATAAGAAGAAACCTATGTTCACATATTCTAAGGCATGTTATTATCCACAATGCATGACACTTCTTCACATCTCTACCAAGTTCTAAACAGATATAGATCTGCCATTTCCATGGAGATTGATGATTTAAAAAGAAAATATCATGCCATTTCTTTCTTGAGAAGTCATGTTTGCATTCATGATTTGCAACTTCCATCTTCATCCAAAAAGAAATTTTGTTATCGTTATGTGCCTGATATTAACAAATCAAAACCTTCATTTGAGCATGATTGCCAACACAAAGGTAAATGAGTGGAAACAAAAGAAAGCTCGGTTAATGGCTTTCAACATGTTGGTGGAAAATCTGCATCTTTTTGAAAGTGGCTTCCTAGCTTATCAGTCTTATGTTTAGTAAGGTTTTGTAATCTCCATTGTGTTATGTATTCGGGTCACGGGTATATCTAGTATGATGTCTTCTTTTGGGTATTTTGGGTGCATAAGAGAATGTGCATATGTACTGATGTATTCAACCAATGTGCTTTTGTAACATTGTAATCAGACAATTGGTCATTTGTACTAGGACCTCATTGGTCTTTTTGATATTTTGTAAAATTTGTTAGTCAGACTGCAACTGGGGGTTTTCTTGCTAGTTCTTTCCTGCCAGTATGTTTGCCTGAACCAGCTATATGTAAAATATTATATATAAATCAAATTATAAGTAGTCTCCCACTTTTGCTTTAAAAAAAGTTCTTGTAAATGTCCACGTCTTTTTCCTTGACACAGTTGTTATTTCTTAAAATATTTCTTATGATTTTTCATAATGTTGGTCAATACTTTACTGTAAATATTCTATAGTCATGCTCTTAAATGTCATAAGAATATGTCATAAGATGGTTTCATCTTATAAAGCTATAATAATATTATATGCATTTAGAACATCTTAGACACCTCCCTTGAAGCATTCAACAAATGACAAATAACTACCAACACAAAGTGAGATAACTCATTTCCTAATATAAGGAAAAAATAATAAATCAAATTATTAGGATGCAAGGTTGACCCACCTTTCCCAATACTTGGCTAAGTTTATCATCTATTGAGGAGTGGATCCAAAAAACAATTGCGCTTAGTGCTTACAGTTACTAATCCAGGGAATACCTATTCATTTTTTCTTTATTGTACATGCCTAATGACTCCTCATCTCAAGTTAAATTGTGGGAATGGATTTTTATGCCCTCCCTATGAATAAATGGCTAAAAGGAGGTGAATATGATATGGTGGAAAAAACCAAGATACAAGTTGGTTTAGTTCTCATAAACTCTTAAAAAATAATTGAATTCCTACATCCTAACTAGAAATACCATGAGGGGTTTAGATCCCATTTTAGACAAAAAATATTCTTATATTGATCACTAGTTCACTTGGACCAACTAAAGAGATGGTGAACTAAGGGAAACTTAGTTGTATTGATAGATTAAAACTTAGTTATTTCTCTTTCCATTGTCCCCTCTTCACAAAACACCCTTATTTAAGTAGATTCTATTAAACCTATCTCACATATCACCTCCCAATTCTTTAAACTTTTCAAAATTCTTATTCCTCATACCTAATAATCTATCCTTCAAGCTCAACACTTCCCACCTCAATCAAATTGATCACCTTGCTTCCCTAATATCCCTTTGGTTGATGTTCCTAGACCTCATCAAAATAGTAACTGGATACAATTGTGGAATGATGTGATTAAATCTATTGCACTACCTTACTATGATCTTACAATAAGAATATGGCTAGAAAGAGATCTAGAATGGAAAAAAAATATGGATCCAAATAGAAAAAAAAACTTGTTTTGGCTTTAGCACTTACTAATTTAACTTTTCTACAATGAGTGGTTGCTTCCGTTGAAATAAAACTAAGAAGATTTGAACTTAATTGTGGTAGAGGATCTCAATTAAGAGATAGGCTACATTGGATGAAAGGATATAAAGGATACAAATTATTTTTTAGTTATCTTGAACATATTTACATTCTCGAGAGTGGATAATATCTATCATTGATGAAGAGAGGTAGTTTCATGACAACTCTAATGATATTAAATCCATTTTCCTCCAACATTACAAATAATTTTTAATTGATCTAGTTGAAGGAGATCCACATCAAGATATAGTGAAAAATTATGGGCATAACAATTATATATTTTTTAACATATATAAAATGTATGGTTGGATTAGTGAGATATTTATAACAAGTATGCAATATGAAGTCAAAATTTCTAAGATTTGATTCTTAATAAATTAGTTTTAACGATTCAATTTATAGCTTTATGCAATCTATAAGTTTAAATAGTTTGATGGTATCTAAACTTTATACATATAAAAATATGATAAATGTCTGATTATTTTGCTTTCAATCTATAATTTTTGATGTTCTTGGCTATATAATTGAGATGATTCACTCATATTGTAATGATAAAATTCATCCTACATTATGGAGGGATTTTATATTATCTTCCATTAAATTCATCCTCTTTATGAGATTCTTATGGAATATTGATATTCTAGTAGTGTGAATTCTTAATTTTAGACATATCTTAACTAGATAAGTTTAGGTTCAATGAAGGCAATAGAACTTTTTTTTCACTTACATAATCCTATTTTGAAGTTCATTTATGTTAACAAATATTAGATTAAATATTTTTATCCCCAATTATTTTCAAATAATTTTATACTAATCTTTGTATTCTTATTCTTTCTTTCATCCTTTCATTTAAAATTTGAACCATTTAAGGATGCTATGTTATAGATTATAGTTGTCTTCCAATTCTTTTTAAATTGTTAATGGTATGAAAATATTATTGATGAGTAGGTGAATTATTACAACTATTTTAGATTTACAAGTATTCCCTTTATCTAGATATATTATTTACCAAAGTCTCATTGCTCTTTTAGTTGTTCTGTATATATATATATATAAAACATGGAAAATGCAGATCATGTTCCACCTACGCCAGATTCTTTGTTTGCAAATACTAGTAATGAGATTAAGATTCATTAGCACAGGGTGCAAACCCGAGGATATATAGTGAACCATGCATGTTAATATTGCATAGTCTAGAAAAACTAAAAGATGAACAAGGAGGACTAGTGCATATTCCTCAAATAGAGTTACTGCTATTCTTTCCCGCATGCGGGAAGAAGTATATGGTGATGTTCCCCTTAAACAAATATAGGATAGTGTCACCAAAGAAATGATAAAAACCACTTGTTTTCCATTTTATCAAAATGTGTGTAAGGTTAGGGGATGCCAGGTCACTAGATGTGTCGATCATGCTATGGCCTCATTGATCTACCCATGATTTCTCATAGCACATGGTCTATACCCAAACAATGACCAGATTCCATTGTATTTTGTTTAGCAGTTGTATGCTGAGGTCCATTTGGGACTCAAAGTTAACTACCTGGACATTCCACCATATGTTGGTCAAGGGCATGGCAGGATTGCTGATAGGCCCACCTATCATCGAGCAGATAGAACACCCCCAATATTTAAGGTATTGGTTGGTGAGAGGTCTCTTGCTCTCACCCCAGCTCTAGCCCCCATAGTAGATGAGGTTGTCATTGCTTCCCAAAAAGAAGCACTTGACACTGTAGGTGACATTGCGGCTGCCACCACTAGGATATCTAATGATCGTGTAGGTCAGTATTTGATGTCCAGACATTCCTGATCCATGCCATTTTCAGCACAGTGGACCACCATGGATCCTATTATAGTGGTCGGCATCCCTACTCCTACACAACTTGATGCACTTACAGGAGATATGTCACGCATGACTCTAAATTGTTTGGCTAAGGACCTGTTGGAGGCATATGCCAGCATTGCATCAAACAATGGGATCGGTATTGAGACATAGAGGTCGTGCAGTTCCAGGATCCCATCACTCTCAGTCGAGCACTAGTGCGCATCAGGATCCACCTGTAATTCATTCGGCAACTACACAGACTATGGGTTTTACTGATATGTTGATTGGTTCTAGTCCATCATCGCCGATGCCATCTCACCTTCATAGTCCTCTCCATTCATCATTTCTGGCACGACCTAGGATAATCAGATGGATGCAGATGTCGATTCATCGCTTGACCGTTTGGTGGATATGGTGGAGGCGACTGTTTCAGAGGACTTAGGTCACTCGATATCAGATGATATTCATGTATGTGTGCATGTGCATGTTTCAATTCTTTTTTCATTATTTTTAAATTTTTTTAACTAGATATTCACGTAAGTTGATATATATATATATGTATGTATGTATATATATATATGTATGTATATATATTGTTATAGGTGGACATACCTCATATCACTCCTAGCCTTGGTCCAGATTATGTGCATGATCGATGTGACTCTGTGGATGAATCTGTTGCCAGTGGACATGCAAGTTTTTCATTTTTATATAATCACATGTGTATATGTACATGCAATATTTATGTATGCATAGATCTAGATTGACATTTAAAAATACAAGTTCATTTAAAAATAAATTTTATAAAATTTATTTAATATAAATTATATGTATTTAACACATCATGTACACAATTTTATTTGCAAAGCTCAACACATCCATCAGAACAGGACCGTTTTCATTTAGATGGCCATTCGACTAGGAGTAGACATTCATATTAGGCCATGCACACTAGATTTTTGATCTTTACCACATGCATTTGCTTATACATGATGATCTTTAGTATTTGAGATTTGATGATCTCTAACTTACATTTGCTTATATGATATACATACATTTGCTTATTTGTTTATCTTTAGTATTTAGTATTCAACATTTGATGATCTTTAATTTACATTTTACTTATATGATATGTGTACATATATTTTCTTATATGATATATACATACATTTTCCCTCTTTTACATAATATGTGTTATGTTTATATGTATTGAATCCCTTTACATGTATGTACATGTGTTTTCTTATGGTTTAACACATGTTTACACATAATATATGTATGCATTTGCTTTAAATATTCAATATACATACATGTTTTCATTTTATGATCTCTTACAACTTACATTTCCTTATATTCAATATATACATTTGATCACTAGTAGAATTTTTATGAAATCACCACTTTATAATTAAGTTCATTCATGTTGATCACAATAAATATTTTTTTTTAAAATGACTTAAGCAACATGAACCATTGAGTTGGAGAACAAGATATAATCTTTGACAAGTAACTTGAAATTCAATTCAAATATAATTAAGAAAAAAATTCAATTCAAATTATACCTCTATTATAATGCTTTTGACAAGTAACTTGAAATTAAATTCAAATATAATGAAGAAAATTAACTAAATTATACATTTTTACATAAAGTAACTTGAAAATTCAATTCAAATATAATTAAGAAAATTCAATTCAAATTATACCTCTAATATACATTTTTGACACTTTAACAAAATTATAAAAATTACTTAGATATACAGCATACCCATGAATTAAATAACAACAAACTCTAGAATGAAATAACTTGTTTGTTTACTACTTGATTCATTTAAACTAGGATCTAGTTATTCCATGTACACTAGAATATTTTTTTTCCCATCCTGGATATGCATATAAATAGAAGCTTATTTTTCATTATTCTGGATATCAAATTGCAAGATTAATTGTCATTTATATCACTTGGAGCGCAGATTTTGGAGAACTTTTTGCACATTTATCAAGGAGGCAAATATTGGAGCTTGACAACTTTTCATTTTTATCAATCAAGGAAAATTTTGGAGGATAATTTAACTAAGTTGGTAGAGGACTTGTTTTGAGTCATCTTTAAGTTGAAGAAGAAAATGGGACAACAAAGAAAAAGAAAAAATGCGTCTCAATGAAAATTGTCAAAAGAAGAACATAAGAGACTTGAACAAAACTTGGAAAATTATCATAGAAAGAAACAAGGTACATGCTTGTTTCTTCTCTCTCTCACTCTCAAGTGTGTGTTTAAAATTTTATGTGCATACATTTTGCATTGGCTTTCTTATTAAAATTAGAAATGTTTAATGTGTGACCATTTTTCAACTTACAATACCCCAACTTAAAATGTACTCTTAAACTAAAATATTGTACATTAAATCCTTCCCTACAAACCTTACACCTGACATCTTTACTAATACCTTGTTTAATGTTTTGTCATCACACATTATCATTGTTGAGTATTGCATCTACACAATTTTCTCTTTACTTTGTTCATGAAGAAATGATAGTGTACTTCAATACAAGCTTAGTTCTCCAATGAAACCTTAAATTTTGTGTCCCTCACTATGCCACTTTGATTTTCATAATTTTTTCAACCACATTAATTATTTTATGGCTTTACAAATTCCTATATATTCTAACTTTTCACTTTGAAAGAAACCATTATTTTTTCTTAATTATTCATGAAACTACACCTTCATGTACAATGAAGTAGCATTCTAATGCTGATATTTGGTGATCAATATCCCCTATCCAATCTACATTGCAACATCTAATTAGCTTAAGATTTTTCTAAACTCCCATTGAATTTTATCTAATGATCAATAGTTCCTTTAAAAAAATATTTTTTAAATATTTTAATAAATGCCCAATTCTAAGCTCTAGAATTATTTGAAAATTAGAACTCAAATTATACTTAAAGCCAATGCAATGTGAGGTTTTCTAGAGAATAACACATGTATACATCAAAACTCGAGCTATATGGTGCCAAGGAATAATTATTTTATTTTCATCACTTCAATGTTCTCAAATTATTTTTATGTTTTATGCTCTAGGGATTCCTCAAGCTGGAGTTGAGCCAAATCTAGATATTGGATCAAATGAATCCGTTGAAGAACACATGGACCTTGAAATTAGGGAGGAGACCCAAGTTCAAACAATGCTTGTTGGAGAGGGGTCAAGATCACTTTCTTGTACTGGTATGGATGAGCATATAAAACTAGCACACAAACTTCTCTCACTTATAGCATCATGTTTTATTGAAGTTTGTTTTCTTGCATACATAAACTTCACTTATATAACATCATCTCTCACTTTTGTTTGCAAAATATTTTGTGACATGTAGGAAGGGCTCAACAAGAAAGAAGTTTTCATGCTCAAGCTGAGCCAAATCTAGACATTGGATCAAATGAATCGCTTTTAAGAATGCATGGTCCTTTGAAGATAGGAGGAGGTACAAGTTCAAACAATGCATGTTGAGAGGGGCTTCCATCACTTCCTCCCACCGGGTATGGATGAGCATATAAAACTAGTTGAGAAGTTGAGGGAAACAAATTTCTCATATAGAAATTTAGATCATTTACTTGAAAGGATATGGAGACTGAATATTATGCCAACCAAACTTTATAAGAGAAAGAGGTCAATGACTAAATCTTATAAATGGACGATCAATCATCACTAATCATCTTGATACACTTGAAAAACCCAATTGTTATCACATTTACTTCTTCGTGATGAGCTCAAAGAGTCATTACAATTGTTGGGTGTACATTCGGCATCAAATAAGAAGAAACACATGGGATTACAAAAGGATATTGTTCAAAATGTTAAAAATGGTTTAGATTTCATTGGGAAAGGATCTCGATTAGTGGATAAGGCCACTACAAGAAGGGTGATGTTGGCATCTATTGTACATCAAGATATAGCAAGAAAAAGAAAAATGTTCGCACTTTCAACTGAAATTGGTTATAGTAGAACCACATTGATAAAATATGAGAAAAAGAGAAAGTTTTTGGATGAGAGTTTAGAAAGAAATTGGTAAATTATGTGAAGAGCTCCCCGTTTTGACAGGATTGAAGATGTTGTTAGGAACTTGGTCTCAGGTTTTTGGCATGATCAGACTCGTCCATCATCAAATACTAGAGATGTTATGAGACACAGGATTGGACCTAGTATTTATGAAAATCATATCAAACATTGGCTAGAAATAACATGTATATGAAGTTTTGTAATGCATATCCTCATATAAAGATTGGGAAAATAATGTTTCAAAGGTTAAAGCCATATTATGTGAAGATAAACAAGTTTTTTAAAACTTGTTGTTGTCGTTATCATGTTGAATTTGATCTCTACTATCAGGTGTTTTGAAAGATGAGAGAAGAAAGATGTGGGTTTCAAAATGCTCCTCCTAAATAGGAAAGTTTGTTCATAAAGTCTATATTATTTGATCATGAAAATTGACCTCAAATAAACTGCATAAAAGGAATTTGTGAGACATGTGGAAATTTGGCTAAATTTCCTTCAAGAATTGAGGATACTGACCTAACAAAGACAGTAAATTGCAAGAGGTAAGTATTATTTTTAAAGAGTTTATTTGTTTCAATTACTTATAGTTTGTTATTTGGATTCTCTTTGATGTAATGTTTCATTGATCAAGTGTGGTTTATTAGTTATTCACATATTTTATTGACACAAGTACAAGTATGTAAAGTTGCAAACAAATTTTGGGAAAGAATCCACAAGGTTGAACTATGTAGAAGAGGAGATTCCCATTGGAAAATTTATGGAAGACTTTCAAAAATTGATACGACCATACATACATCATTCCTTTTTTGCTAAGTGGCAAGCACAACAATTCCCAACATTGAGAGATACTTTCCCATGTGGAACAGTTCTATCAATAGTTGACTTTGCAGAAAATTACTCCTTTGTACATCAAAAGGAGATTCAATCGGAGTATTACTTTTCAAAGCAGATCACTATTATGGTTCATGTGTGTTATCGACATGCACAATCAGAATTGGATGGTGTTGAGAGTACAAATGAAGAACGATCCATTAAGAAAGAATATCACTTTTATATTAGTGATGATAAAGAGCATGACACACTTTTTGTCCAACATTGCTTTACAATATTTTTTGAGAATTTGAGAAGCAGGGGTGTAAAATTTGAAAATCATTTTGTATGGTCAGATGGATGTGTGACACAATTCAAATCTTCATAGCCATTCTATTCACTTTGTAGATATCATAAAATCTACAAAATACCAAATGTTTGGAGTTTTTTTTAGAGTGGACATGGAAAGGGTGAGCATGATGGAGCAAGAGCTTGCATCAAATGAGTTATCCAGAAGATCGTCTAGACAATGCACATGATGTTGTTGAATGATGCAAGAAAGGGTGAGCATGATGGAGCAGAGCTTGCATCAAACTAGCTTACAGCATCAAATGAGTTATCTAGAAGATCGCCTAGACAAATGCACATGATGTTGCCGAATGGTGCAAGAAACACTTTGCATCAAATGGCCTATGACATCTTCAAGAACAAACTCACATTCCACATAGAGTGTTTTGGGAGACATCGGGTATGTATAAATTACATTAAATCAAAATTTGAATTTATTTAAATTTAAAATATATATATATATATATATACATATTTGTTCATATAAGTTTTTTGTACATATGTATCTAGGTGTGATAGAAGATTGATGCATGGATGCAAGATGGTAGAAAGTAAGATCTTGCATTGTGTTAGAGTCTTATAGTCGCCATGTATGGATATTATTAATTTTATTTTTGCACTAAGTGCATTGAGGGAAACTCGATTATGCATGCAAATAATCAAGAACTTGACATATATAAATGGGATACTGTACACTAGTTGTTTTAGAAACATATGATGTGAAAACGAGGAAGAAATATTTAAAGACATTCCCTTTATTTCAATTGATTATGACCATATTCCCTTGTGGATTACAGAAAAGGCACACATGTGTAAGTTTTCAATAATTTAAATATTATATATATCTAGTTAATGATCTTTAGGTATATTCTAATTTTTTAGAATTTTTGTGTAAATTTGCGTAATGTGAGATGTTTTTGCAGTCATAAAGTGAGCCTGGTAGGAAACATTAAAGGTGTTAGCTATTATTTATTGCATTGAACAAAAAAGAGAGGAATAAGCTAACACAACCTGAAACAAGTGATGGAATGCCATTTCCCACATGTGAGTTTGAATTTAAAATTATATATACATTGTGTTCACATGTACATGCATTACATTATAAACATTAAATATATATTGTACAAACTTGAGCATGAAAAATGTTGTACACATTCATATGTCTTACCTAGGTTCATAAGCTTACTATGTGTTCTCATAGTAAGGGACATATCTAAAACAAGCCAAAGTTGTTCTAGCATGGGATTCATTTTGTTGACTATCAACCTGATAACAAGGTATATCAATATAGTCACTTAATAATTGCTACCACTCTACATCTTCATGTAGTTCCACATGCACGTGGCCAAAAAAAATGGAGACTAGATAGTGATGATCATCAAAAAATTCTACATGTTATTGAAGAGCGGGCTGAACCAGAATCTTTGACTTAGATTATATCCATGGTTTTCAAGTTCACTTGTAACCCTAGATACATGTTCAAATGAGAACTTATAGTAACTTGTACATAGTCGTAAATCATTTTGTGTAAATTACAATTATATGTACATATTTGTTCCATGGAAAATTTTTAAGTTCAAGAATCTTTGATCGCATCATCTCTCACTTTTTTTGGTTGCTTGTAAACCCATATATATGCTTTCAATCCTTATTTGAAACGTAGTGAATTTTTTTAAAATCATTTTGCCTAAATTACAATTATATGTACATATTTGTTCCATGGAAAATTCTTAAGTTCAAGAATCTTTGATAGCATCATCTCTCACTTTTTTTGGCTATATGTAAACCCACATATATGCTTTCAATCCTTATTTGAAACATAGTTAAGTTTTTCAAAATCATTTTTCCTAAATTACAATTATATACAACTTATATTTGTTTCATGGAATTCTTAAGTTCAAGAATCTTATATACACTTATATACAACTTATATAATTTGTTCCATCGAATTGTTCCATGGGAAACTCTATAAATTTTAAAATTAAGTACTATCTAATTATAAAATTATTGTACACATATAAAACATAAATCAATGCAAATAAAAAAATAAACCCTAACCTTTAAACCCTTAACCCTATAACCCTAAACCCTTGTACCCCCTACCCTCTATCTCTCTCCCACTCCCCCCCTCTCTCTTGAAAGTCTCTCCCTCCTACCCAGTCTCCCTCTCTAGCTCCTCTACCCTTAACCCTTAAACCCTACCCTTTATCTCTCCCCCAACTCCCCCCTCTCTCTCTCAAGTCTCTCCCTCCTACTCCCTCTCCATCTCTCCCCTCTACCCTTAACCCTTAAACCCTAAACCCTTGTACACCCCCTACCCTTTATCTCTCTCCCACTCCCCCCACCTCTCTCTCTCTCAAGTATCTCCTTCCCACCCCCTCTCCCT
>VDFB02281492.1:279575304-279685101 GCA_007258455.2 Sequoia sempervirens | reverse complement strand
TTATATTTTTCTTTGGGAATCCCTGAGCCTTAGCTTTGGTATTTTTCTTGGAATACCAACCCAAAGGCTTGGAGGGCATTCCCAATGACCAGAGACGTGTTTTTTGCAAATTCTACAATTTTTCACATAATCGGGTTCGTGCTCACCATCGGGATTGCATCTAGTTCAATATCGACAAAATCAAACACATGGGTAATGTTAAGTTCTCTCTTAGCTTTCCAACAATGTATTTTTTTCACTTTTTGACAATGTTAGGCCTTTCATCCATAATTTTTTTGTTTGTATGTCTATTTTTTTCAAAAAGCAATGTTTGGTGTTTTTTTGTTATAAATTAACTGTTCATCAAAATTTCAAATAAATTACATATTTTAGAAATAGACTCCATTCTACAAATTTAAAAATAAAAATTAAAAAAAATCTATTACTTTCCAAAATTTGTAGGGGGAGCATGGCTAAAATTCTGCTTTTTAGGAAGTGCCCACTTAGAAAATTAGTAAAAAATCAAATATTCATTAAAAAATTATTAGAAAAATCATGCATCAACTAGATACTGTTAGCTAACTTTTGACCATAGTGATTTTAAAAATACTACAAAAAAGTTCACCATGCTAGGGTCGTACAAGAGTTGCTATGTTATGTTTTTCTGACAAAAACAACAATTTATGTACATCCCTCTTTTGAACCCCTTAATCTCAACCATTTTCAAAATAAATTAGTAGTTTAGAAAGTAGACTTAGAGCAATTTGATCCTTGTTTTTGTTCCATCTCAAAATTTTGAGTGTAGCTATCCTCAATTTCACATCCAAGGTCAGTATTTCCTGATTTCAAAAAAAATGTGGCCACTTAAGCCCCCTTTTTGGGAACCATCTTGGTGCCCTTACCCACATATAAATTTATACATTTTAATATCTTAAAATTGTATCACCTAGAATATTTTATAATCATATTTTCATAGCCAAAACTCATAAATATTTGGATAACTTACAAAGACACACACATAAATGCTAGAAACCCCTAGAATATTTTGCGTCCTTATCAATTTTTATCTTGCACAAAGGTCATTCAAAAGGAAATTTTTTAGTTAAATGCTAGTAAATATAAGAATAACATGTAGAATTAACTAAATTTAAATTTCCTATTTTATTTTATTCTATCTATTTAATAGTTTTTTCATCTCAATCAACATACTTCATTAACCAATTCCAAACAAATTAAAATAAAATAATAAATTCAAGAGACACCTACAACCTATGAAGACTACATCCACTAGTAGTAAATCAACAATTACATATTTACAATTATTTTTTCACATTCACACCTACAAAGTCATCAATTTTTAACAAATATACATATGAATTTGGATATATCAAACAAGGTTTTGATCCCTGATCGTATGTTAACCCATAAAATGTCTCTACATAAGGATTTTTTCCATAGTTTGATTACTAGAACAGAGATATTTAAATACAACCTTAAATGATTTATAATGAACACAATTTATTTACTTTTCATACATTAAATCTCACATGCATTTTAATTTATATTTCAAATACTCATGGTCTATGGGGAAATGAAAATATATCATTATTGTGAGAAGCTTTTGCAATTTCAGAGAGAACTTTAAACATAACCTGATAGGAAATAGAAAATGGAACAAGAACTTGACTCACAAAAAATAGGCATGACCTATGATGAGAATTTGTATGACTTGTCCTTTAAACAACAAAGAAGAAGGAAATTCATTGACTCTGAATGTACCTAATCTAACCTAGAGACATTGGAATAGCCTTTTCCCCAGCAGAGTCGCCAATCTGTTGGTTATTTTTAATGAACCAAGCTTGTCTCACCAGTTATATATGAATTTTCTAGATTCAATTTTCAATAATTATGAGAGATTGGCGAATGAACAGGTGAAAGCTTGCTAGGATTTCCCTCTTCACTTTGTGCTCTGCAAAACCTAGGAGGGTGATCCCTACAAGTATTCTCATATACTCTTGTGCCAATTATCATATATATTGTAATTCTAATAGATAATTCTCCTTTAATTACTTAACAGATGAAAAACCCTATAGATTTGGCTAATCCTCATGGAAACATCTTAGTAAAGCATGAGAAAATGTTGTAAATTTAGCTCAACATACATTCACACATAAAATGTATATTGAAATTGATTTTGAATGTAGTTGCTATGAAAGATCTAGGAAACTGTAACATAACATGACCAATGCCTTATATCCTAGGGTGGAGAATTCTAAATCACATAATTGAAAACATCTAACAACATTACTCTTGTCATAACAAAGCTTATCAATGATGCCTTACACCATTAATATCAAAAACTTAACCAACAATGTTTAATTATCCATGCTTACGTTCACATAAACCTTTATATCCATGTTAATAAAAATTTAACTCATTCTTTGAATAAGCATAGTAAAAATGAATAAACATTCAAGGAAAGACAAGAAGATGAATATAAGTAATCTTTGATTCCTTTATATTCATAATCTATGTAAAGTATACAACATTTGGAGAATGTTGGCCTTGAATATTTTTCCATATATATTTCAAAATATGATAGTAATGTTATCAAATTCACTATTACAAGACTCACAACCTCATAAAACCTAGAAAAGACTCAAAATTCTATTATCTAGACCTGGTTGCAAAAATTCTCTAAGATTAGTCTGCTAACCACCTTGTAAATTGGCCTTGAATTCCATTTTATAAGAATAAGGGAGCAAAACAAGCCTTGGCCCAAATGTACACATATCATATTTTGATTTGGCATTCACATTTACATTCAAAAGGTAGTTATATTTTCCCAAACTCGAGGGAGATGTTCAAATAAGACAAAAACTATTTCTCATTTGTTGATGAAGATTCTCCCGCCTTCCAAAAGGCTATTAGTCGGTGCCAATTATTCTTTCCACAAGCTACACACCCTTTTCCACATGCCTTCAAAACTTGAGGATGAAAAGCATAAAATAAAGAAATAATAATACACTAGAGCATTCCCATGTCTATAGTCCATGTCATCAATTTTGAATTGGAGAAAGTACAATATTTGAACATTGACATATCAAAGGCCTAATATGTATTGGTTCCAAGCCATGTGTTGTACTTCTCTTATTGTAACCTTCATTGTTGCAGACATAAGATCAAAATTTTAGTCACCATTCATAACTGTAGCAACCTATAGGTCCAAGATGTCAACATATTTGGACTTCTAGAGCTCAAATTCTTCCTCAGTAGGCCAATCAAATCCCATAATTTCATCTACCTTTTTTCCTGTATGGGTTGTATTTGATCACCACTTGGTTTTCCTCTTTGTCAAACTCCTCAAGGGCTTCAGAATCATGTGTGGGTAAGCTTATCCATACTGCTCTTTAACATCTCAACATCCACTCCATCACATATTAGCTAGGCCTAAGTTGTTATTACTTTACTTGCTTGGTACTTCCATTCTTATAGAAGTTTGACTTGAACACCATTTTTATTTAGAATATCTGGGAGTAAGCTGAAACTCCACTCATCAAACCTTCTGACCAACTCCCCAATCTTCATTTCCATGGGTTCAATCAACTCTTGAAAATCCTTAATTACATTCACAAGCTTAAGGTTTGGAACAATGTTGGAAGGCTTATTTGCACCATATGTTGACCCAATGGTCATATCTCTCAATATTTGTGCCCTAGGGATCCATCTATCCATCAGTGGGATGGAAACTTATTTATCCTTATCAAAGTTTCTTATTGCATTAAACATAGAGGAGTAGTTTGAATGAATGCTAATTAGCCTCCTCTCAATCCCTTTATTTAGGTGTTCTATCACCACACTCATAATTTTCATGTTATTCAAATGAATTAATTTAGATCTTGTTGAAACCTCTCCTCATAACTCTTGAGTTTCTCTATCAACTCTTCCCTAGTGATTTCCTCTATTTGAGGTGTATCTGAAGTATCTAGAGTTGACTGTACAATTGGCACATCCTCAGAGCTGGGAAGCACAACCTCAATTTGGATTAGAGGTGGCAAAACAAATGGAGAAGGTGGAGTTTGATCCTGTGGTGATGAGGGAGGCCAAATTTTAGCTTGTGATGACCCTGGTTGCATTTTCTGAAAATTCTCCTTCCACAATACAATTTGCAATCTCATTTATATTATCTTCTATTGTCCCACATTATATTTAGCCACTATGTCATTATATTTTGTTCTAAACTTGTCTTTGTCTTTAGTTAAGGACTCAATTGTTGCTTTGGTAAATTGAGCTACATTGACATTTAGAGTAGCTACTTCTACAACTAATATGTATGATACCCTTTTAATAACTATCCCTCCTTTGACTCTAGTAGCTAGTTCTACAACTTTTGGGTTCTTTGTGCTTGGGGCTAAGGCCCAAATGGCCAATATGCCCAATTGAGAACTAAAGGTTGATCCTTGTAAGGCCAAAGTAACTTCCTCTTTTGTGTTGAAAATGGGATAATCATGTCTTCTAACTATATCAAATGCAATGGTTGATGCCAAATCTCATTCTAGTAATAACAATATACCGTGCTCTTCCTAACAAGTTCTTTGCCCTCAATTGTAGTGATGTTTACATACTTGGTCCTCATATCATTGTAGACCTCAACCTCTATAATTGTCTTTGGTAACTTAGGGCTCTTTCTTGCTTCCATTTGTACATTCATCACATAATCATCGTTCATTTCCCTCCATAAATATTCCTAAAATGCTTGTGTTTTTACAAAGGAATCATCATTTGGATGAATATCTCACAAGCTTTATCTCTAATATCCTTTGAACTGTTTATTCCACTCAAGTTAGCCTTTCTAAGTCTAAGACTCAAAGTGTGTGGCATTATGTCTCTTTGAGGGGATAGCATACCTTTCCTTATTTCATCTTCTATACAACAACAATTTCTTCATTGGATTCATCAGTAGGGTAATCAACAAGGTCAACTGGCTCAACCCTCTACCTTTTTATTGGTGGCTCCTTAGGATGAGATGGTCCTCTAGGAGGGGAATCCAACTCAATTATTTGTGGGGTGGAATAATGTGGTGTTGAAAATGGTGGTAGTTGCTGCTTGGGAGAAGGTGCCCTTGACTCCTCTGATTGTGTAGGTGTCAATGGTTAATTGTTTCTTTACAATGCACTTTCTACTTGCATAGATGTGCACCTTCTTGGGAGGCTGATAAGCTAGATTTTCTTCTATCATGGGGGATTTTCCCTTGTCATGCTCTTCAATGACCACAACTTTACCCTTATCTTGATACACTCTTTCCTCTTTTAAATTTGCAACAACTCTATCAAAATTCTACACAATGGTTTCTATCCTCAAAATTACATTCTCAATATCATATAAGGCTATAAATTGAGGGTCTTTCACCCTCTTTTCTCTTTCCAAATTCTAAAAAAAAATCCATTTTCTCATCCTATCCTCCTATGTATGAAAATAAAAAAAAATCCTAATAATGTCTTCATGGAATATAAAATGTATAAACAAACTTCCCTCCTTTTATTCTATCCAATAACCAAACAATAAAACCCTCTAGGTCATTGCTCCTATATTCTCAATATTTCATTCTATAGGGCATGAGATGGTCAATGATTTTCTTCCATTCATTGGTTATCATAACAAAATATGAGAATACTATGTAGGCAGGGAAGAATGTTCCTTTCCTCATCTCAAACAAATAATTATCTTCAACATCAACTAGCTACCACATTACCTCAAGGAAACCAACCTTCAGTGGCACATCCCTGGGGAGTACATGGGGTGTTTGTCTTGTTCCATATACTCTGATAATTGTGCAATCTTGATAAGGGATTACATCTCCCAAATTATGCTTGATTTTTAAATTAGGCCTCCTTTCCACTGGCCTCGAGAAATCATGTAAGGGTGATCCCACAATACTGGTTTACAATTTTTGGCCAAACTAGACATTGAACTGATTTTTTTAACTAAATATTCACTTTCGGGCACCTATAGCCACTAAACTATGAGGAATTTGAAGATGATGTGAACTAGTGATTTGTGACATTTTGTCTATAGATTCTAAATATATTTTTTTAAATGTTTTTTGAATCAGATTGCATTTCTTTTTCCATCTCCTTCAAAAACTAGTTTTTATTAATAAACACCATTTTTAAGGAGTGATGCTCACCATAAACAATATAAATTTTTCTATGAAGGATAAAATTCTAAGTTTTTCAAATTTAGCTCTATAACTAAGATATATAACAGGTCCATTTGGTTTCATAGTGTTTTATTAATTTTTTTTCTTAATCAAGTTTTGAAGTCAAACCAATTATAATTCAAACATAAGTGGACCATAAACAACAAAACTTTTTTGTATGTATCGAAATTATTCATTTTTTTTTTACTAGATCAAGGATATCAATACCTAGCCCGAACATATTTTTCAATTTTTTTTTATAACCTACTATTTTTCCACATGTGCAAAATAGAGAGCTTGATTTTTGATGAAAAACCTATGTTTAATCAAACTAAAAAAAATACATAATAAAACCAAAATATATTAAAATTATATTTGATGGATAGCTTGTTTTGAGGACTACCGTCATCTAGTTGGGTATGTGAAGTTTATGTTACCTATTTTAGCTACCAGCTCAAACAAGTAGAGTTGTTTATGTTTTACAAAGTGAAACAAAAGGTACATTATGCTCCAGGCTATGTTATATCCATGTGCATAAAAGAATTATCAAAAGAATAAATTATTATATTGTGCAAGTGCATACAATAGATAAGAGAGTCAACAAATTTTGCATAAAAGTAATCTTTATTGATAAACATAAATGTATGGTGTCCAACACAAGTCGTGGGACTAACTATTTGAATGCAAATAAAGGAAGACTATACATTTATAGATACATGAAAGAAAGGATGCATATATAAAGAGAGGGGACCCATCATTGCCTTAATGATGAATCCCAGTTGATTTTTTTTACATCCATTGCTGCCCCTCTTGCTTGTTCAACTCTCTTTTCTCCAATGCTCTAGAAGGTTGCTCAAGTACTCTGAAAATTCCTACATGTGTGAGAGAGTTTGTTAGAGAAATGAAAGATCACCAATAAATATATATGCAAACATCCATAAACATATAGCCTTGATCCTCATAAGCATCAAAATAGTTTGCATACCACAAATGTCCAAAAAATCATAAAGGTTATCATAAAGATATATCATGCTCTATTTTTATCTAACATGTTTATAGGTGAAACCTTTGTTGCTATTTTGTTTCATTTGATCATAGCATGTGGAGTGAAATGAGCTCCCACAAGGGTTGAGCCCAACATGCTTCCCTCTTGTTTCATTAGGGAGGGATAGTCACATTTTGGTTTCACCAATGAAGTCCTTGAAAACAAGTTTCATAATCATGGTGATATTGATAAAAGATAGACACCTTATTAATGAAGGTTCTCTCCTATTAATAAGGGAGCTCCGTTATCAATATAAACATGATACAAAAGCTGGTCAATGAAGGTTCCATGATGTTTTGCATTGAGAGGAATGGTTTTTGTGTAAAGGGGAAACAATAGTGAAGATAAGTTGTAGAGATATCTCATTGTAAATGCAAGGGATAGTTCATAAAGGGTCACAATTACAAAAAGCATGTTTTCCTAGTTGATAGTCTTACAAATTGTTGCAATAGTAATAAGAATAATGAAGTGCATTCATGATCATCATTGCATACAGTAGGAGAACAACCCAACTATGTGAGGCATATAATCAACATGTCTAAACAGTCCTTAGTCGACATGATGTACAAGATCATGAGGATCCACAATATTAGTAGTCACCAAGTTATAAGAGGAGAAGAGAAATAAATGCAATGTGAAAAACAGGGACATTGATGCAACAGAATGCCTTGAAGACCTTGCATTTAATAGTGGAGACATATGTTGTAAGTCAACTTGACCATTTAAAAGCATGATCATATTTTTACCTTAATGAATGCAAAATCATACAGATGGTTTCATTTCCAATATCAATGCACATTGTTACTATTACAATGAATATAAAATACAAGGTATTTTGAGGTGTAATGGCATCATGTCTTGTTTGGATGGGGAGAGGTTACTATATTGCTTGGAACAATTACTTTTTGTTTTTGCACAAAATTAGTTTTTGTTCTATGTTTTCAGAAAGTTAAATGAAAAACCAGTGGCAACCAATATGACAGTGACAAAGTGCTTACAAATGCTATGAAGGGTTATGAGAGTTGGAGATTATCATATATAGTTAGTAAGTTCACAAGAATGCAAGTAGATGCAAGCACAATTAATAATCATGAGTAACAGTGAGATATGACAAATACAGTGGCCATAAATCCTATAAGAGGACACAATCAATAATAGAAGAATCTAGTGTTCTATAAGATGCTCTGTAACAAAAATACTAATGGCAGTTTAGTTTTCCAAAGGCCTTGTTTGTTCAAATGAAGGTAAAGAGAGGGTTTTATGCTTCCATATTATTGTTCAAAATACAAAGCTATGGCTACAGGTCGAGCTTGGATAAAGCTCATGAAGGTTACCTAGAATGAGAACGACCATTCAAGCAAGGAAATCAAACAAAATAGAGGAGGGGTAGTGTTCAAGAAGGAATGGAAAATATGTAAAGAGTCTTTGAGTTATACTTGTACTATGAAATGGCATTGAATCATTTTGTAAACCATTTTTTCCTTCGTGGGGCAGCATTTTCTTGTGGAATAGTTGACTAAGATAGCTTTTGTTTGAGTCATCCACCCTCTCATGAAGTTTCATTCATATTATGATCTTGGGTGATCCCACAATACTAGTTTACAATTTTTGGCCAAATTGTCACACTGAACTGATTTTTTCTAACTAAATCATCACTTTCGGGTGCCTATAGCGGCTAAACCATGAGGAATTTGAAGATGATGCAAACTACTAATTTGTGACATTTTGTTTGTAGATTCTAAATATATTTTTTTCAAAAATTTTGGAGTCATATTGCACTTCTTTTCCATCTCCTTCAAAAACTAGTTTTTTTCTTCAGTAAACACCATTTTTAAGGAGTGATGCTCAGTGCATACAATATAACTTTTTTTTCCATGAAGGATAAAATTCTAATTTTTTCAAATTTAGATTTGTAAATACAATATCTAGCACTTTAATTTGGTTTCATAGTGTTTTATTGAATATTTTTTCCTTAATCAAGTTTTGAAGTCAAATCAATTACAATTTAGATATAGGCAGACTGTATACAACATAACTTTTTTTGTATGTATCGAAATTCAATTTTTTTTTGTTGGTTCAAGGATTTCAATATCTAGTGCACTGATATTTTTCAAAAAAAAAAATTGATAATCTGCTACTTTTCCATGTACAGAATAGAGAGCTTGATTTTCGGTGAAAACCTACATTCGCAAGAAATAAAAAATAAATATAATAATAAAAAATAAATTTATTTAAAATTATACTTTTTGGGAAGCTTATAATAAGGACTACATACTTACAAAAAATCATTTTTAAATGAATTCATTTGATCCCCCAAAAGGTAAATCGAAAGTGGTTTTTTATCAGCATTTTGATAGGTGTAAAGGAGACTCCGTTATAGGTATGGTTTAAAACTAGCAGGGTTCTATCCAAGGGGGTTTGATCTAAGGTGGCTTGATAAAACCCTCTTCAATTGGAATCATTTAAATGGAGCTTTTCAAGGCTTAAATCATTATATTTTCTAAAAATATGTGATTTAAGCAAAAATTAGGATCTCCCAAAAATTGTAAACCGGTATTGTGGGATCGCCCTCTTGCATGATCTTATCATAGCAAAGGGGATTAAGACACTTTCGGTCACTATTACATGGCACCATAAAGAAAATAAAGATACCCATTTTTTTAAATCAACAGAAAATAGATGAAATTGCAGCCATGATAGAAAGGAGTTTCTTCTATATTTTCTACAGAAACATATAACAAAATGCTAAGTAAAATATAGAAGAATTTTTGAGAATGACAAAGCAAAGCAAGATTTAAAACATATTTTCATCTTCCTACAAACAAGCTCAAGTTCGAGCATTTTTCTCTATGGGAAATGGAATAGAATGAAAGAATATGCTTGCAGAAAGCTCACCAAGAGATTTTTCATGAAGTTTTGCATAGAAATAGATATTGGAAAATCCCTCTAAGATGCTAGAATCTGCCATGGATGAGTCTCCAAAAACCATAGGTTGATGGGCATGAAGGCTCCAGAAAAATCGAATGCAAAATTAGATGCATTCTTTTGTTTTGCACGGGTTTTGTTTGCTACGGTTTTTTACCCTAATGAATGCCGACAGGAGGAAGGTATTTTTACCTTATGTTTTAAAAACATTTGCAATTAACTAATACCCCGTGCCATTTTCATTTCTAATGAACGTAATGTTCCCCTTCATATACCCTATGTTTAGGAGTCCTTTGGACTTAGATCCTTTTGCTTTTGATTTCCTACATGGTCGAACCTTGTATTTATTTTTGCATTAATTTGAAATGTAAAGCATTTGATTTAAGTGATATTGCTCTAAATCACTTAGTCAAAATTTCTATTTTAAATGCAAAAATAAGGTGTATTATGCCATAAAAAGTACTAAAGGGATTATAGTTGAGTCTTTATGCCTTTGCAAACAAACCAAAGGTATGAGTCAAAATAGTTTGGAGACATGGTTGAATAATAATGACTTGTGCCAAGCATGTGGAAAGTATGTGGGTTGTATTTGACTGGGTTTTTGGAGGGATGAGAGCATCTAGGAGTAGTTTCTTGTGCTTTTATTGTGGGTAAGGTCATGGCTTGACTTTTTCTTCACTTTGGAAACATTTTGGAGAGGTTTTGGGGGCTATTTTTAGGGTTTTTTGGTTATACACGACCAAGAAGCTTCTAGAAGTATATGTGTGGGGAAGACTTAAAAAAAAAGCATAATTAACTCTAAACATGAGTTTTGAAGAGAGTTCTTTCTTCTTTCAACATTCATTGTAGCTTATTTTGGAGCTCTTTCAAGCAAAAGGCAACATTGTAACTCTTTTACAAACTTGTATAACAGTTCATACCTCGATGATTAATGGAGATAAGCAGTTTGACCTTCTCATTTTTCTATTTCGTTGTATGCATTTGGATGATTTGATGCAACTACTTGTGAATTTTATCATTCCTAGTTTTGTGTCTCATTAGTAGCATCTTTAAATAGAAAGTATATGCAATTGCAAGTGTTTCAATTTGTGAAAAAATTCTTTCCTTCTAGAAGTATGCATTGTAGCCTTCCTACAAAATACTGATGCAAAACATATCAATATTGAGTTGTGTTCATCAAGCTTATAGTTGAGAACTTGTGTATGTAAACTATGTTTATAGGTCTTAGTGTTTTGGTGCATCACCTTTTGTTTCAATTTTTAGTTTATTTTAAATTTATGTTTTCTTTCTTCCCCTTTTCCTATGAAAATTATTAGTTTAGTTTAGGTGATTACCAATTAGGAGCTAGCCTTATCTAGAGGTCCACTCCAATTTTAGGTGACCCACAGCCTAGGAGTGTTCCCATGTTACTCCAAAATGTTAATTTTTGCAACTTAGCAAGGGTGTAGTTTTGAGAGTTAATAGTTTTTGACACACTTGGTGGGACTGTCGAATCGAGAAAGTTTTAGAAATTACATGTTTTTATTGGTTTTGATATGTAACCAGTAGATTTCAAACCTTTCAAAGGGTGATGAACAACATATTTGGTGACTCTATGAGTGGAAGAAGCAAAGAACCAGTGTGTTACCAATTTTATGAGAAGAATACAAACCAGAAGCTCAAGTTCATCTAAGTAATTGTAGATATCCTAGCCCAAAAGACAAGGTAGAATAGCAAAAAGAGCTCCTCTTTCATCAAGGAAGATAGTTTCAACTCCACCTGTAGTGAGAGATACAAATCCTTCTATGAGGAAACAAATTTTGGTTCCACCAATGGCAGTTCCAAGGAATCAAGTCTTTATTACTTTTAATGGAGGTAGCCCGCTAAATTTAGCCCAACATGATGATATTCCCATGGCTTCCCTCAAAAGTATCCCATATTTCATAGTTGGGGATCAAACCACAGCAGTTGAGCACATCAAAGATGTAGCAAATCTGTGTTCAGTGCACCACATAGTAGCAAAAAATGTTGCTCTGAGGCTACTAGCAACATCTTTTAAAGGGAAGGAACATCAATGATTCATAGGTTTAATAGTTAACTCCATTAGAACATGGTATGAACTAGGTGAAGCATTATGCAAACAGTTTGAGAATAAGTTTGACAACTTGTCATTAGTCGAGTAGATTACCACCATTAAGAGAGTTCCTCATGAATGGATGATAGACTTTAACTTCCGTTTCCAAAGGACATAGGACAAAATTCCAAAAAACACAAGGCCTCCAGCTAAGTATGCATTTCTATACTTTTAAGGAGATTTAAATAGTGAAATTGTTGTTATGATACAATCAATGGGTGGAAACACATTGCCATTAGCTTATGACATAGTTGTAAAGGCTAAAAATAACCTGATACAAGCTAGAAGAATTGCTACTAGACCTCCTATGCCCATATTCCCTGACATACAACCTCCTATGACCTTTCCAACACCTCAAATAGCCCCTTTACCAGCTGTTGTTAGCCAATAAATTATTGTTCCAAGTCCATCTCAAGAATTACATGAGATTAAAAGCAATCAACAAAATATTGAAAGTATACTTAAGCTTTTGGAAACGATCTAGTGAGCATTAAGAAGCAACAGTTCCAAGGTTTTAAGCCCTATCAACCTCAAAATCAAGGTCAAAGTCAGCCATACCAAGCTAATAGACAGCCATATCAGGGAAACTATCAAGGTGCAAGGAAAAATTTCAATCCAAGGCCTTTCCAACCATACAATCTGAATCCAATCAGTTCAGCTAAGGACCTTGTACATGTTCAAAATAACCTTGCAGCTGAATGTGATCGGTGCTTTCCTTGCAACCAACCCCATAACCAAGCTGCGTGTTTAAATGGGGGGTGTTGCCACAATAGTGGTTTACAATTTCTAGGAGATCCTGATTTTTGCTAAAATCACATATTTTTAGAAAATATAATGATTTAAGGCTTGAAATGTTCCATTTAAAGGGTTCCAATTGAAGAGGGTTTGATCAAACCGCCTTAGACTAAGCCCCCTTGGATATAACCCCGCTAGTTTTAAACCATACCTATAATGGAGTCTCCTTTACACCTATCAAAATGCTGATAAAAAACCACTTTTGATTTATCTTTTGGGGGATCAAATGAATTCATTTAAAATTTATTTTTTTGTAAGTATGTTGTCCTTATTATAAGCTTCCAAAAAAATATAATTTAAATAAAATTTAATTTGATTATTATATTTATTTTTTATTTCTTGTGAATGCAAGTTTTTCACCGAAAATCAAACTCTATGTTCTGCACATGTGGAAAAATAGCATCTTTATAAAAAAAAAAAAATAAAAAATATGAGTGCACCAAATATTGAAGTCCTTGATCCAACAAAAAATAAAAATTGAATTTCAATACATACAAAAAGGTTGCATTACGGTGCGTATGTCGAATTGTAATTGGTTTGATTTCGAAACTTGATTAAAGAAAAAATATTCAATAGAAAACTATCTAACTAAGTGGAAGCATTAGATATCGGTGTTACAAATCTAAATTCAAAATAATTAGAATTTTATCCTTCGTGGAAAAAAATTTATGTGTTATACGGTGATCGTCACTTTTTAAAAATGTTGTTTTATAAAAAAAACTAGTTTTCAAGGGAGATGGAAAAAGAAGTGCAATCTGATTCCAAAAATTTTGGAAAAAATATATTTAGAATCTACAGACAAAATGTCACGAAACTATAGTTTGCATCATCTTCAAATTCCTCACGGTTTAGCCGCTATAAGTGCTCGAAAGTGAAGATTTAGTTAAAAAAAATTATTTTAGTGTCTAGTTTGGCCAAAAATTGTAAACCACTATTGTGGGATCACCCTGGGGTTATCAATCAAGCACTAATGGTACAAAATGTTTCGAGCATATAGAATGTGCCTAATGATGAATCTCCACAACAATAGGATCTCCCTACAAGTGATACAACTCTCCTGAATTGGCAAGGAGAGGAATTTTGTGGAGTCAATAGAGATGATTATCCAATAGAAGCCAATACTAGAGCCAAGAAGAGGGCTTTTGAAATTGGAAAAACAACAAAAAAGGACAAGGAAGCTATTTTCCCATCCAATCCTCAAGTACCACACATTTTGCAAAGAAATCCACAAGGCACCAATAAAGAGCAACTTGGGAACCAACCCCAATCAACCCACTTGCAGCTAGACCTT
The DNA here is from genome assembly GCA_007258455.2 of Sequoia sempervirens. Taxonomy (NCBI): domain Eukaryota; kingdom Viridiplantae; phylum Streptophyta; class Pinopsida; order Cupressales; family Cupressaceae; genus Sequoia; species Sequoia sempervirens. The sequence continues at coordinate 279,670,754 of VDFB02281492.1, read as the reverse complement.
GCTGTTACAAGGACTCATCAAAAGGTAAACACTGCTGCACCTTTCAACATTATTGAGCACATGAAGAAAATGAATGTAATCATGTCAATGTGGGATTATTTATCCATCCTAGGTCAAAAATATTTATTACAATCTGTATTAACTAATTTGAGTGTTTCAAGTGATGTTCCAGTAGGTCAAGTCAAGGCTATTTTTACAAATACACCTCAAGACATCAATAAGCAGCCAGGTAAAGATGTCAAACCTCCCCATTTTTATGCATATTTGATAATAGGGGATAAGTTGGTTCATAATTGCATGGTAGATTTAGGGGCAAGTAGTTTTGTTATGCCCAAGCAAATTTCTAATAGGTTAGGATTGAAATATCAACCTCTTGAAAAGGGCGTGGTCCGACTTGATGGGACAACCATTAACACTATAGGTGTCATTAAGGATTTAAGCCTTACTTTACATGCTTGTCCAAATTTTTCCATCCCTTAGGATATATTTGTCATTGATTTACCACCTTATTTTGTCTTGTGTTTGTCAAGAGATTTTGTTGCCAAAATAGGAGGTTACTTGCCCTCAAATTGGTCCCACATGTTATTTACGACTAGATACGGGAAAAAATTAACCATTAAGTCTGAATTACTTGCCAAAGAACATATTGAGCCTTATGTACCAAGTGCCATTAATGCCAACTATGTTGCTTTTGATAGTAATGAGAAAGCTGCTGCTCAAGAATCAATTTCACAAACTAAGGATATCCCAGATATTCTTCTAAATGAGTGGGCAACAAAAAATGTAGAAGATGAATAGGTAAGAATATTGAGGATAGAGGCCCAAGTGTGTATATGTTGCATGAACCTGATGCAGTTATCCCAAACCTTGAAAAGAAAGTGGAACAATAACTAGGATAGAAGAATGAGGTATGGAAAATGTTTTTTGATGGCTCTAGAAGAAATAATGGAGTTGGTGGGGGTGCAATGCTTGCATCCCCACAAGGTGAAAAATACTATTCAATATTCTATTTTGCATTTTCTTGTTCTAACAATATTATTGAATATGAAGGTTTGATTCAAGGTTTGGAATGGGAAAGGAAAAGGAAGATTAGTTGCCTACAAGTATTTGGGGATAGTGAGTTGATAGTTAATCAGGAAAGAGGCTTGAATGTGACTAAAAATGATGTGCTTAAGTCTTACAAGCATAGGGTATGGGATATGATAGAGGAATTCGATGCTTTCAATCTGCTTTCTATACCTAGGAGTCAAAGTAAACATGCAGATAGACTAGCTGTAATAGGTGCTCAATTTGACATACCTAATGATATTAAGAAAGAAAAGGTGCAGAAGTATGTTAAATTTATTGTAATACCATCTATTCCTAATAACAACATTCATTGGCAAGTTTTCAAGAGTGATGAGTAGGTATTGAGTTTTATGCTCGAATAAGATGAGTTCTTAGTGGTAAACTAGGAGAAACTTAAGCAACAATATGATAATCAAGTTATTTAGTTAAGGACAAACAAGCTACCCAAGGGTTTAGTTACCTTGGAATCCATTTTTAGTACTAATGATTAGCTAAAGAAAGGAAATACCAATATGCAAATCAAAATAGAACATTATGAAGAGCTTGCAATATTCAAAGGAAAGCTCCTTAAATTTGGTAAGATCTACTCTCATGAAGATATACAGGATTTTATTGCACTTTGTCAAGAATTTCATGATGTTTTTCCATGGGAGTATTTAGATTTCAAGGGTTTTGATCCCCAAATTGACCAGCATACCATAGAATTAGAGCCAAATGCAAAACCTGTTATGCAGAAATAGAGGCCTTTAAATCCCAAACTTGAGCCTCTTATGATAAAAGAATTGACCAAGTTGATTAAGAGGCAGCATTTTCCCAATCAAGCATACATCATGGGTCTCTAACCTTGTCCCGGTTAGAAAGAAAAATGGAGAGATTAGGCTCTATGTAGACTTTAGAGACATCAATAGAGCTTCATTAAAAATCAGTATCTGTTGCCCTCTATAAAGCAAATCCTTTAGGTAGTTGTTGGTTCTGAAAGGTTTTCCTTGTTTGATGGTTATTCTGGTTATAACTAGTTATTAGTAAAAGAAGAGGATCAATACAAGATTTTTTTTACCACAAAATAGGGTACTATGGCCTATAAAAGAAGGCCATTTGGTCTATCTAATGTTGGTGCCACTTTTCAAAGGGCAATGGACACAGAATTTCAAGGTCTAATTTATAAGTTAGTGCGCATATATCTTGATGATATAATAGAATTTTCCAAAAATGCAGTTGAAAACCTATCACATTTGAGGCAAGTGTTTGAGAGGTGTAGGGAATTTGGTATATCCCTTAACCCCCAAAAGATACATTTTTGTTTTTCATGAAGGCAAGCTTCTTGAACATATAGTGATAAAACAAGGGATCACCATTGACTCAGAGAGAGTAAGTGCTATCTTATCCTTGCTTTTACCCAACCATGAAAAGGGGTTGTAAAGTTTTCTTGGAAAAATTAATTTTTTGAGAAGATTCATTCCATATATTACAATTATTTTGAAACCACTAGTTCTGCTATGTTGAAAAAGAATGCAAGTTTCAGTTGAACCAGAGAGGCCAAGCGTAGTATTGAAGCAATCAAGGAGGAATTATCAGCAGCTCCCACTAAATGGTAAATCCTAATTTTGCAAAGGACTTTATTTTGTATTCCTTTGGTAGCAAAGACACCATTTCTGCAATGTTGGTACAACTGAATGATAATAATTTAGAAAATCCTATTGCTTTTTTTCAATCAAAGGTTACAAGATTATGAGCAAAGGTATAATTTTGTAGAAAAGCATGTACTTTTTGTTATTACAAGTCTGATAAAGTTCAAGCATTTGATTTGTAACAACAAGGTTCATCTCATGGTTTCCCATCCTAGTGTCAAGGAATTCCTTTTGAGCAGAGACTTGAATAAAAAGAGAGCAGGTTGGATTACGAAGGTCATGGAATATGACATTGACATCAAAATTACCAATCTTGTAAGGGGTAAGGGGTTGTGTGAACAACTTGCTTCAAGGTCTAAAAATTGGTTGTAAATACAGAAGGATACAGTTCTGGTCACTAATGGTGAGCCTCAGAATGTTGCACCAACATTAGGTGCAAGTTGGATGCGAGATATGATTCATTTTTTGTAGATTGGTGAGTGTCCACAATGTTTAGATAAGGCAAAGAGAAGGTATTTCATACTACAATCTATTCCTTATGTGCTAGTTAATGATTTTTTGTTTATAAAAGATCATGATGGTGTACTATTGAGATGTATTGACAATGATCAAATAGATAAGTTTCTTCATGAGTTCCATGATGGAACTGTTGGGGGACATTTTTTCCCAAGAACTACAACATGGAAAATAATGAGAGATAGCTACTATTTGCCAAGCCTTTTTAAGGATGCCCATGCTTGGGCCAGAAAATGTCTTAAATGTGCCTTATTTGCATGAGGTTGCCAACTTTTCCTTTGTAGCCTATTCAAGTGGAACAACCTTTTATGAGGTGGGGCATTGATTTTATTGGTGTCATCAACCCACCTTCTAGTGTAGGCCATAGATGGGTCCTTACTACAATTAACTATTTTACAAGATGGACTAAAGTAGTGGCTTTGAAAGAAGCCAATGAAAGTGTTGTGTTAAACTTTAATGATGATTTGGTAACTAGATTTGGAATACCTGAGTCAATTATTTCATACAATGTCTTAGTCTTTGTTGGATTAAGAGTATGTGATTGGGCTATTAGAAATGGTATTCATTTGAATACATATCAAACTATCACCCTCAAGGTAATGGTTTGGAAAAATCAACCAATAAGAACCTTATTAGAATTATTAATAGAACAATGGAGGATAAACAGAGAACCTGGCACAATAAGTTAAAATTTGCATTGTGGGAAGATAGAATAACTCTAAAAAGATCCATTGGAAACTCCCCATATATGCTGGTATATGGAAAAGAGGCAAGATTTCCTTTATTTCTTGAGCTTCCAACTCTTGATGTTATGAACCAGGTTGAAATTTTTGAGGAGGAGGATCCAATGGCTATAGATATGCACAGTTTATGGAGTTGGAAGAAATAAGAGATAAATCCATGAAAATAATGGAGTTTCATCAACTCCAAACAAAGAGAGCTTTTGACAAGAAAACAACACCCAAGGTGTTTAAAGAGGGATATGTTGTGCTTAAGTGGGATGAATTAAAGAGAAAGCCAGGAAAACACACCAAGTTTGATAGTATGTGGAGTGGCTCATTTATTATTACTAAGTGCAAAGAGCAGAATGCATTTCAATTGTCAAAAATGGATGGAGAAGTTTTTCCTATCCTAGTTAATGGGATACACCTCAAACATTGTTTTGAGGTATGATCTACCTCGTGCATGGTATATTAGGAGTTTTTTTTCAATAAGTGCTACTACACTTTAGTATAAATGCAAGTTTTCATTTCCCTAAGTGTTGTTTTGTACAGTTAAGTAGGTTTGATCTGAAGTTTTGGTATGTTTGGAATAATTTTTCAAGGTATCATGCACCAATCTGATGAGTTATAGTATGCACAAGACTTTTTTCAAGTCTTGTTAGTTTTTTAAGTGACTCTGTGCCCAATGGATAAGCTTCAAGCAACTGCTCAAGATGTTTAGTAGGAAAACATATAGCAAATGCCACCAAAAATTTTACCTATTTTAGCTACCAACTGAAATAGGTATATATATGTTTATGTTTTACAAAGTGAAACAAAGGTACATTCTACTCTACTATGTTATATCCATGTGCATAAAGGAATTATCAAAAGATTGCATTATTATATTATGCAAATGCATACAATACAGAAGAGAGTCAACAATTGTTGCATAAACGTAATCTTTATTGATAAACATAAATGTATGGTGTCCCACACAAGCCGTGGGACTAACTATTTGAATGAAAATAAAGGAAAAGACTATACATTTATAGATACATGAAAGAAAGGATGCATGCATAAAGAGAGGGGACCCGTCATTTCCTCAATGACAAATGTTAGTTGAGTTGTTTTGCATCTGTTGCTACCCCTCTTGCTTGTTCAAATCCCTTTGCTCCAATTCTCTGGAAGGTTGCTTAGGTGCTCTGGAAATTCCTACATGTGTGAGAGAGAGTTTGTTAGAGAAATGAAAGATCACCAATCAATATATATGAAAACATCCATAAACATATAGCTTGATCCTCATAAGCATCAATTTAATAGTTTTCATACCACAAATGTCCAGGAAAATAGAAAAGTTATCATAAACATCTATCATATGGTCTATTTTTATCTAACATGTTTGCTCATTATGTAGGTATAGGTTTGCTATTTTGTTTCATTTGATCATATCATGTGGAGTGAAATGAGCTCCCACAAGGGTTGAGCCCAACATGTTGTCCTCTTGTTTCATTAGGGAGGGATAGTCACATTTTGGTTTCACCAATGAAATCCTTGAAGACAAGTTTCATAATCATGGTGATATTGATAAAAGATAGACACCTTATTAATGAAGGTTCTCTCCTATTAATAAGGGAATTTCGTTATCAACATAAACATGACATAAAGGCTAGTCAACAAAGGTTCTATGATGTTTTGCATTAAGAGGAATAGTTTTTTTGTGAAGAGGAAACAATAGTGAAGCAAAGTTGTAGAGATATCTCATTGTAAATGCAAGGGACGGTTCATAAAGGGTCACAATTACAAAAAGCATGTTTTCCTAGTTGACAGTCTTAGAAATTGTTGAAACGGTAATAAGAATCACCCAAGTGCATTCATGATCATCATTGCATACAACAGGAGGACAACCCAGCTACGTGGGGCATCTAATCAACATGTCTAAATAGTTTATAGTGGACATGATGTACAAGACCATGAGGATCCAAAGTCTCAGTAGTCACCAAGCTCTAAGAGGAGAAGAGAAATAAATGCAATGTGAAAAATAGGGACATTGATGTAATAGACTTCCTTGAAGACCTTGTATTTAACAATGGAGACATATGTTGTAAGTTCAACTTGACCATATAAAAACATGATCAGATTTTTACCTTAATGAATGCAAAATCATATAGATGGTTTCATTTCCAATATCAATGCACACTATTACAGTTACAATGAATACAAAATACAAGGTATTTTGGGGTGTAATGGCATTATGTCCTATTTGGATGGAGACAGGTTACTGTATTGCTTGGAATAGTTACTTTTTTGTTTTTGCACAAAAGTAATTTTTGTTCTACAGTTTTAGAAAGTTAAATGAACAAACAGTGGCAACCAGTATGATAGTGACAAAGTACTTACAGATGCTATGAAGGGTTATGAGAGTTTGGGATTATCATATATAGTTAGTAAGTTCACAAGAATGCAAGTAGATGCAAGCATAGTCAACAATCATGAGTAACAGTGAGAAATGACAAATATAGTGGCCATAAATCCTATAAGAGGACACAATCAATAATAGTAGAAAAATGTTCTATGAGATGCCCTGTAACAAAGATACTATTGATAGTTTAGTTTTCTAAAGGCTTTATTTGTTCAAATGAAGGTAAAGAGAGGGATAAATTATGCTTCCATACTATTGTTCAAAATACAAAGCTATGGTTACAGGCTGAGCTTGGATAAAGCTCATGAAGGTCACCCAAAATGGGAATGACCATTCAAGAAAGGAAAGAAAACAAAAGAGATGAGGGGTAGTGTTCAAGAAGGAATGGAAAATATGTAAAGAGTCTTTAAGTTATACTCGTACTGTGCAATGGCATTGAATCATTTTGTAAACCATTTTTCCCTTCGCGGGGCAGCATTTTCTTATGGAACTATTGACTGAGATAGCTCTTGTTTCAACCGTCCTCCCTCACATGAAGTATCATTCATATTATGATCTTGCATGATCTTATCATAGCAAAGGGGATTATGACACAATTGGCCGCTATTACATGGCATCATAAAGGAAATGAAGGTACCCAATGTTTTTTAAAAAATCAACAAAAAATAGATGAACCCATGGCCATGATAGAAAGGAGTTTCTTCTATATTTTCTACAAAAACACATAACAAAATGCCAAGTAAAATATAGAAGAATGCTTGAGAATGAAAAAGCAAAGCAAGATTTAAAACATATTTTCATCTTCCTACAAACAAGCTCAATTCTGAACATGTTTCTCTAAAAGAAATGAAATAGAATGACAAAATATGCTTGCAAAAAGCTCATCTAGAATTTTTAAATGAAGTTTTACACAAAAATATGCTGGAAAATCCATCTGAGATGCCAAAATCCACCATGGATGAGTCTCTAGAAACCCTAGGTCGGCAGGCATGAATGCTCCTAAAAGCTCGAATGCAAAATAAGATGCATTCTTTTGCTTTAAATGGGTTTTGTTTACATGGGTTTTTTACCCTAATGAATGCCGATAGGAGGAAGGTATTTTTACCTTATGTTTTAAAAGCATTTGAAATTAACTAATACCCCATGTCATGCTCATTTCTAATGAACTTAATGTGCCCCTTCATAAATCCTATGTATAGGAGTCCTTTGGACTTAGATAGTTTTGCTTTTGATTTCCTACATGGTCAAACCTTGTATTTATTTTTGCATTAATTTGAAATGTAAAGCATTTGATTTAAGTGATATTGATATAAATCACTTAGTCAAATTTTCTATTTTAAATGCAGAAATGATGTGTATTATGCCATAAAATGTACTAAAGGGATTATCGTTGAGTCTTTATTCCTTTACAAACACACCATTTGAAGGTATGAGTCAAAATAGTTTGGAGACATGGTTGAATAATGATGACTTGTGCCAAACATGTAGAAAGTATGTGGGTTATCTTTGACTGGGTTTTTGGAGGGAATGAGAACATCTAGGAGCATTTTCTCATGCTTTTATTGTGGGTAAGGTCATGGCTTGACTTTTTCTTCACTTTGGAGACATTTTGGAGAGGTTTTGGGGGTTACTAAATTAGGGTTTTTTGGTTATACACGATCAAGAAGCTTCTAGAAGTATATATGTGGGGCAGGCTTCAAAAAAAAGCATAAGTAACTTCAAACATGAGTTTTGAATAGAGTTCTTTCTTCTTTCAACATGCATTGTAGCTTATTTTAGAGCTCTTTCAGGGAAAAGACAACATTGCAACTCTTTTACAAACTTGTATAGCAGTTCATACCTTGATGATTAATGGAGATAAGTAGTTTGACTTTCTCATTTTTTTGTTTCTTTGTATGTATTTGAATGATTTGATGCAACTACTTGTGAATTTTATCATTCCTAGTTTTGTGTCTCATTAGTAGCATCTTTAAATAGAAAGTATATGCAGTTGCAGGTTGTAAATTGTGTTGTGTTGTAGGTGTTTCAAGTTGTGAAAGATTTATTTCCTTCTATGAGTGTGCATTGTAGCCTTCTTACAAAATACTAATGCAAAACATATCAATATTGAGTTGTGTTCATCAATCTTATAGTTGATAACCTGTGTATGTAAATTGTGTTTATAGGTCTTAGTTAGTGTTTTGGTTCATCACCTTTTGTTTCAATTTTTAATTTATTTTCAGTTTATGTTTTCTTTCTTCCCCTTTTCCTCTACAAATTATTAGTTTAGTTTAGGTGATTACCATTTAGTATCCAGCCTTATTTGGAGGTCCACTCCAAGTTTAGGTGACCCACAGCCTAGGAGTGTTCCCATGTTACTCCAAAATGCTAAGTTATGCAACTTAGCAAGGGTGCAATTTTGAGAGTTAACATTTCCTCCATTTTCATCCTCAACCAAAGCTTTGAAAGGTAACTTTTTGTAGAAATTTAGTGAAAGAAGGGGAGAAGGGAAAAAAAGGGGGGTTTTCTCTAACCCCCATTTGAGCGAACCCCCCTTCACCTTTCGAGCGAACGGGGGTTCGAGCGAACCCGCCTTTCTTAAAAATCTCTCTTTGTTTCCATTCTGAAAAATGTGAAAAATGAGGGTCCCATCATTAAATAGGGTTCAGCCAAAGGGGGTTCAAGCGAACCCAAAGTTTGGGTTAGTGCGAACTCCCCCTTTGTGCAAAGCCCCCAAAATCTTAAATTTTCTTCATGGGGGAATTTTTGCAATTTTCCTTCCTCAACTGAATTATAAACCAGTTTTGTGGGATCACCCATAACTTAGTGGGAATCCTTGGCATATCCACAATTAAAGCTCTTTTCAATTTGGAGGCAAAGATATTTGTGGCAACCAAAAAACTTGTTTTCTACTCATGTCTATCTAACAATGGATTCCATGGTTGAACTAGCATATCTATACCATCCACACTTATTTTCAACTCCATATCTTTGCCAAATAAATTTGCACCCTTATATAAAAACATATGCATAAACAAAGAATACCACCAGAATCTTATTGTTATTTCCCCATTCTTTAATGCTACCAAACCCTTGTACATTTCTTTTGATGAGTATGTAGCAAAATTATACAGGGTGTTGATGTTGGGGTGTTAAATATTAACAGCCATATACATTGGTGCAATTGGCATGCTTGAAGATGGATCATACCCTAGAATCTGACATAGGGAATTTTTTTTTTTTGAAAGTAGAGGACAAAGTACTTGATTGGGAAAGGTTCCTTATCAGATGGTCCAAGTACAATTATACCTTTTCCCTTTCATGTTGATGCCAAGAAGTGAGCCAACACTGAGACTTTGAATGTAGGCCTCACTTTTTCATACTCTTATTTTAATTTCTTATCATCAATCTCTTCCATTTCCCTACTCAATTTATTCAATTTGAAAACTTCTACAATTTCCTCCCTTGTAGCCCAAACCATCTCCTACCCATAATGAGTTCTAACTACCCTAACAATATGGTCATAGTTAGTTGCTATGGCTTTTAGGAGGTCAATTTCCACATACATATTGGAGATGATCAACTTGGCCATATCTAACCTCCATGGGTTACAAATTGGGATGTGAGCATGTCTATTTTTTAACTAGATTTGGAAGAGTTTCCACCCAATGTATGGTAATGTAGCATCCTTGATAGTACATTACTTGTCGATAATGCCATCCTTAACCCTAGGGCCCATGAAACATGGGTTTCCCTATCCACTTCTCATCAGTTGACCTGGTGGTAATTGATCAAGCAATTCTTGGACCAAAGGCTACTTTTAAGGTTTTGAACCAGGGATTTGGACTTTCGGTGTCATTGTGCTAATGAATAATTTAACCTAGGGCTTTATTGGTTAATACTAGTGTCTTTCGGTTTCAAGTGAAGACTTGACACAAAGAGTGACTAAAATTCACAAATTTATAACAATCTAGATAAATGTCAAACCCTAAAAGAAACCCTAGCTATAATTCAGATGACAACAATTGCAATTGAATGAAAACTAGGGTAATTTCTAGCTCAAGAGATGTGAATTTTACTTACTGGTTTAACGATGCGGAAAACCCTAGTTTGAAGACACCAAAGCTTGAAATGCACTATGACTACTCCTGAATTCCTTGGAAATGCTTTTGTAAACAAGAAAATTCTTTAAAACTAGCTTTTATGGTGAAGAAATCCTTGAATTCGATAGAAAAACATCCACTCCGCCATTACTATTTGCTTGTGCGAATCAGAATGGCTCCATGATGTCCTTTTTGGTAACTTTGAATCTCCATCGTAGATCTCATCATGATGTGGATTGATGTGTGGCCAAGATGTAGTGAAAGAAGTTTGAACATTTTTCTTTTTTCTAACTCAAGATCTTGGCCAAATTTATTTCCATGTGTTCATTCTCCATGTTGGAGTGATGGTCCCACAACACTACGAAAGACGTGAGATAGTCCATGTGGTAGCTGCCTACTAGCCCTCTAGAATTTGCAAGGTTTAGATCTACAACTGTGGGATAGCGAAAAATGCCCCAGATAAACCTAGTGACCTTCAATATGTGTTCTCTTGAATCCATAGGCTAGCACTCATGTTGTTTATCTCCCTTTATGATGAGCAATCGAGATTAAAACATCTTGAGGACCAATTGTGCACGTTCTCTAAAAATCACTTTAGTAGCACACTTTTTACCACTTTCAAAGTTGTCGTGAAATATTTCATCAAATGTTTTTTTCCTTATAAAGTCCTTTTGGTGGTGCTGATGGTGCCACATGGTGTTCGCCCACTGCCCGGTTGAAAGATGAGATCGGTCAGTGGGTCCCCCGCAGGCTGACTAGGAACAATTTAGATTCATCCTTGAGATCTCATCACAACCATTGATTTCAATGTATTTCATCACCAATGCTTTGAAGAATTGGTAGGACCCACCACAAGAATGGATAGGTGTCACCCATCTGTTGCCCCACTAGTTCTTTTATCCAATTATTTTATTGCTATGAGCTAGCGGGAAACCAATGAAAAAAATTTGGTGGGACCTAGCGACCACTCTTAAGTATTTTAATAGACATGTGTATTTACTTATGACTTAAAAGGGGGTGTTTGCTAGGTTTAAAAGGTAGTAGGAGGGTGTTGTCATAATAGTGGTTTACACTTTCTTGGAGATCCTAATTTTTGCTAAAATCACATATTTTTAGAAAATATAATAATTTAAGCCTTGAAAATTTCCATTTAAAGGATTCCAATTGAATAGGTTTTGATCAAACCACCTTAGACGAAGCCTCCTTGGATAGAACCCCGCTAGTTTTAAACCATACCTATAATAGAGTCTCTTTTACACCTATCAAAATGCTCATAAAAATCAATTTTGATTTAGCTTTTGGGAGATCAAATGAATTCATTTAAAATTTATTTTTGTAAGTATGTAGTCCTTATTATAAGCTTCCAAAAAAATATAATTTTAATTAAATTTAATTTGACTATTATATTTATTTTTTATTTCTTGTGAATGTAGGTTTTTCACCAAAAATCAAGCTCTCTATTTTGCACATGTGGAAAAATAGAAGATTATCAAAAAAAGAAAAAGAAAAATATGAGTGCACCAGATATTGAAGTCCTTAATCGAAAAAAGAAAAAAAATTGATTCATACAAAAAAAGTTGTGTTATCTAGTCCGCCTATGTCTAAATTGTAATTGGTTTGACTTCCAAAATTTGATTAAGGAAAAAATATTCAATAAAACACTATGAAACCAATTGGACGCACTAGATGTCGTAGTTACAAATCTAAATTTGAAAAAATTAGAATTTTATCCTTCATGGAAAAAAGTTATGTGTTATACGATGAGCGTCACTCCTTAAAAATGATGTTTACTGAAAAAAAATAGTTTTCAAAGGAGATGGAAAAAGAAGTGCAATTTGATTCCAAAATTTTTGAAAAAAATATATTAAGAATCTACAAAAAAATGTCACAAATCACTAGTTTGCATCATCTTCAAATTCCTCGTGGTTTAGCTACTATAGGTGTTTGAAAGTGAAGATTTAGTTAGAAAAAATTAGTTCAGTGTCTAGTTTGGCCAAAAATTGTAAACCAGTATTGTGGGATGACCCAAGACATAGGTGTATCATGGATTACAACTTAGGAAAAAATGGTAAATATTTAAATGACTTCCAAACTTGCATAAAATTTGATATGACTTAAAGTATTTCAACAGGTAGCGACTGATAGGCTAGGCAAGAAGGTTTGGTAATTGAACGAGTTTTATGACTCAGGTTATAACTTGAGGAACTAGGAACTAGCTAGCATAGGTCAACCATAAATCAGAACACAAGCAAATGGGTGTCAATAAGGGTTTTCCAAGGGGTTTAGGGCATAAAAAAAACCCTAGGACAGAGGTCAAACCAAAACCCTAGGCCACAAGATACATCCCAAACTAGAAAAGATAGCCAAATATGCATTAGATATTAGTGGAACACAAAAAAATAGGGGTTCCACCAGAAGTAATATAGTTGCATGTCTTGTAGAAGGCATGAAAGAAGAAAATAAAGTTGAAGATGCAATAGCTGATGAAAAGGTAAATTCAAATTTTAATGAATTTGAGAATAATTATTTTCATTTTGAGATGGATGAGTTAGTGAATGCAAATAAGATGGTTCAGTTAGAGTTTGTTAGAGATGATTGGTATGCAGAGAAATATTTGTGTGGTGTTGCAGAGTTAAGTGTAGGTGGACAGACTATAGTGGATTGAATCCCACAAGATTAGAGGAGGATGTGAATTACACTAGGGGGAGGTGGTTGATTTATGGTGGAATTGATTCTGCATTCAGGAGGTTCAGTGAAGAAAAGAGTTATCAAAGAAGGAAGCTTCTTTTGGTTAAGTGTTGGAAGAGGATAAAGAAAAATCAATTGCACCTATACCAAATTCAGTGTTGGGGTTTACTGAGGATTGCTTGCAATTTGAAAGGGTGGTACTACCAATCAACTCCATTTTGAGAATCCATATTCACAAAAAAATCCTACCCCAGGTGTCTAATGTGGGAGCATCTAGGGATACTAGCAATCTTGCATCACCAAAAATATTGCTATTTTATTTTTTTTTATTTTCAATAAGGGCTTAGGGGTTAGGAGAATAAATATTTTAATTTGCAACTTTGTAATTTCCCTTGTGGCAAAATTGTAATTGTAATTTTGGTGGAAATTATGTTTTGGTAAATGTTTTTAAGGCATAAATGGAGAAATGTTCCTTTTGGGCATCATATTTCTTGGTGGGGACCACTTGGTGTGTGTGTGCTTGCATGTTCAATTGCATGTCTTGCATGCATTTGCATGTTTGTGCCACAATCTTTGCATGTTGTTGCACGTCCGTATTTGGATCCATCAAAGTCGTCAGGAATCAATGAAGGTGTCATAATTGACCAAGATTGGCCAAGAGTTAGGCACCCATGTGAGGGCCATGTAAGCAAGGAATTATTTTATATTTATATTTTTATCTCTCCTCAAGTTTTGTGTGGGATTTCAATGTAATATGTTTGGTTGTTTTGGAAACCAATGATGGTCTTCTCCTCACACATTTTCTATATATTGATGGTTATTCATTTGGAGGAGGGGGCTTTTGGAGAAGTTGTGGTTGCATACCCAGATGTTGTCGGAACGATGCCAGAATGTTGAAGATATTATGTTGTAGATTTTTGTATGTATGAAGCCTAGATTGTAAGGAAGCCCATGAGCTTCATGTTTATGTAATTCATTTTCAAATTTGAAAATAATATATGTTGTAGATTTCTCTTCCATAAGATGTGTTTCTTGATAATTTTTTGCCTTCTTGCATAGTGCTAAATATGTGGTTTTGGTTTTAGATTTGAAAGGAAGAGTATCCCTTTTCATGATAAGGGCTCCTATGTTCTTGCATAAGATTGTAATTTATCTTTTCCATAATTTTATTTTTCTCTTAAGACCCCTTCCTTCACAAAAATAGTTTTTGTAGTGACCCCATCATACCCCTTCCTTTATTGTTGTAGGGCTGAAAGTTTGCTTCACCCACTTCCTAATTTTTTTCCACCAAATTTAGTTTATCTATTTTATAATTTTTTACTATAATTTTTTAGATTTAGCTATATAGTTTTAGATGTAATTGTAGATTTAACATTCCTTATTGCTAAAAAATTCATAAAGTTCCCAAATTTCTTAAGATTTTAGAGCTTAAAGTTGTAGGCTCACTCATTACTATAAAACTCGCGAGACCGCTTGTTTATAAAATCTTTTGAAATTGCTCAACAACACCATTGAGATATTTTAAGAAGTACCTCCATAGAACTATGACCTTGAACACCCTTTAAATAATGTTTGGTCTTGATAGATTTTATATTATTATCAAAAACTTTATACATACAGCTCCTTAAAAATGGATTAGACATTTTTCAAAATTTCCATACTTTTAAGATTAAAATAATTGCAAGTTGTGACTACTAGGCTAACATTAAGTGGAAAGATGCATTCAATGATACATGTATATATAATTATCCTAAAAAAGAAATAATAGCAATCAATATGTCTTCTACACTTAAATTTTTTATCTCTAACTCAATAATCAATCCTCAATCTATCTTGAAATGTCCAACCACCACTAATTGCACACATTTAGACTCGTTTTAATATTCTAATTCATAAGAATGCAAACACAAAAAATTACTTGTGTTTTGATTCTTTTATAATTTTATGTATCTCATTCATATAAAATGTTCAAATAATAACAAGAACAATTAACACCACACAAACTTTATTATAATAATACTATATTTACATAAAATAAAAATAAATAATTTTCATTAAATATTATATTTTAATAAAAAATTCTCTTTGTATATTTTTTAGATTTTCTAATTTAATTGTTTAATATTTTTCTTTATTTTTTTAAAATTTAAATTTAAAATCAAATTAATATTTAATATATTATATTTTACCATTTTTACAACTAACCAAAAATAAAATAAAAAAAATCATAATCATGTACTTCATAACTTAATACAACAACAATAATTTCTACATTAAAATTAATTATTAAAAAAATTACTCCAATTTCATAATCTTTACCACCATTCAAACACACAAACACTTAAACACAAAATACCCTGCAAGGAAAAGGAAAACTGGACGGAGTTTGAATTTCCTACTCAACCCTGTCTACGGCGTGCGGCAGACGCGAAAACAGAAATACAATACATGAAGGTAAAGACGGGAACTTTTTTTCTTGCAATGCTCTAGTTTCCACGACATTCACTACAAAAACTTCGGAAGTTAATGCGTAGCCGAAGGGTTCTACACATTGGAAGAAAATTCTTCGGTAGAAAACCGCAAAGCTGCTTGAGACGCAGGGCACGAGTTGAAAGGCAGGGGAGGATTACTTACATCATCACCATTTCCTTCCAACATTTGAACCACTCTGCTTATGCTCGGTCGATCTCTTGAATTGTACTGAATGCACCACAGTCCCACTCTGGCCATTCTCCTCGCCTTTTCCTCATCTTCCCATTCTATTTCTTCCTCTTCTCCTCCTCTCCACATCATCTCCAACTGCCCATTCTGCATCAACTTGAATGCCCACTCTGGAAGATACAATTGACTGGATCGGCTTACTTGTACATCAATATTCTTCCTTTCTCCAACAATCTCCAATAATACCATTCCAAAGCTGTAAACGTCTGATTTGTCCGTTACGGGCCCCAAATTCCCATTCCACACCTCCGGGGCAACATACCCTGGCGTTCCTCTTGCGGCTGTCATTGATATGTGATCATCTTCCCTATCAAACAGTTTTGCCAGACCAAAATCCGCTATTTTTGGTATGAAATCCTTGTCTAATAATATATTGTGGGGTTTGATGTCAAAATGAATTATGCGCCGTTCACACTCTTGGTGTAGATATGCGATTCCGCGGGCTGTACCCACAGCAATTGAATAAAGTTGTTCTCCATTTAGAATCCCTCCTTTCTCTTTTCCAGCAAATATGAACTTCTCCAGAGATCCATTCACCATGTACTCATACACGAGCGCGCTCCTAAATCGATCAAAACAATACCCCATCAGGCGGACCAGATGAACATGGTGGATCCTTCCAATGGTTGCAACTTCGTTCATAAACTGAGTTTCACTATGTCTCGATCGATCAAGAATTTTGACGGCCACCAAACTACCTCGGGGGAGTTTTCCTTTATAAACCACACCGAAACCTCCTTCCCCCAATTTATCTGCGAAGTTGTTGGTGATCTGCTTCAGTTGAGAATAGGAATATCTGCTGGGTATTTCATGAGCATAATCATCAAGGAATTGCTCCACTTTCGTAAGAGAAGGATCTGTGTCCATGCGAAGCTGGAGCTCCTTAAAGACCGATGATCTCTTGCGACAAAAACCCACAAGAAGTATCGCAGCTAGGAATAAAACAGTGCCTCCAATAGCCGCACCTGAAATCAGCTAGAAGGTTTTGGATCTCAGACATATAATTTATACCAACATTACTATCGTATGAAGATACAGATTAGAGATAACGGCACTTACCTAGAATAGTGGCATTCTTGGAATTACGTGCAACTAATAAATCAAGACGATTATTTAGAGCAGTTAAATTTAATATTCTTTCCATTTAGAGTTTGTATATTGACTTCTGCAATTTTATTTCAAGAAACTGGATTAGGAGTCTTACCACTGGAGCGGTGTGAATATGAGGTTCTGAGATGAGTGCAATTTCTGTAATCTGGCTTGTAATACTGACAATCTTTGCTTGTGTACCACGTTATATTGATCCCTTTGCCTATTATCTCAGCAAGAGATTTTTCCGACTCCAAGTCAATTTCTTTCGCAGCAATTCTATATTTTGATTTACAATTTATGCTCGAGTTCAAGCTTGCAACGTTCAAATTATAGTGTTGATGATCAATACACGTTGAACTGTTCAACTCTATTGAAAAGTTGTTCACCTCTTTTGAAAACAGCCTTGCATTCTCTTTACTGCATGATTTCACTAGTGTCAGATTTGTCTGTCCATCTCCAATACGGAATTGGTTGGCACTCCAGAATTGATCATAGACATTCTCTGATACAGAGCATACATCTTTCTGAAATTGCTTGCACAATATTATCATGGTAGGGTAAGAATATCGTGCCGCTATCGGTTGGGGGTAATTATGTGGCTCCAGTATGTAGTATTGGTAGCCACCGATAGAAATTAGAGGCATCTTGGTTTCATTATCACACTCCAGCTGAAGCGCAGCGTCACCGCAGCCGCTGCCGTTTGTTCCAAACGGGTAATCCAGACTGTAGTCCCCACATCTAAACACTTCACAGGCTCCATTACAGTGAAAGGTCATCCATGAGAATGAAATTGTAGCAAAGAAGAGGAATCGGGGTTGGAGAAAAGTGAAAGCCATGTGAAATGCTTGCATATTCATGCGATAGAATTGAAAGAAGGCATGTGAGAAGCAGGGGAATATCAAAATGAAGTTAATAGCAAGGGAAGTTGTTGAGGACTATAATGAAGAGTGGGTAGAAAGACAGATCAAACATAAATAATACTTCAAAATGTTGAGTGTAGGATCATGTGAATGGAAGCTATGTAAACTTGCAAAACTTTTACTTTACTTAAAATAGGAGACATGCATAACACATTAGATACCAAGGGAAAACCCTTTCAAGAAGACATCAAAATCAAAGAAGCATTCAATGTACTATTAGGAATATTTGAATTAAATACACCATTTATCCACTCTTTCAATCACAATTATGGAGAATGTGTTGGATCTATCTTTTGAAAGAATTGTTTTAATTTTTTAAGAATTGAAAGAAATCATAGAAAAACAATCAATATACTCTATTAGAAGAATTAATTTTGATAGATAGGGTGAATATGAAAGAAATGAGTTTAATTTTTTTATAAGCATTGGATTTTCGAGCAAAAACGTATAACTTATTTATGCACCTAAAAATGGGAAAATGGATGAAAGAGCATGATATTGATCAAAATAGTAAGAAGTATTCTTCAAGCTAATAAATTTTTTGATAAATGTTGGGGGAAATTGTACTTTCACATGCACACAATATTATAGATTAGATCACCTACTAAAGTTGTGAGAGATGTTATGGCATGCAGGAGATAGCATAGAAGAAATCCCTCTACCTCTCATTTTTAATTTCTTAGATGCATTGTTTGGGATCATATTCTAGATGAGAAAAGGGATAATTTAGATCAAAAAATTCACAAAATGTATGTTGATGGCGTATTTAGAAGCCTCCAAGGCTTATAAATTATGGGATCCTTCCATTTCTATTGTCATTATAAGGGTATGTGTTATATTTGATAAGAACATAAATATTCACAAAGGATATAGATGTTTATGTGAAGACTATGTGGTGCCATTAAAAGAATTAGAATCACTTGAACCATTTTTATCCTATGGGACCATTGCACCACATTTTCCTTAAATTAAAGAAGGATTGTTGAATCAAAATGAAAAAAATTGAAGAAGAGGTCCAAGTTGGATCTAATAAGACATTTGTAATTGGTGTAAGTGGGGATAATTTGATAGAAAACTAGACTCCCTTGATGATAAGCATTAAAAATAATACATGTGATCAACCAAGTATTTATGTAAAAAATAATTAATACATGTAATCCAAAAACATGCAGAAGCTAAATAAAAGAAGAATGGGATAAAGAGATAAAAAGTTGGTGGGATATACTAATTTAGACTAGGCGGGACATATTGATACCCAAAGATCTACATCAAGATATAATTTTCATTTTTTTTTGGATCAATTACATGGGCCTACGAAAAGAAACAAATTATTACACTTTCTACTATAGAGACAAAGTATCAAAGTACTATGAATGTCATCGAAGATAATAGTTAGGTTTTCCCATATTATATAAAATATTAACCTATTTTTTAATTCATGCCTACTAATTTTCTAACTGATAATCAAGGAGCACATAATCTAGTGATTTGTATTAGGACCAAACATATTGAGATTTATTGACACTTCATCTAGTAGTTCATCCAAAAGGGGCTGATTGCTTTGTAGTACTTTTAAATAGAGGATTGAATGGTAGAAATCTTCACCGAACCTCTCACTATAAGGCTAGAAATTTCCTACTTTATACCACCCTCAAGTTTATTCAAACCTCATAAATATAACCTAAAAAAATCAAGTCAAAATTAAATTTTTAGCCCACACTTGAATACCTTAATGCTAGTGATGTGGGCACCTGTGCACCTAGACACTAGTGTCTAATTCAATTCTTAAAATGTTGAAATTTGATAACCATTATTCCATCTTATTAAATTTTCCAATCAAAATTTATCTTAATTCATTATATAAAAAAAAATTATTTCCTCATTTGAAATAACTAGCTATCTATCTCACACCTTGTTTACTCTACACACTTTCCATACTAAGTTGTTCCTCCTCAAGGGCTTACACTAAGTTTTAAAAAATCTACAAAACCCTTACACTCTATCACGACTAAAAAACTTATAATCTCTCATTGTTAAAGATTCTCATTCTTACTCTCACTCCAAAATCCTTAGCTTAATCCAGCTCTCTCTAGAACTTTCTATTCCAAATCCCCAATCCTATACACTCAAGCTCTCTATTATTACCAAAATCTCTATCTCCCAACAATTATTCCATACTCAACCTCTCGATCCCTCTCCTAATCATATTAGTAGCATTTCCATCTCCTATATTATCTCCCATTGCCCAAGCACTCATCACCAATCACTACCCATCCTCCTAAGATTATTAGGTAGTAACTACAAAACCTTACACTACAAACACCTCACACAAGACTTTGGTAAGGTTTTAAAATGCCACCTAAAAGACGAATTGAGATAGTCTTCAAAACAACCTTAACGTTCTTTCCTTGTATCGAATATATTTGTCAGGTTGAAAAATATCTAGATATCAGGAACACTTATATCAAGCACTTGGCGACCGCGTCTTCTATTGACGGATCGTATCGAATATTGAAAGTAATTGCAAACCACATGGCTGTCCGCGTCTTATCACGGATGTTTGTAACGTGAAAGGGAATGGTACGCACATATTTGTTATATTATTTTGTTCTGTTATCAATGCTGCTCATAAGTGGGAAAAAAGTACGAAAAGTGTACAACGAAGAGTTAAAAGAGTCATTTGATCCGCTTCAGAGAAAGAATCACGCGCTTTCTATATTAATGGGATTGAATCAACATCAAGACTGAAAACAAAACAGAGATGACAGACGACGGTACTCCATAGTAAATACTTTCATTTCGTTATTGTGGCGTCGTCAAAGCAAAGATGTGTATTAGATAGCCGTTAAATTTCACGATTACTTATATCTGGGATTCAGTTTGACGGACGGGTTAATATCGTTTTCTAAAATGTTCAAATTAAACGGTTACAAATTGTATTTAAAACATGAAATGAAATTTTATATATGCGTGTGAGAGAAGATTGATCAGGCGATAGGGATTCTCAATCTGAAATATTCCATCTACAATTAGTCTCAAAAATTTATTTGGCAAAATAATTTGCAACAACTTTCCACTTACGAGGAATATGAATAAATGAGATGAAATCAAAGCTCCCAAAGATGAAAAATCTACACCATAAAAGATGACAATCATCAAGACAATCATCAAGAAGAATTATCAAAAGTCTCTTTGTTCAAAAGAGAAACTAAATCATGGAATCCATCTAACAAATATCATGTTTCCAACCCAACTCACAAACTTTCTCCAAAGCTAGAAAGATAGCACAAGCCTCTATTTGATTATTTGTACCAAACCCTTAAGTAAAAGATAAAAAGAAATGAACCAAACCATTACTATCATGCCTAACACCACCAATCTTAGCTTCACCAAGATTAGCCCTAGAAGAACCCATCAGTATTTATTTTGAGAACACCCAAGCGAGGAGAAGGCCATTTAACAACCCTATTAACCTTATGAGAAAATTTGACTTGAGAATTAGAAAGAATAGATCCAACCAAATGACTCAAATCTAAGTTCTTTAAAATCAAAATATCAAAGAGAATAATAACTTGATCAAATTAGCACTTTACTACTAAAGTTTTTTTTCAAGAGTCTAATCTTTTGACAAACATAACAAATGGGACTTTAATATCTCTGGAAGATCCAATGATTCCTCTCTAGACAAATTTTCCAAAGGATAAAGATAAGATTAATATTCTAGGCAACTAACAAGAAAGAGGCAAAAGGAGGATGCCCAAAACTAGCCCAAAAACTAGATAAAGAAGTAGCATAAATAAAGGGTTTATTCTTAATTTTCTAGCACTACCTCCAAAGACCCTTAGAAAAGGGCACTTGAAGAAAAATATAACGCACATTCCTCATTGACCCTATAGAGAACACATTTAGAAGGGACTTCAAATCCTCTCTTTCTAATATTTTATTATATTTAAGACATTTATTTGGACAAAGCAAATCAAATTATAAAATTATACATGGGTCAACAAATTTAGCTCTACCAAGGGAAATTCTCGAACCCATTATTTTCTTCTTCTATCAACCAATATCAACTAGAAATAGAATAAACTCCTTTAGAATAATAGCCCCAAGTTAGAACATCCTCTTCCTCTAAATAACAAGAAGGTTGATTAGCTAGGATAAAAGCAAGGGTAGCATGAGATTTTGGATCTTCCCCTATAGACTAGTAGTAACTCATTTATTTCTAGTGAAGAGGGAAGGAAGAGAGAAATGATAAGACTTAAAATTTAAAACTTTAGGCCAACTAGCATATAAAACTATCTTACTCAAAGGGTAGAGAAGAGGGAAGGAAGAGAGAATTGGGGAATGAAGATCCCACATGAATTAATCAAAAAAGAGTTTGATCACTTGAATTAACATGTAATGCCCCAAGACAACATTGCACAAAACAAAACTTAATGGAACAACTCTTTTTGGAACAATGACAACCACATCGATAATGCAACAACATGTCACGCTTGTACAACAATGTGCACACAAGTGTGACAATTACACAATGATAAGAATAAAAAGAAAACTTCACCATTGCATAAGCAAAGTGGCAACAACAGAAGACTAACCACTCATGGGATAAATAAACCACAATGAACATATGGGAGAGAGGGAGAGGACAACACCTGCATGATGATTGGTTACTAAATCGTGATCATGTTCTCTCACAACACCATACCAGGATAGAATGAGGGAATCATCAACCTCCAATCCACATCCAGACACACTAAACAAATCTAAGCACATAGGTAAACCTTCATAAGAGATTGCCTAACCAAGAGGCACAACTCACCACAAATAAGCATGATGATGAGTCGCCTCCAAACAACCTCACGCTTCCCAAGACATCTTGTCGTAATGCAAAAATTACATTTAATCACATTATAATTAATGCATGTCACTGAACTAAAGCATATGGTAAACCTTGAGCATGTAAATATATAAAATACCAACAAATAACATGTTGAGGAACATTGTCTCAAACATGTGGTGGTTCATACACACCAACTATCAAAGCCATAAAATAATCACCACAAGATATCATGTGAGGGAATGGTGAAGCTGAAACACCAATCTCACATTAACAAGATGCAAATGAGAAGGGCACTACATAAAAATTCAAAAAGTTTTTTCTTAACAAGATAAACACCTTTCTTGATGGTATTCTAAACCATAGAACCTTTTCTAGTAAGATCAATTCTCAAAATATTCTTAACAACAATCCCATGTAATTTATAGTTAATAAGTTTAGCCCAAGGTTGATTTTATTGCATGCACCATCTCCAATAAATTTTAGCAACCAGAGATCAACTATTAAGTTCAACTTTTCTAAAACCAAGATCACCATTTTGTTTAGGTAGACAAACCTTGTTCCAACTAATCAAACTCTATTTTGGAGTGATCGAATTTCCTTCCCATAGAAATTCTTAGAAAAAGAATCAAACTACTTTTAAAAAATTAAGTAGCAAAAGGCACACAAAAATTATAGACAAGAAGAGCCTACAAAATAAAATTTAAGAGGGTTTTACTAAAATTTGACCTCTTGATTACTGAAATTTTACATGCTAATTACTAAAATTTGACTATTTGAAAAATTATAAGATCTTCCAAAAGATATGTTTTGCATTATAACTCCAAGAGATCTGAAACCACTCTCAAACATCTTGAAACTATATACATTAAACATAAATTAAATTATAAGAAAGTAAATGTCAACTTATACTTAAATTTTTATTTCATATATATAGTTTCACTAGCAGGGAAAGACAAATACAAAGACAAAAATGAAGAGTTCAAACAAACTACATTCTCAAAATTCATCATTCACATTTCATGAGCACCAAATTTGGCACTTTCCAAATGATGGACTTTCATTTTTTGAGCACCAAATTTGGTGCTCGCCAAATGAGTTGCTCTGGGAAATACCATGCCTTAGGCTCAATCATCTGAGCCATTTGGTGAGCACCAAATTTGACACTCACCAAATGGCCATTTCGGGTAAAAAAAAAAGGCATATTTTTTGTCTCACAACTTTGTGCACTTACCCTACTCTAAAATAAAACATAAAAAATATTGAAAATTAAAATTTCTCCCAATTATTCTCCATGCATGCCCCCAAAGAATTAATTAAAATAGAGCAAACCACTTTATACTTCACCGGATTGCTTCACAACTACATATAAAATGATGCAAGCTTTTAAAGAGAGGGGTTTCATTTCTAAACACCAAGTAGGTTTTGTATGCACCCTTAAATGGATAGCCTAAAGAGTTGATTTTTTTTTTAGATATATAGCAATGATAGCTCATTTTTCTCTTTTGATATTTCAATGATAGCTCTTTAATCAACTTGCAAGCAATGAAGCCCTGCTATTAGGTTGGGAATTACAGTGGTAGCGAAGGTTACTTTTTGATTTTTCATTCAATGCAAATCCCTTCATCAATTCACTACTTCCCAAAAACTCATTTAATAATTTCCTATAAGTGTGTGTTTCTAGCTAAATTTCACTAATTTATGCCAAATCGTAGCTAACTATAACTCGCTATATGTTAGAAATTATGCATAAATTAAAATTTAGTAACAGATAACTTAATCACCAAATTTAAATCTAAATTTAGAAACATTAGTTACCACCCTTCCGATTAAATTTTATGGCAACTACTAAAATTTTTTCTAGCAATTCTAATTTGATGGCGCTGCACTTCATTAATGGATCAAAAATGTCATGATTGCCTTGAAACACGATCACATTATTTTGCATTAAATTCACATGCCTTATTTCACATGTATTATTCCTTCAACTTAGGTGATGACGTGTATTGCCCTGTCGACTTCATTTTTGTTTATTTTATGCATACATAAGCACCTCCATAATTAATATGGCTCTTTAAAAAAAATGGAATGACCACTATTAACTTTGAAATCTTCAACTTGCTTGATTTGCAATCTTTGTACTGCTCAAATTTGAAGCAATTTATTGCCAACTATGTGAAAAGAAATAATTTTATTTAACCTTCCGCTCTGAAGATAATTACCAACTACCACCTTGCTTAGGGTTTCCAAGAATTCACTCGAGGCAACTATGTACCACAACTTACTTATGGCTTTCTATAAATTTTGCATTCCTTCTTGAATTCTTCACACTTTTTTTCTTTCTAGTTTTCTTATCTTATTTTTTTAATTTTTCTCTATGCATTTGCATTTGCTTCTTGGCCATTGATACTCCAATTTTCCTAAGATACTCTCACCGCCCGAATGTTTTCTTAGGGAGCATCACACCTCAAAGGCTTGAAAAGGTTTTCTTCATTAAAACTTCCAGTTTCACTGTGTCAAATTTGTGCTTAGTCCTTGAGGAAAAGTATGTTGAATCTAGTCGCTACTTTCACTTCTATTCCAATGTGGCTTCTCATTTTGTAGTGTCGCTTTTGGATATTGGGCTACTTGTTGAGAATTTTTTCTCAGCTACCAGTTTGATACTGAGGCTTGAGTATATTGAGAATCTAGATACCATTTTATTTGTTGCACACCCAACCATTGGGATTCCCTCCATGGATGATATTCCTCGATTCCTGGAACATGGGGAAGTGGTTCCACTTTGGCCTTTCCTTATTGATCTCCATATTCATGACTTTGAAGTTTACCAGGAACTTTCCTATATAGGGTATTTAGCCTTAATAAAAGAGGCATCCCACAATGACTAAATGCCTACTATCGTATGCGGCTTTGCTCACTTTTTTATCTTTTGAAACAAGTATTTTCAATATATCATGTATATACACCACACACACACACACACAGATATATATAAATAACCTTTTGGTACATCTTAAAGCATGTTTTACAGTGCATGGTTTTGTCATTTTACAATTCAATTTTACAAATGTTTGAATTAATCTCTCATGTGTAAGATAGATTTAAGCAGAATTTTCTAGTGCGGAGGCCTGACGAAGAAACAAACACAAAGAAAAAAAATGAAAACAAAACAAAACAAAACCCTATAAAAATCAAACTAAACCTAACTACCCTAACTCTAACATAACAAAATATTAACCCTAATAAAGCAGCTTATTTCAATTTCTGTGACTATTTATTTTGCATTTTTGGTACGAATTACAACAAGTTTATCTTTAAATTTATTTAACAACATTTTCAATGTTCTACTGTAACAATGAATTATCTTAAATTTTTTGTGTTTAATAATTGTAAATTCAAAACCGTACTTACCAATGATTTGGCTCATATGTATGAAAATGACCTCATTAGATATCGATTGCACACATTTTGTTTGATGTGACCATACTCTACCTTCCTCCAGTCTTGGTCCATTTCCATGAATGGTTGTGTCCATTTCTCTGCTTTCTCCTCCTCTAAAAATCTTCATGTCTTCAGCCCTATCTTCACTTTGCATTTTAGACCAAGATATATCAATATTTATATTGTTCTCAGAGAGAGAAAAAGAAAAAGTGTGATACTCTATATCTTATACAAAATTAGGAAAATTCCCTTTTATAACTTGTGAATTTTCAACTTGGAGCAAAATACACACGTTTCCTGCTCGATTTTCCCACTCCTCATTATCTGTGTTTTCCATGTATAAGGAGAATGATGATTCATCAATGTTGTTTCTATTGAATATTGTGGTTGTGTTGTTGATATGTGGTTGTCATTGATGTCATCACTATTAGCATTAATTCATTAGAAGTTGTATATGTCGAGGATATTCAGAAAATTGTAATGAGATGAGTTGTAGGTTGTCAATGGTGAAGTGAAGTTCAGTATGTCGGTAAGTTCTATGCATTGATGATCAAAGGTTTTGGACTAAAGGGTTTGTTGTTGAGTGTATCTAGTTTATCCACGTCAAGTTTGAGAGATCCACATGAAGATTTGATTGAGTTATGAAGATTTATATTCTGACAGTTTTTTTGTTGCTTCAGTTTGTGTTCCTAATTGAAGATGATGCGATTTCAGTTAGCTCAGTTGCTACGGATGCTTCGAGCTGATGATTCTTGATGTTTTTGGATGCTTCTAGATCATGCTCTATCTTTGTTGCATGTTTGCATTGATCGTTGTGCTCGTGGTTGGAAATTTTCTCTTGTGTGTTCATGTTTTTCTTGTTCTTGGCCGGCATGGTGGTTTTAGTATGTTGTGGATCTTCGGGGAGTAATTAATTGAAGATTTTTCACATTGGAGATGTTGATTTGGGTCTTCACTAAGTTGTGGCTGACCTTGGTTGATTTTCATTGATAATCTTTAGTATTTTGGGCCGATAGTTTATATTCATTTTATTATTTTGTTGAGGCTGACATGTAGGGATGAAATTTCTTGTTGCAGATATATAAGATTGATTGTTTATTTGAATTGAAGTGTGTGAGTGTATGCCAGAGTGTGCTTTTTTCTGTGTATGTGAAAATATTGATCTAAATCATTTGAAGACATAGCAAAGTGTGAAGAAGAGTAAATAAGTGTTCATGCGCTTAACTGGAACTATGATTAGGCACTAGCAGATGTTATTTTATCAGTTCAAATGATCTATGTGGATGTAATCTGATTCTTTCTATAAGATAGTGTGTCTTCCTTTGGGCAGTTAGCCCTATTGTAATTGAGCAGTGAGCTTTAGGCAGTATGCCTGAATGCAAGTGCATTCCCCATATTTTCATTTCTTATACTTTTAATAGGGTATAATCTTGTGGATTGACCTCCACCGTGGTTTTTCCCCTAATAGGGTTTCCACGTAAAAAATCTTGGTGTTATGTGTGTTTTTGATGTGTTGATGATTTATGTTTTCATGGTTATTAATCAAATCTAAGAATAAGGTTAATAAGTTGGATAAGTTTTAAATTTCCAAGACAACTGATTCACCCCCCCCCTCTCAGTTGTTTGCATTGTGTTTCCAACAATTGGTATCAAAGCAGGTTCCTTGGAAGATATTTAAGAGCTTAAGGTGATCCAAGATGGTGACTTACAAGAAGGATAGTCCAAGATTTGATGGAACAAATTATTTTGAATGGAAGAATCAAATGGAGTGTCAGTTGAGATGCATTGCCCTACTGGAGCATTACAAGTAATAGGTATGTTATTCCTCAGAATGGTCCTACTACTACTACTGAGATTATATGTTGAGTATAATATCTGAGCTAAGGAAGCATTGTTGAGTGCCTTGATGATTCTGAGATGACAAATGTTATGGATCTGAAGACTGCTTATGAGATCTGGAAAAAGTTAGAAACCTTGTATGAAGGTGATACTAATGTGAAGATTGCTAAGTTGCAGAGTTTGAAAGGAAAATATGAAAAGTTGAGAATGGGTGATGATGAGATCATTACTATTTTTATGCAAAGAGTGAATGAACTTGTGTGCAGTATTAGATGTGTTGGTGGATAGATAGACGAATCAAAGATTGTTGCTAAAGTTCTTAGATCCTTGCCTGATTCTCAAAAAGTCAAAGCTAGTGCTATTGAA
Organism: Sequoia sempervirens; assembly: GCA_007258455.2. NCBI lineage: Eukaryota > Viridiplantae > Streptophyta > Pinopsida > Cupressales > Cupressaceae > Sequoia > Sequoia sempervirens. Next base: position 279,642,430 of record VDFB02281492.1, on the reverse strand, counting down.
GAGCTCCAGACTGTAACAAATGTAACCAGAGACATGTTGGTTGGTAAGCTTACTGCTTTTGAGTTGAGTGAATTTGGTGATGCCCTTCCTAAGGTTGAATTTGCATTTAAGGCTGGTACTTCCGGAAGAGATAGACACGTAGATATGATCTGAGTGAGAGTTCATCTAGAAATACATTCAAGTATGAGGATAAAATCAGATAAATTGAAGAAGAAGAAAGAGAGTTGAAAGAGATGGAAGCACTTATTGTCAAAAGAGTACCGAGAGGAAAAGGTAAGTATGAAGGAAAATTTCCTCTTAAATGTTTTTATTGCAATAAGATAGGTCATTTTTCATCAAGGTTTCCAGAAAGAGCTCCTAAACCAAGATGTAACAAGCCTAGATTTCAAAAGAAGTGTTACTATGCTACTAATGAAGGTGTGACAAATGATGAATTTGATAAAGGAAATAGAAGTGATGATGAATGGGTATTTATTGCTATCAAGGAAAATAATCCTACATCTACTGAATCTGCTAGTTGTACAAATGTGGAGAAAGCCCTAGCTACTCGAGTTGAAGAGAAAGATGAATGGGTGATTGACAGTGGATGTTCACATCATATGACAGGAGATAAAAGTAAGTTTGTGAGCTTGGAAAAGTATGATGGTGGTGTTGTGATATTTGGTGATAATACAGCTGGTGTGATCCATGCCAGAGGATGCATTTCTCTTGATGGTAACCATAATACTTAAGATGTTCTATATGTGGAAGGCTTGAAGCATAATATTTTAAGTGTTGGTCAGATGGTTGATAAGGGATACAATATTCAATTCAAGGATGGAAAGTGCAGAATACTGAGTTTTAAAAATGTAATTGCATCAAGTACAAAAACAAAAGGTAATTTCTTTCACTTGAGTTCTGCTAGTAAAAGTTGTTTGATTGCTCAAGTTGATGAAAGTTGGTTAAGGCATAGGAGAATGTGTCATGTTAACTTTGATAATATTTTCAAGATAAGTTCTACTAAGGCTATGAGAGATCTAACTAATTTGGTGAAACCTACTAATGCCATATGCAACGAATGTCAGTTAGGAAAGCAACTTAGAATTTCATTTTGAAGCAAACAACATTATTCAAATGAATTATTGGAGCTTGTGCATACTAATTTGTGTGGTCCCTCTAAGGTTAGAATTTTATAAGGTTACAGGTATTTCATCTTACTCATTGATGATTATTCAAGAATGGTGTGGGTTACTTTCTTAAGGGAGAAATCTGAAGCACTGGAAAAGTTCAAGACCTTTAAGGCTATGGTTGAGACAAAGATGGGTTTGAAGATTAAATTTATGAGATCAAATAGAGGTGGTGAATTCACTTTCGGTGAATTTATTTCATTTTGTGAAGAACATGGAATAAAGAGATAATTATCTGCACCGCGGACCCCTAAGCAAAGTGGAGTTATGGAAAGGAAGAACAAAACAATTGAAGATGTTGCTAGAACAATGATGTTGGAAGGAAATGTCCCTCATATCTACTAGAGAGAAGCTATTAGTACTATTTTGTACACACTCAACTAAGTACAAATCAAAGGTGATACTAGTAAGACCCATTTTGATCTATGGACTGGTCAAAAGCCTACTATTAAATATCTCAAGATATTTGGAAGAAAATGTTATATCAAGAGAGATGAAGACATAAGAAATTTTGATGCTAGGTTTGATGAAGGTATCTTTTTGGGTCATTCTACTAATAGCAAGGCCTACTAGTGTTACAATAAAAGATTGAGGAAAATGGTTGAAAGTGCAAATGTCAAGGTTGATGAAGACTTAGGTACACCATCCAGAACCTGTGGATATGATTATGATGATCAAAATGTCAGTACAAACAAGGGAAAGCAAGTTAAGACTACAAATCAAGTACAAATCATTCTAGTGGATTAGGAAAATCAAGAGGAAGAAGAAACTAGTGAAGTTGTAGAAGAGAGAACACAAGAGCTTGAATTTGAAGAACAACCTAAGAAGACTCTGAGGTATGTAAGATTGAATCATTCAGAAGATTAGATTATAGGAGATAAGAACAAAGTGTTGGAAAAACAAGGTGAGACAATTGAGAGGGGGGGCAAATTAGTTGTCACAAAATAATAAACTTTTCAAACTTCATTTAACTTAATCTCAGATCTAATGATTAAGCAATTAACCATAAGTAATTAACACATCAGAGAGATAGATAACACTAATATTTTTTACGTGAAAACCTTGTTAGGGGAAAAACCACAGTGGATGTTAGTCCACAACATTATACCTTGTTAAAATTATAATGAAAACAATAAAGGGGAATGCACATGCATTTAGGCACACTGCCTAGAGCTCATTGCTCAGTTACAAAAGGGGGCTCACTACCCAACAATACAAAATAGGATTAAATCTGGAGGGTACGAACTGAGAAAATAGCTTCTAAACAAGCCTGATTACAATTCCAATTAAGCACAAAAAACTCCACTTTTCACTCAAACTACTTCACACTTCACTCAAGCTTCTTCACACTCTGCTTTGCAATCGAATGATATTCACACATACACATATAGGAGCACACCCAACACACTTTACACCAATGAAATAATTGCTCTTATACATATGCATCATGGATTACATCAACAACTTAGTTGGCCAAAAAAATAAAACATATTTGCAATGTTGTCCCAAATTTACAATTAAATTTTCAATGTGGATCTAAACACCGTTAGTCAAAACAATGATGCGACCTAAAACAATTTTCACGAGCATGCCAAAAATTCAAATTTTAATTTTCAAGGATCCACAGTGTGCACAAGAAAAATCTTCAACCACAAGCACACTAATCAATGTGGACATACCAAAAAGATAGAGCACGATCTAGAGACATCTAAGAACACCAAGAAACAACAGAGAAACATCCAAAGCAATTAGAATTACCAGAATCACACAAACTTCACTCAGGAACACTGACAGAGACCACATAAATACTGTCAGACCAGAACATGATCAAATCTATACGTGGACCTCTGAAACTTCCAGTAGATGATCTAGATACTCTCAATAATAAACCCTTTAGTCCACAACAACTAATCTTCAACGTACAGAACAAGACGCCTTCATAACCTACATAGTTCCACTGGGAACCTGGAACACTTTCTTTTACAATTTTCTCAATATCCTCGACATTTACAACCTTCAATAAACTAAATGCTAATAGTGTTCACATCAATGACATCCACATATCAACAACACATCCACAACATCCAACAATCTCCCCCTTTGGCATTGATGGCAACACATGATGTGAAAAATACCATCAACCCAACACAGTTGCTTCTTAACTACTTTTCTCCCATAAGGCTCTTCTCCTCAAAAGATTTATCACATTGCACTTCTCCCCCTTTGACATCAATGGAAAATGTGACCATGACCTTTCCATATACATTTTTTGAACCACATATCTGCACATTTGACTACTCCCCCTAAGTAGCAGCCACAGAAACATCAATCCATATTAGAATATAGCAATATAGCTCATGGATTGATGCAAGTAAATGCATCTTTTAGTTCTTATCAGGAGGGGTAATTACCCCTAGCATTCCTCTGATATACTCAAAATTATCCTTTGGCAACGACTTAGTAAAGATGTCTGCAATCTATTATTTGGTAGGCACATACTCCAATCTGACTTCTTTCTCATTTGCTTTCTCCCTCAAGAAGTGAAAATTGATTGATATATGTTTATTCTTAATGTGTAGCACCAAAATATTTGAAATATTTATTGCACTTCAATTGTTATAGTATATGGCAATAGACTCTTCATATATCACCTTGATATCTTTCAACATTTGTTTCATCCATATCACTTGAGTACAATTATTTGCAGCAGCAATATATTCTACTTCAGCAGTAGATAGAGAAATGGAATTCGGCTTTTTTCTCAACCAAGACACCAACTTCTTCCCTAGGAAAAAATCACCACCACTAGTACTTTTCATGTCATCTACATCTCTAGCCCAATCTGCATCAGTATATGCACTCAAAGTGAGATCATCATCCTTTGGATACCAAAGTCCAAAGTCAACTATTCCTTTCAAATATCTGAAGATTCTCTTAACAGCAGTCACATGTGATTCTTTTGGATCAGCCTGAAATCTAGCAACCATACATACAACATTCATAATATCTGGTCTAGTCTGGGTTATATAGAGAAATCCACTGATCATTGACCTGTATCTAGTTTGATTCACCTTAGGAGAATCATTATTCTATGTTAGCTTGTATCCCAGAAAGTACCACCACCACTAGGTAACTTGCAATCCCAGAAATAACTTCATCTCTCCAATCATACTCATCTCAAATTCACCCTTCATCTCATCAGCAAACTTCATTCATAGATTGTCATCTCCTCCAAAACTGATGTCATCAATAAAAACTTCTATAATTAACTCTATCATGATCCAATTTGAAATATAAGTTGCTATTAGTAGTACCTTTAGTGAATCCGAGCTTCAGAAAGTATTTGTCCAATCTAGCATACCAGGCTCTAGGGGATTACTTAAGTCCATATAGAGCTTTATTCAAGTGGAAAACCATATCTTCCTTGTCAGTTAGCTGAAATCCATCCGGTTGTTCAATGTATACTTCTTCCTCTAGTTCTCCATTTAGAAATGTTGACTTCACATCCATTTGATAGACTTTTTAGTTCTTGTATGCAACATAAGCAATTAATAATCTAACAGCTTCAATTTTGGCAATAGGGGCAAAATCTTCTTCAAAATCAACACCTTCCATTTGACAATACCCTTTACATACCAATCTTGCTTTATTCTGGACCACTTCACCTTGTTCATTCAGCTTGTTCTAAAACACCCATTTAGTACCAATCACATTTTTGTCTTTAGGTCTAGGAACCAGTGTCCATGTGTCTTTCTTTTTAATCTATGTCAGCTCTTCCTTCATAGCTTCCATCCAGTGTTCATCTTGAGATGCTTCAGTGACATCTTTAGGTTCAATCTTGGAAATCAAGCAATACTCTTCTGCAATCTTTCTTCTAGTTTGCACACCTTTATTCTTATCTCCTATAATTTAACTTTCATAATGATTTATCTTTACATACCTTGGAGTTTTGGGACTTTCACAAGCTTCTGGTTCTTTTGATCTTTCTTCTGCACTTGCACTTGTCTATGCTTCCTGACTTACTTTATTTACCAAAATGAATTGAGGTTGCTTTACCGGAACATATGGAATAATTTGAAGTTGGTTCTATGTCTAAGAATTCTTCTCTTGGATTGTGTTGTCATTTGAATCATAACCATAATATCTGGATGATTTGGAAAAATCCTCATCAACTCTGACATGTGCACTCTCAACCATCTTTATCAGTCTTTTGTTATAGCATTGGTAGGCCTTTCTTTTAGTAGAGTAACCTAAAAGTATTCCTTCATCGCTTCTTGCATCAACTTTCCTATATCATCATCTCTCTTGATATAACATTTTCTTCCAAAGATCTTGAAATATTTAACAATAGGATTATAACCAAACCATAGCTCAAAAGGGGTCTTACTAGAATTACCATTAACATTTACCCTATTTAAAGTATACACAACAATGCTTACACCTTCATTCCAATAGATCTGGGGCACATTTCCTTCTATCATCATTGTTCTAGTAGCATCCAAAATTGTTATATTCTCTCTCTACAACTCCATTCTATTGAGGGGTTCGGGGAGCAAATAGTTGTATTCTAATTCCATGTTCTTCAAAAAAAGAGTTGAACTCCCTGGAGGTGAACTCACAACCTCTGTCAGATCTCAAACACTTGATTTTCAGACCTTTCTCATTCTCTACCATAGCCTTGAAACTTTTGAACTTTTCCAGTGCTTCACATTTTTCTCTTAATAAGGAAACCCGCATCATTCTAGAGTAATCATCAATAATCAAAATAAAGTACCTTTCTCCATGAATACTTCTAACTCTGGAGGGACCACAGAGGTCAGTATGTAGCAGCTCCAACAAATCATTTGAATGAAACTTTTTGCTCCAGAACGATACTCTAGTTTGTTTACCCATCTGACACTCCTTACAAATTGTGTTAGTAGGCTTCACTAACTTAGGTAGATCTCTTACTACTTGAGTGGAACTTACCTTGACACTGTTATCAAAATTTGCATGACACAACCTCCTATGCCACAACCAACTTTCATCTAATTGAGCAATTAAACAACTCCCACTAGCAGTATTCAAGTGAAAAATATTACCTTAAATTTTATTTCTACCTGTAGCAATCATATTGCTAGAACTTCCACATATCTTGCATCTTCCATCTTTGAATTATAGATCATAGCCCATATTTCCAACACTCAAAAGATTGCACTTCAGGCCTTCAACATAAAGAACACCATCAGTGTTATCCTTACCACCAAGGAAAATAGAACCTCTACCATGAATCACACCAGCATTGTTGTCTCCAAATCTTACAACACCACCATCATACTTCTCTAGACTTACAATATTTTTTATCACTAGTCATATGATGTGAGCATCCACTGTCAATAACCCACTCATCCTTTTCTTCAACTCAAGTTGCAAGAGCTTTCACATCTTTAGAAGATTCAGTAGCCACTGGACTATTTTCAACGGTAGCAATGAAAACCCATTCATCTTCATTTCCATTATCTTTATCAGACTCATCATCAGTCACTCCTTTAGCAAAGTAACATTTCTTTTGGAATCTATAATTTTTAGGCTTAGATATAGGAACTCTTTTAGGACATCTTGATGCAAAATGACCTATTTTATTGCAAGAAAAACATTTAATAGGAAACACTCCTTCATACTTAACTTTTCCTTTGTCTTCTTTCTTTACAATCAGTGCTTCCAATTCTTCTACCTCTCTTTATCTTCAAGTTGTTTTAGCTCTTCATCATACTTGGATATCTTTTTGGAACATTGTCCCAGACCATATATTTTCTTGTTACTTCTAGATATAGTAGCCTTGAATGCAGATTCAGTCTTCGGAACAGATTCACCAAATTCACTTAATTCAAAAGCAACAAGCTTACCAACCAGTGTGTCTCTTGTCATCTTTGATACTGATATGAGCTCTTCAATAGCACGAGCCTTCACTTTTAGGAGGGAGGAAAGGATCTGAGTATCTTAGCCACAATTTCATCCTCATCCAGCGAACCACCAACACATCTAATACCCATCACTATTTCATTTACTCTTTGCATAAAAGAAGTGATATTTTCATCTTCACCCATCTTCAAATTCTCATACTTTCCTTTCAAACTATGTAGCTTATCCATCTTCACCTGTGCATCTCCTTCATACAAATTTTCCAACTTCATCCAAATCTCATAAGCTGTCTGCAGTCCTATCACATTTTCCATTTTTGAATCTGTCAAAGCACTCACCAAAGCTTCAATAGCCCTGATATTGTTTTCAACTTCTTTGATCTCATCATCAGTGGAGGGACCATTCTGAGGAATAACATATGGATCTTTTGTAATCTTCCAAAAAGCTTCACCAATACACCTTAGGTGACATTGCATCCTGACTTTCCACGGTGAGTAGTTAGTTCCATCAAAACTAGGACTATATGTTCCCATCTCGGATCACCTCAAGCTTTTAGACTTCTTCAGAGGAACTTGCTCTTATACTAATTGTTGGCAAAACAAGGATAGACAACTAAGAGGGGGGCTGAATCAGTTGTCACAAAATAATAAATTTTTCAAACTTCACTTAACTTAATCTCAATTCTGATGAGTAAGCAATTAACTGTAAGCAATTAACACATCAAAGAGATAAAGAAACCAAGATTTTTTACATGGAAACCCTATTAGGGGAAAAACCATGGTGGATGTTAGTCCACAATATTATACCCTGTTAAAATTATAATGAAAAAAATAAAGGGGAATGCACATGCATTCAGGCACACTGCCTAGAGCTCACTGCTCAATTACAAAAGGGGGCTCACTAACCAACAATATAGAATAGGATTAAATCTGGAGGGTACGAATTGAGAAAATAGCTTCTGAACAAGCCTGATTACAATTCTAATTAAGCATAGAAAACTCCTTCACTTTTCACTCAAACTACTTCACACTTCGCTCAAGCTACTTCACACTTTGCTTTGCAATTGAATGATATTCACACATACACACATAGAGGAACACCCAACACACTTTACACCGATGAAAAAATCACTCTTATATATTTGCATCATGGATTACATCAACAACTTAGTTGGCTAGAAAAATAAAACATATTTGCAATGTCGTCCCAAATTTACAATTAAATTTTCAATGTGGATCTAAAAATCGTCAATCAAAACAATGATGTGTCCTAAAATAATTTTCACGAGTGCACCAAACATTCAAATTTTACTTTTCAAGGATCCACAACACGTTACCACCATCATGTCGGCTAGGAACATGAAAACCAAAATGTGCACAAGAAAAATCTTTGACCATGAGCACACTGATCAATTTGGACGTACCACAAAGATAGAGCATGATTTAGAGACATCCAAGAACACCAAGAAACAATAGAGAAACATCCACAACAACTAGAATTAATAGAATTACACAAACTTCACTTAGGAACACTGACAGAGACCACAAAAATACTGTCAAACCACAACACGATAAAATCTATACATGAACCTTTGAAACTTCTGGTAGATGATCTATATACTCTCAAGAATAAACGCTTTAGTCCATAGCAGTTGATCTTCAACGTATAGAACAAGATGCCTTCATGACCTACATAGTTCCACTAGAAACCTGGAACACTTTCTTTTACAATTTTTTCAATATCCTCAACATATACAACCTTCAATACACCAAATGTTAATAGTGTTGGCATCAATGACAACCACATATAAACAACGCATCCACATCATCCAACACAAAGGTGTCTAGACTAGGAGAAATATTATAGAAGAATACTACTTGATTTCAAAGACTGAGCCTACTAGTGTGAATGAAGCATGTAAAGATGAGCATTGGGTTGAAGCAATGAAAGAGGAACTAAAACAGAATGAGAAGAATGATACATGGATTTTTGTTCCTAGACCTAAGGATAAGAATGTCATTGGAACTAAATGGGTCTTTAGAAACAAACTGAATGAGCAAGGATAAGTGGTTAGAAACAAAGCAAGACTGTTGTGCAAAGGATATTCATAGATGGAAGGAATTGATTTTGAAGATACTTTTTCCCATGTTGCTAGAATTGAAGCTATAAGATTATTTCTTTCCTATGTTGCTTACAAGAACTACAAATTTTATCAAATGGATGTCAAGTTAGCAAGTTTCTAAATGGTGAATTAGAAGAAGAGGTGTATGTTGAGCAGCCTAATGGATTTTAGTTAACTGATAAGGGAGATATGGTGTGTCAATTGAAGAAAGAATTGTATGGACTCAAGCAAGCCCCTAGAGCCTGGTATGCTAGATTGGACAAGTTTTTGTTGAAGCTTTGATTTAACAAAGGTATTGTTGATAGTAATCTATTTTTCAATAATGGTAATAAAGATTTGATTGTTGAAGTCTTTGTTGATGATATCATTTTTGGAGGAGATGGTTTTTGCATGAAGTTTTCTAATGAGATGAAGAGTGAATTTGAAATGTCAATGATTTGTGAGATGAAATTCTTTTTGAGATTGCAAATTACTCAGTTAGACAAAGGGATTTTTATATCTTAGTCCAATTATGTGAAGGAATTGTTGAAGAAGTTTGGTATGGAAGATTCAAAGCCAGTAGATACACCCATGGTGACTGGATGCAAGTTAACAACAGAAGATGATTCTCTGAAGGAAAATCAAACTAGATATAGATCAACGATTGGTGAATTGTTGTATTTAACTCAAACTAGGCCTGATATCATGAATGTTGTATGTATCGTTCCAAGATTTCAAGTTGATCCGAAGGAATCTCATGTGATTGTTGTGAAGAGAATTTTTAGATACTTGAAGGGGATAGTTGACTTTGGCCTATGGTATCCTAAAGATGATGATCTTACTTTGGGTTCCTTTACTGATGTTTATTGGGAAGGAGATCGTTACACCCCTAACTTTAACTATTTTTTACTTTTTACTTTGAAGTAATTAGTAGATGATTATGCATGTTCAATGGTTTGACGTTTAGTTAAAATGGCTAGAAAAATCAATGTTTTCATGAGTCATGTTTATTTGACTAAAATTTGACATGTGCTTAAAATTTTTCAAGATGTGATGATCTCATGAGGATTATGAAAATGATTATTAATACAATAATCTTTAGTTGGTGATGGAAAATTGCATTCAGGAAATAGGACTTCGCCCTCCGAGAAAGGGAGGGAGAGCATCATCGGAGAGAAGGGTATAGATACAAGGAAAAGAATAAGTTGTCACCATCTTAGGTCTTGTCTTGGTGCAAATTGGTGAACCTGGTTGAGTCAGGTAAGTGATACTCAACCCTTTTTGGTCTAAGTAAATTTCTTGACTCGACAAGTTGTCGATGTTGTTTTAAAATCTATTTCAAGTTGTTTAACGTCAACCTAGTCGTTTTGTGGATAGTGACATCGTCAAGGTTGTACATTAGTTGTTTTGCGGATGAGACAACTTGTTGTTGAACATGTCGCTTCTTATTTCATAATCGAGTTATGTTGTGACCTCAATAGCATGCTTTTAAATACATGTTAATGGACAAATGACCTTGTGGTGTCAAACGATAAAAAAGTGGGTAGTGCCACTATAATGGAATAGTATGCTTTAGACCCCACTCCATGTTTTTCCATCATATAATGGCTAAGAGGCTTATTAATGTTTGATGACTATTCAAGTTGTAACTCAAGTGGTAAGCTCAACTCTTTTGAAGAGGAGCTCAATTAGTTTTAAAGTTGGAGTTTATAGTAAAGCTTTGTCTAAGCTAAACCCTAGGAGGTTATAAGGAAATGCCACGAAGGCAACATAAGTTTCTATCATTTTGAAATTCAATGAAGCTCCTCATCAAATTCATGGCTTGCCATAAAGACGTAACCTCTCTAACCACTTCAAGAACTAGTTTCTATAACTGTCTTTATATCGGTTTTTATAACTAATTCTTGCGGGCATTTTGCGGGGAATGGAGGAGACCATGATGGGAACGATGGCTAAACCCGTGTCATGTTAATGAGAAAATGGTTTTTCTCTATCGACCTCTAGGTATATCAATTCTTATATCTGATTCTTGCGGATCCATCTTGGAAGATGGGGGGAAAGAAATCAATAACCGTTGGGAACACTAATAGAAAATGGAAGGTCAAAGACAGGAGGGTAGTTTTGTTAATGACAGAAATATTTAGAGCCATAAGAGAAGAGCGAGCTAGTTCTTCTGAGGGGAAAGAATCTGGTCATCGTAGAAAGGTGGTCACCAAGTGAGCAAGAAAGAAAGCTCATGTCTTAGGAAGAATCCTTCAATAAAACCATACTGCACAAGTTATGAGCAAGAGAAGATATGAGGAGCAACTGAAATTGAGAACATATCTAGAAGTTGGGAGTGAGCTCGCTGATATTACAAGTTAAGTGATTTCTATATTTCCTTGTTGATTTTGTTTAAGAAATACTTCATTGGAATCTTCGAAATGTTCTTGTAACACGAATAATGAGAAGAATAGATGTCTCTTTGCACGTAAATCATACTGTGATTATTGTAAGGAAAGGAAGTGGATATATATATCTGTATGTCACAAATGTTTATGAACCACCCAAAACCAGATAGGTTGTACATATTATATCCGTGATAGTAGGCCAAGAAAAGTTCACAAAATTCTCTATCGTGCAGGAAAATCCATGGGTTGTGGAGTGGGAAACCTTTTAAAAGGCTATATCATCATTTCAAATAGTAGCAGGAGAAACGAAGCAGTTGGAGAGTAACCTCGACTTTTAGGGAAAACTTAGAATGGTGTTTTATGACATAAAGTGATTTAGTGGTGAGTCCTCGGGACAGTGAGAAAGGGACCAAATTAAGCCTTGTTGTCTCTTGTTGTGCACATATGTGTGAGAGCATTGGACCAAGTAGTATTCTCACACAAATTTTATGCATGGTAAATCCTTCCAAATAACATGTAGGCAGTGATTGGATAGGTACTCTACCTTGCCGGAAAATAGACTAGAACCAAGACAAAGTTAAGTAAAATACAATGAACCTAATTTTAGTAAAGGTTTCTTACCTTGATCTATTGATCTAAAACATGTAGTAGACTGGAAATTAAAGCTCTCTTTCCCTAAATATGTTAAGCTTCTAATGAAATTAAGTGTGGGAATATATGCTATGAGTATAGTCTACCCCTATAAGGTAGGATCATGTGCTAGGATACTTTGGAAGTTACATGTTTTACTTTTGAGGATCCATGAAGACCATTTATGATACTAGGATATTTTAATTATTGGCTTCATCAACACAATTTTGTTTGAGACAAAGTTACTGCTCTAAATATATTATGAGCACACTATGGAAATGTCTTTTTATGGGAAGGAATTGATTCTCATTGGAGAGATAGTGTTGTTACGTGAATGATCCTAAGCCAAACCTGTGGTATTAGGTGTTTTCAAAGAAAATAAAACTAGTTGACCTTATGATAAGCATCTTCTTCTTGTGTTAAACCCTTTTGAGGACAAATATGCTTGGAGACAGTTTCAACTTCTCCTTTATTCAAGATTGAGTCTTTTGACCAACTCAAGGGTATAGATATAACATGAGATGGAAAGTATGGACCTTATTATATAAGAATGATAGAACGTATTTTAGTGCTAAGTGCACAAAAGAATTTCGTTGTTCCAATACTCGGCATGAATGTTGTAACCAACTTTGAGAGGGGGATGTTGGGAGATTGAAACTCAACCTGCATGACTATTTTATTTATGATTGTTGTTATAGGTATATTTGACATTCTCATATAAAGAATGATAATCATATGAGTTATAACCTATCCTTATTCGAATGTGAGTAACCTTGAATAGACTAGGCAGTTGAAAGTAATTTTTATCTTTTACGAAGCTAACTTAGTAAAGTTGAAAGATTGAACTTAGTCAAGTACTAGTTATGAGAAATAATGGTGCTCATTAAGGTATATATATCAATGGGTATATTCCTCGAATATTATGCTTATTCAAGTTACATGAAATGTGAATTTGAGAAATTCCAAGTGGTCTAGGAAAGACTAGAAGCGTTTTACTCTTATGTTTTACTATTTTTTGGAAAAACAAGGATGTTTGATATTTTCATGTATTGGGTTAGAGAAGCTAAACCCTAGAATTGAAACAAGGAGGATATAGGAAATCTATAACTCTTATGTCGAATATGACATTTTACTTATATATATTGATTAACAATGAAAGGTCGAGAAAACCATAGAACAGGACAAGAAGTCTTTATAACATCTTAAAAGATTATACGATAATGTTGAAGCTTGATTTAATGCTTCAAATATGTTGGGTATTGAATCTTGAGAGTAAGTGACAGGAAGTCATAAACCCTAGATATTGCAAGAATGCAATAAGGGACTTTAAAAAGGTTTGAAATAACTAAATCTTTATATTATATGTATATCCTAGATTAAGGATTGGTTTCTAAGTCGGATTGGCTTGAATGGATTTTTAGTACAGTCTAGTTGTGTCAAGAGTACCTAACAAAGTAAGAAAACTATAGGATGAGACAACTTCTAAGACGAGTCAGAGGTGTGTGTCTAGAGGGCACGACCAATCAGAATGATCATACTTAGCTAGAAGGGATCTAGAGTTGTATGGTCGATTGAGTTTTGTAAGACACGTCACTAGGACTCAGATGGTGAAACTTGACAGTTCCTCATATCTATATCCTTCGTGAAGGGTCGGAGCACTACCAGCAAGGAAGTGTGTGGGGGACTACTTAAGTCTGTGGTTGGAGGAAAAACACTTGGATGATGCTCTTCCTCTGTAGTAGAAGACTCACCAAGACTTGTGAAGATAGAGATCAACATTTTAGATGCAGTGAACTCCATGTTCTGGCTTACGGTAGTCAAAACCTTGAGGTAAAACTATTCTTTACGCTAAGTGTATCTTATGTGATATGAATGAATATTGTAAGGAATTATCTTGATTCTAGTTATGATTACATGTGACTTTAAGTTTGAATTTATCTGGAAAGTTATACTTTATCCTTGTGCTTATGCAATGCTTTAAAAATAAAAATAAAAATAAAAAATCTCTCTCATGTTTACTAAGTTAATTTACCTTCTAGTAAATTCTTAAGTTTACTTGTGTATTAAGAGGATGGTTGTTACAGAGATGTAAATGATAGGAAAATTACTAATGATGGCGCATTTTTCTTGGGTAAGAAGTTGATTTCATGGTTAAGTAAGAAGTAGAATGTCATTTCCTTATCTATTGCAGAGGCTGAATACATTGTTGTTTCTAACAATTGTACTCAATTTTTGTGGATGAAGCAGATGTGGAAGGATATCAGAGTTGTGTATAATGATCCTATTGCTATATTCTATGATAATTCAAGTGCTATTAACATATCTAAGAATCTGGTGCTACATTCAAAGACAAAGCATGTATCTATTAAGTTTCACTTTTTGAGAGAGAAGGTGAATAAAAAGGAAGTCAGACTGGAGTATGTGCCTACTAAGGAGGAGATTGTAGAAATCTTTACCAAGTCGTTGCCTAAGGATAATTTTAAGTATCTCAGAGGGAAGTTAGGGGTGATTACCCTTCCTAATCATAACTAAGGATGCATTGCATTGCATCAGTTCATGCATTTCAAAGTCATATCTTGATTTGGATCGATGTTGTCGTGGCTACTACTTAGGGGGAGTAGTCAAATGTTCATATGCTTAGATATGTGGTTTAGAGCTTGTATAGAAGAGATCTTTGTCATTTATGTCAAAGGGGGAGAAGAATCATGTGAAAAACTGGTGATTATCTAGGGAGAAGAGCCTTGTGGGGAGAAGATCATGTGAAAGAGTTAATGTGTCAAATCTAAGGGGGAGTAAGTGTCAAGAGTTAGATGCATTGGTGGTAATTTTCACATCATGTGTTGCCATGAATTCCAAAGGGGGAGATTGTTTGATATTTTGGTTGTGTTGTTGATATGTGGTTGTCATTGATGTCAACACTATTAGCATTAATTCATTAGAATTTGTATATGTCGAGGATATTGAGAAAATTGTAATGAGATGAGTTACAAGTTGTTACTGGTGAAGTGAAGTTCAACATGTTGATAAGTTTTGTATGTTGATGATCAGAGGTGTGGACTAAATGATTTGTTGCTTAGTGTATCTAGTTTATCCACATCAAGTTTCAGAGATCCACGTGAAGATTTGATTAGGTTATGAAGATTTATATTCTGACAACTTTTTGTTGCTTTAGTTTGTGTTCCTGATTGAAGATGATGCGATTTCAATTAGTTCAATTGTTGTGGATTCTTCTCTGGTGATTTGTGATGTTTGTGGATGCTTCTAGATCATGCTCTATCTTTGTTGCACATCTACATTGATCGTTGTGCTCGTGGTTGGAAATTTTCTCTTGCGTGTTCATGTTTTTCTTGTTCTTAGTTGACATGGTGGTTGTAGTGTGTTGTGGATCTTTGGGGAGTAATTAATTGAAGTGTTTTCACATTGGAGATGTTGATTTGGGTCTTCACTAAATTGTGTCCAACCTTGGTTGATTCACATTAATAATCGTTAGTATTTTGAGCCAACAGTTTATATTCATTTTATTATTCAGGCTGACATATAGGGATGAAATTTCTTTTTGCGGATATATAAGAGTGATTGTTTATTTGAATTGAAGTGTGCGAGTGTATGCTAGAGTGTGCTTTTGTGTGTGTATGTGGGAATATTGATCTAAATCATTCAAAGGTAGAGCAGAGTGTGAAGAAGAGTGAAGAAGAGTAAAGAAGTGTTCATGCGCTTAACAAGAACTATGATCAAGCATTAGCAGATGCTATTTTATCAGTTCAAATCTTTGCGAATGTAATCCAATTCTTTCTATAAGACAATGTGTCTTCCTTTGGGCAGTTAGCCCTGTTGTAATTGAGCAATGAGCTCTAGGCAGTGTACCTAAATGCAAGTGCATTCCCCATATTTTCATTTCTTATACTTTTAACAAGGTATAATCTTGTGGATTGACCTCCACCATGGTTTTTCCCCTAACAAGTTTTCCACATAAAAAATCTTGGTGTTATGTGTGTTTCTGATGTGCTGATGATTTATGCTTTCATGGTTATTTATCAGATCTGAGAATAAATTTAATAAGTTGAATAATTTTTAAATTTCCAAGACAACTAATTCACCCCCCCTCTCAGTTGTCTACATTTTGTTACCAACAGTTTCCTCTCTTGTGATGTAATGCCTCTGAATCTTGACATTCTTTCCTATTTCCTTGTAAAACATTAGGATTTTCTTTATAATAATTGTAGTTTTCCAACTGTTTTGATGTATCAGTTAGTTTTTTAATATTTCCAATTCCATTAGGGTTAAACATTTTTCTCGTTAACAATTCCTTTCTTCTAGCAGTTAAAATTTCTTCTTTTAACAAAATTACTTTACTTATGGCCAAACTTACCCTGGTTAAAAAAAAATTCACACTCAAGTTCACCGTGATTAGTTGTATCATGAATTTTACACTCGGAAACCCTACCAAAAGTGAATAAACTCAAAGGATGTAATTTCTACTTAAAAAATTTCCAAGTTTTTCAACTTTCATACTGAAAAGCTAGCTTGTACTCATTTTCACTTTACAAGCTTCTCACCAAACTCAAGACTAATATTTCAAAGTATAGCCCTCCAATTCAAAAGAATAAGGCCTAAAATGTTTAAAGATGGCCCTCCTTCTAGTGTCAGTTCATGTTGATGATGATTTTACTCACAGCAAAAAGGGCGAATAAATTCTTCAAAAACAAGACCACAAAGAGCTTATCCTTCTTGAAAGATATGGAACAAAGAAAACCTAAAGGGGAATTATTCTTTAATCAAGAAAAGATTGGCTTTCGTTCAATCCCAAGTCTCTGATTACCAAGTCATGATTGCACTAGGGTCACTCTTGGGTTTGATGTGATATTGTTGTTAATATAAAAGGGACAATTTTTTTGAATTAAATATCTTAGGCATTGAATTTTCAATTGGATCATAAAGACAAGTATCATGAAATTGAAATATTTGCAATAATATTTCATGAACATCACAAATTATTTTCTATCACTTAAGTAGATTTAGCATTAAGCATTCAACAATTTCATAGAAAATGAAATATTTTCAATAAAATTCCATCCATTCATTTGAATTTTGAAAAAAAATCAAGAATTTAAACATCTACTCTAAAATAAAACATAAAAATACTAAAAAATAAAATTTCTCTCAGTTATTCTCCATGCATGCCCCAAAGAATTAATTAAAATAGAGAAAACCGTTTTATACTTCACCAGATTGCTTCACAGCTAAATATAAAATGGTGTGAGCTTTTAAAGAGAGGGGTTTCATTTCTGGACACCAAGTAGGTTTTGTATGCACCCTTCAACGGTGTGGCATACAGTCTTGTTTGGTTGAACTAACAAAACCAGCTACAAAATATCCATGAGATAGGTAGCTATCTAATTGGATTTGATATTAATCAATGTCTACATGTATACAAATTTTTACACTAGAATGATTTAAAAAATAGGAAAAAAGAACAAAACTTGAAAAAGATTTATGCTCTTCGAACATCCACAAATTCTAAACTTAGAAAATAAAACAAGGATCCTCTGGCCTATTATAGAACATAAGGCTCGAATAGGATAAGACAAATACATGACAGGAAATTCAAGGGACAAATCACATCAAGGCATGTGGAATGTGGTGACCAATAAGATAATTGCAGTCGAAGTCAATGAAAGTCAACTCCAATTACACATTGAAGCTCTTTGGGTGTTAATCTTTAATCACTGCCAAAATGATACTTCAAATTAGGATAGTGTGTAGGGACTTCCCATATATTCAAAATGAGTAAGTGGAATTTTTGCCCCCACACATCGCTTGGCTCTAGATCTGCTACTCTCATGAATAGGCTCTCCTGAAGATTGGAACTTGTCTCCACCACATGAGCAATACTGAGATCTTCACCATTCTGATGGATCCAAAGCCCTCTGCATTATAACCTCCAAGAATAACTGACCTAATTTGGATATGATTCTATCCACGATTCAAGTTTTCCTAACTTTCCATACGTGAACTTTGCATCACAATCTATATCTCCTACAATCATGAATTCCACACATTAAATCCCTTTTAAAAAAAACATTTATAACATCTCATGTAAATAAAACCATTATTCAAATGTTAGTACAAAATCTCATAAATAACATGATTTCTTGCATATCACAAATCCTCACATATATACCGGATTTTCGGAATCGTTGGATAATCTCAAAAAAATTTAAATTTTCATTTCATATTGCAACCTTGTACCAGATACCCAGTATTCAACTTTACCCATGAACTTTCCTAGACTTCAGTTATACCATAGCTGCATTTTACCAGACCGGAGCCTTCCATTCAAAATAACATTACCTTTTTCCTTTTCAAATGTTTCTGGTACCTGGTACTCGAAACACTTATATTACGAAGTACTTTTATTAAACATTTCTCTTTAATTTTTGCTTTTGGTGATCTTTCCACTTGCTAGCTCCTACCATAATGGTTATTTTTTCACTTGGGTCCCCAAGTCTTTCAGTCTTGGGGTGTGTTGTGAGACCACACAACAACTTGCAACCAATAAAACCAAATTTGAAATTAAATCACTAGTCATAAATTAAAATTTATTCATATTTAAAAACAATAACTTTTACCTTTACCTAGATCTTGACATATAAAGTAAAACTCTACCGAAAACATCCGTGTGTGCTCTGATTAATTCTAGTTTTTGGAATTTAGTGAAAAGAATCAGTTCATTAGCATTGAACTACATAATATAGTAATCCTCCAAAACCAACTAGGGATAGAGCCTTGCTGCCAGTCAAGTGTCCATAGTCCCAACAAGGTTATCTCTGTAATTTCGCCTAAACATAGCTCTACTGCTAGCTAGGCGTCTATAGCCCCGGTAGAGTTATTTGGATAGCCTAAAGAGTTCATTTTTTTTTTAGATATAGCAATGATAGCTCATTTTTCTCTTTTGATATTTCTGATAGCTCTTTTATCAACTTGCAAGCAATGAAGCCCCGCTATTAGGTTAGGAATTACAGTGGTAGCGAAGGTTACTTTTTGATTTTTCATTCAATGCAAATCCCTTCATCAATTCACTACTTCCCAAAAACTCATTTAATAATTTCTTGTAAGTGTTTGTTTCCAGCGAAATTTCACTACTTTATGCCAAATCCTAGTTAACTGTAACTTGGTATATGTTAGAAAATATGCATAAATTAAAATTTAGCAACAGAAAACTTAATCACCAAATTTAAATCTAAATTTAGAAACATTAATTACCACCCTTCCAATTAAATTTTATGGCAACTACTAAATTTTTTGCTAACAATTTTGATTTGATGGCATTGCACTTCATTAATGGATCAAAAATGTCATGATTACCTTGAAACACGATCACATTATTATGCATTAAATTTGCATGCCTTATTTCACATGTATTATTCCTTCAACTTACTTAGGTGATGACGTATACTGCCCTGTCGGCTTCATTTTCCTTTATATTATGCATACATAAGCACCTCCATAATTAATACGACTCTTTAAAAAAAATGGAATGACCACTATTAACTTTGAAATCTTCAACTTGCTTGATTCACAATCTTCGTACTGCTCAGATTTGAAGCAATTTATCGCCAACTATGTGCAAAGAATTAATTTAATTTAACCTTTCACTCTAAAGATAATTATCCAACTACCACCTTGCTTATGGTTTCCAAGAAATCACTCGAGGTAACTATGTACCACAACTTACTTACAACTTTCTATAAATTTTGCATTCCTTCTTGAATTCTTCACACTTTTTTTCTTTCTAGTTTTCTTATCTTATTTCTATTATTTTTCTTTGTGCATTTGCATTTTCTTCTTGGCCATGGATACTCCAATTCACTTAAGTTGCTCTTGCCACCAAAATGTTTTCTTAGGGAGCATCACACCTCAAAGGCTTGAAAAGGTTTTCTCCATTAGGACTTCCAGTTTCACTGTGCCAAATTTGTGCTTAGTCCTTGGGGAAAAGTATGTTGAATCCAGCTACTACTTTCACTTCTATTCTGATGTGGCTTCTCATTTTGTAGTGTCACTTTTGGATATTGGGCTACCTATTGAGGATGTTCACTCAGCTGCCAATTTGATAGTGAGGCTTGAGTATTTGGAGAATCTAGATACCATTTTATCTATTGCACACCCAACCATTGGGATTCCCTCCATGGATGATATTCCTCAGTTCCTAGAACACATCGAAGGGGTTCCACTTCGGCCTTTCCTTACTGATCTCCATATTCGTGACTTTGAAGTTCACCAAAAACTTTCCTATATAGGGTATTTAGCCCTGATAAAGGAGGTGTCCCACATTGACTGAATTCCTACTACCGTCTACAGCTTTGCTCACTCTTTTTCTTGATCTTTTGAACCAAGGATTTTTTATATCTCATGTATATACATCGCACACACACATACACACACACACACACACACACACACACACACACACACACACACACAAATATAACCTTTTGGTACATCTTAAATCATGTTTTATTGTGCATGGTTTTATCATTTTACCTTTTATAGTTCAATTTTACAAATGTTTGAGTTAATCCATCATGTGTAAGATAGGTTTAAGCAGAATTTGCTAATGCGGAGGCCAGACGAAGAAAAGAAAAAAAAGAAAAAAAACAAGGAATGGAAACAAAACAAAACAAAACCCTACAAAAATAAAACTAAACCTAACTACCCTAACTCTAACATAACAAAAGATTAACCCTATTAAAATAGCTTATTTCAATTTCTACGACTATTACTTTTGCAGTTTTGGTACGAATTACAACAAGTTTATCTTTAAATTCATTTAACAAAATTTTCAATGTTCTAGTGTAACAATGAATTATCTTAAATTTTCTATGTTTAATAATCATAAATTCAAAAGCATACTTACCAATGATTTGGCTCATATGTATGAAAATGACCTCATTAGAGATTGATTGCACACATTTTGTCTAGTGTGACCATACTCTACCTTCCTCCAACCCTGGTCCATTTCGATGAATGGTTGTGTCCATTTCTTTGCTTTCTCCTCCTCTAAAAATCTTCATGTCTTCAACCCTGTCTTCACTTTGCATTTTGTTAGACCAAGATATATCACTATTTATATTGTTATTAGAGAGAGAAAATGTAAAAGTTTGATACTTTGTATCTTGTACAAAATTAGGAAAATTTCCTTCTATAATTTTTGAATTTTCAACTTGGATCAAAATACACGCACTTCTCGCTCGATTTTCCCACTCCTCATTATCTGTGTTTTCCACATATAAGGAGAATGATTATTCATCAATGTTGTTTCCTCATTTGTGATGTAATGCCTCTGAATCTCGACATTCTCGACTATTCCCCTACAAAACATTAGGATTTTCTTTATAATAATTACAGTTTTCCAACTGTTTTGATGTATCAATTAGTTTTTTAATATTTCTAATTCCACTAGGGTTAAATGTTTTTCTCGTTAACAATTCCTTTCTTCTAGCAATTAAAACTTATTTTGTTAATGGAATTACTTTACCTATGGCCAAATTTACCCTAGATAAAAAAAAAAATCGCACTTGAGTTCACCATGATCAGTTGTATCATGAATTCTACACTCAGTGACCCTACCAAAAGTGAATAAACTCAAAGGATGTAATTTTTGATTAAAAATTTTCTGAAGTTTTTTAACTTTCATACTGAAAAAGCCAGCTTGCACTCATTTTCACTTTACATGCTTCTCACCAAACTCAAGAGTAATAATTCATAGTATAGCCCTCCAATTCGAAATAATAAGACCTAAAATGTTTAAAGATGCCCCTCCTAGTGCTAATTCCTATTGATGACGATTTTACTCATAGCAAACAAGGTGAATAAATTCTTCACAGACAAGATTGCAAAGAGCTTATCCTTCTTGAAAGATATGAAACAAAGACAACCTAAAGGGAAATTCTTTGATCGGGAAAATATTGGCTTTAGTTCAATCCCAAGTTTTGGATAACCAGGTCATGATTGCACTATGGTCACTCTCAGGTTTGATGTGATAATGATGTTAATCTTAAAGGGACGATTGTTTTGAATTAGATATCTTAGGCATTAAATTTTCAATTGGATCATTAAGACAAGTATCCTGAAATCAAAAGATTTGCAATAACATTTCACGAACATCACAAATTCTTTGCTATCACTTAAGTAGATTTAGCATTAAGCATTCAACAATATCATAGAAAACAAAATATTTTCAATAAAATCCCATCCATTCATTTAAATTTTGGAACATTTTCAAGAATTTAAACTACTCTAAAATAAAGCATAAGATATACTAAAAATTAAAATTTCTCTCGGTTATTCTCCATGCATACCCCAAAGAATTAATTAAAACAGAGAAAACTGCTTTATACTTCACCAGATTGCTCTATAGTTACATATAAAATAGTGCAAGCTTTTAAAGAGAGGGGTTTCATTTTTGGACACCGAGTAGGTTTTGTATGCACCCTTAAATGGCATAGCATATAGTCTTTTTCGGCTATACTAAAAAAACCAGCTACAAAAGATTCATGAGATAGGTAGCTATCTAATTGGCTCTAATATTAATCAATGTCTATGTGCATACAAAGTTTTATGTCGGAATGATTCAGAAAATAGGAAAAAAGAACAAAACTTGAAAAAGTTTTATGATCTTCTTACATCCACAAATTTTGAACTGGAAAAATTTAAAAAAGGATCCTCTGGCCTTTTATAGAACACAAGGCTTAGATAGGATAAGACAAATACATGAGAGGAAATCCAAGGGACCAATCACATCAAGGCATGTGGAATGTGGTGACCAATAGGAGAATTACAATTGAAGTCAACGAAAGTCAACTCCAATTACATGTTGAAGCTCTTTGTGTGCTAATCTTTAATCATTGTCTGGATGATACTTCGAATTAGGATAGTGTGTGGGGACTTACCATACATTCATAATGAGTAAGTGGAATTTTCGCCCCCCACACATCGCTTGGCTTTGAATCTGCTACTCTCAAGAATGGGCTCTCCCAAAGATTGGCACTTATCTCCACCACAATAAGCAATACTGAGATCTTCAGCATTCTAGTGGATCCAAAGCCCTCTACATTATAACCTCCAAGAATAAGTGACTAAACTCGGATATGATTCTATCCACAATTCAAGTTTTCCTGACCATCCATACTTGAACTTTGCATCGCAATTTATATCTCCTACAATCACAAATTCCACACATTAAATCCCTTTTTAAGAAAAAATATTTATAACATCTCATGTAAATAAAACCATTATTCAAATGTTAGTACAAAATCTCATAAATAACACACTTTCTAGCATATCATAAATTCTCACATATATACTGGATTATAGGAATTGTTAGATAATCTCAAAAAAAAAAAAAATCATTTCATATTGCAACCCGGTACCCAATATTCAGCTTTTCCCATAAAATTTCTCAGACTTTAGTTATACTAGAGCTCCATTTTACCGAACTCCATTTTACTAGACTAAAGCCTTCCATTCAAAATAACATTACCTTTCACCTTTTCAAATGTTTCTAGTTTCTGGTATCCACTACCTGAAACACTTATATTATTAAGTACTTTTATTAAATATTTCCCTTTTCTTTTCAATTCTGGTGATCTTTCCACTTGCTAGCTCCTACCATAATGGTTATTTTTTCACTTGGGTCGCCAATTCTTTCATTCGTGGGGCATGTTATAAGACCACACAACACCTTGCAAAAGTGCAAAAAGAGGACACTAGATTTTCAATGAGTTATCATCAAAGTGACCTAATTGGTGCCACGCAGAATTATCACATGTATTTTCTCTATTCCACATTGTATTTTGTGAAGGATTATTTAAGGTTGTGAAAGCACAGGACGAGGACAAGTGCCAGGTCCTAAGGCACAGATTAGGTGACACATGGTACAATCTTAGACATTCACAAAAACTTAGGGTGAACCCACTTTCTCAATGTGGAGCTTTGAATGGTTTCCACATGGAAGTTTTAAGGTTTTTTTCCCTTCTACAGAGCTCCTTAAGATGGACCCACCATCAATCTGCAAAAGTATGAGATGGTGACACATGTCTTGGGAGCTATGTGGTAGCTTTTGGTTATGCCACGGTGAGTTCTACTATCATGGAGGCTCTGATTTTGTCTTATTATCCTCTCATGAGTCTACAAAATGGTGACACATGTTTGCATAATGACAAGGGGAGCTTGTCACTTCACGAAGGAAAATTCAAATCTCTGCACTAGCCATCGATCTTATGTTATGCTTGCAAATTGACAGTTGTGTTTTAAACTTGATAAAGTAACCCCATAGTATTGATCTCAACCCTCCATCTCTAATCTAATGGTCAAAGTTCAAATTTCTCAAATGGCTAACCATGCTAGTTAGTGGGAGCAATTGCAGTTATGGCCAAGCGATATCTTTAGTTTCTAGGATCAAAATTCCTCATTGAAGGGTTCATTCTTCATGGGTTTCCATGGCATATTCAATACAAAATTAGTACCCATAGTCCTTTATGTGTTGCAAAGATATTCCTTCTATTACAGATCAGATTTCATGTGGATTTCACGGGAGTCTTTAACTCTATAGGTCTATAGAGAATTTAACTCAAAGGTATGGAATGCATATCAGGGTTCTCTAGGTCTATCTTCCACATGAAATTTAATGAGAAACTCCTCTTCTCTCGATATGATCAGATTTCCTCTAAATTTCTAACCCTATTAGGGTTAGGGTTTGGTCTGAAATCATTTCAATTATTCTTAAACTATAAGGGTAACAATTATATTTGTAGACACTTAAAAATTTCTTGAATGATATCATACACTCGAATCAGGTATACTAACATCATTTCATCCTCAAACCCATCCTCTTTTCACTTAATTGATTAAATTATCCTAGCTATTTAATTAATTTTGTCATTTGCATCTATTAACCTAATTAACTTAATTGGGTTAATTCATCCCCTTTCATGTTAACATTTTGTCTTATTAAATTAAATACATCAAGTTATTTAATTTAAATCCCTTAGTCCTCTTATTTAATTAAATAATCCTAATTTATTTAATCAAATAGCATTTCACTTTCCCCCTTGTCATTAAATCACTTTATTTAATGAATGTCACCTAATTACCCTAATTGCATAATTAAACCTTTGTTTAAATATCAATTATTAATAAATCTAATTCCCCCAACTTGCAAAGGAACATTCCAAGGGAATATTCCTCCTTTGCACGCATTCCTCCAAAAGGAATATTCCCATGGAATATTCCTTCCCCTTTTTCACATTAAAACTATGTTTTAATTTTCTAAATATCTAATTTCCATCACCCATGAGAATATCCCAAAGAATATTCTCTTTCTTCACTCATTTTAAAAAAGGAATATTCTCCCTTCTAACAAACTTACAAGAATTCATGTGCAATTTATCTTACAAAACTTCTTGTGCAAGTTAAAAGTGTGTTTTTTTGAAAGAATGTGAGACCTTGATTAAATCTTATCTTTGATTCTCATCCCTTGATGAGAATCCATGATCCATGCCTCCAATTTCCTCCATCTTTGACCATTGATTAGATTTTTCAATCTCAACCCTTCATTTCTCATTTGTCCTCCTATAAATAGATCACCATTTGGAGACAAATGGATCCATCTTTTAACATCAGACTTATGTTGTTAAAATCACTTGCACTTGGACTCATACTTTATATAATTTTAGCTTAATTCACTTACATATTGGCTTAGCTTCCATTAATGGCTTCCATGGTAACCTAGATGCATGTATTTAACATATCTTGTAATTAGGGTTTCAATATTTTTAGCTTAGAATCCATTTAGATTAGTTTTTCACTCACCCATCTTGATCATCTTAACATAAATCATGTTGAAATCATTTGCATCATGTTCATTTATCTTTAAATCATGTTTTCATACACATCTATCAATGGTTTCATTAGTTTTCTTCAATAAAACTGATTGAAACAAGATCATTATCTAAGGGATTGGGAAAGGGTCATCATTTCACATCAACACGATATCACTCCCCCAATAGGATAAGTTTCAATGGATTAGAATAGGTGTTTTGAAGCTTTCATAGTTTAGTATGTTAAGTTTTAATGGATGCTTAGTTTATTTTTCATTTGATTGATCTGTATTAGGATTAACATTTAGTGGCATAACGATACTTGATATCCTTATGGATCAAGTGTAGCCAACCCATACTAATCTATTGGTCACAATATTCATTCTAAGGGTCCTTCCTCTAGCTCCTCCAAGGTTTTTCTCTAGAAAACAATACATTTTTGTATTTTTCAATTTTAAATATTGCTTTTGATCCTTATGTTAATGAGATTCAACTACTTATCATTGTTATATCTTGTATGTTTGAGTAAAATTCATTTCCCTTCATGTTCTAGTGAGTGTTTTGGTTTTCTTGTTGGTTTATGGTGTCATTTTAGTGCAGGAGTACCTTGGCATAATTAGGCCTCCATGAAGCAATTTTTGGAATTTGATTCAATATTGATGTTTTCACTTTGTAATAATGTTATTTGAGTCATTTTCATATATTTGAGGGGTCAACATTCAATGTTTTGTCAAACTTGAACAAATGTAAAAAGTTGCCAACTTACCATTTATTATGTAAAAGTTGCATAGAAGGGTCTTAGGTGGATTTAGGTGTTAGGAGGTAGTTAGCAGGCTTAAAGTTAGTTGTAATTCCTTTAAAATCCTTTTGTATCATTGAGAACTTCGAGGGTGATTGAAGATTTGAGAAATAAAAGAATAAAGCATTGTTTTTCTGTATTTTCTCTAGAAATTCTCTGTGTTTAGCCTTTGCACGAAGTTGTACATATTGTAAAGTGTGAAAAAATGGTTGGAAGTGTTGTGTCCTCCAATCACCTTCCATATGAATTTGGTTTCATGCATTTTGGTGATCATTTGAAGAAGATATCATCATTTCTCTCAGGATAGTTTGAAACCCTCACTAGGGTTAACGGTGAGTTAAGAAATTATGTTTCTCCTTTATTTGTTGATGAAATACTCTAGTTTGGTGAGAATGGCCTTCTAAGTATTTTTTTCATATTCACGTGATTTGGAGTAAAAATCATAAGTTTAAAGGCATTGTAGATAAATGTTTTGACTAGTTTTCTGATATTACAGTATGTAACCAAGCATTTAAGAGAAACCTAACCTAGGTTTTGATAAAATAAGCATAGAAATGTCCCTCCGAAGGTTATTTGAGCATAAGTAGGTCAAAATAAACATGTTTGAATCATTTTTCAAGAGAAAATATGATGGGAACCTATATATTCAATAAGCATCTTAGACTTGGAACCTAATTAGCCCTATTTTAGCAGCGATACAGTCTTGTTTATTCCATATTTTGA
Organism: Sequoia sempervirens; assembly: GCA_007258455.2. Lineage (NCBI taxonomy): Eukaryota > Viridiplantae > Streptophyta > Pinopsida > Cupressales > Cupressaceae > Sequoia > Sequoia sempervirens. Next base: position 279,614,843 of record VDFB02281492.1, on the reverse strand, counting down.
AAGACAACATTTGAAAAAAATTGGATATGCTCTGAGGCATATTGAGGGGCATCTTAAAAGTTACTTACAGTTGTTGTTAAGGTTTTGTGTTTGAAGGATAGCTCTAATAGACCTATGGCAGACCTACTAGGAATAAGGTAGAGCAATGAAGAAATCTGACCTAAACTATATTCTTGAAGTTTGGAAAAAGTTTGCACACATTGAGTTAGGTCTTTTGAAACTATTCCACATATTGAAGGAATTGTATGTGTCCTGGAATCAAAATTTGTTGGTTTCTTTAATAGTGAGGACAATCATAATATAATGAGAAGGATTGAAAAGGCATACATTGTGAGATATTTGTTTGACTCAAATAATGGTGATACATGTTTTAATTGATTGATTATACTTCTAAAGATAAAGTTGTATCTGTAACCATCATGTGCCATTGAAAGAAGTTATAAATAATTTGATCTTGGTTAAAGGTAGTGATAAGAGTGTTGCAAGAACTTGAAGGAGATTGGAACTCTTATTTCAAATGTTTGAGCTAGATAATGTTACAAAGAGGCATATAGTTGAATAAGTGTGTCAATGATTTGTTTTCTTCCTCTGACTCTGCATCAGTTTGGTATTAGAGCCTGGGAAATATTTGGGCTGATAATATGATTTGTGAGTTGTGGTTTGTAGTTGTGTGGTTTATTGGTTGTTTGCAGGCTAGGAGAACCTAGTTGCTGCCATTGTGAAGTTAGAGTAAAGTTGAAAAGTTGAAGCAAGGAGAAGGCTTGCTTGTGAAAATGGAGAACCTGAGAAGGAATTTGCAAGCTGAGGAAGAGAGAAAGAAGAAGAAGAGACAAAAAAAGTTTGATAAAGAGATTGTTGAGATAAAACAAGAGATAGAAAGGATGGATAAAGAGTTCCTAGAATCCATAAAGAAGATAGAACAAATGATGAAGCAGGAAACAAGTTGGCACCTGAAGATAAAGAGAAGAGTCACATGAACTATAAGGGAGATAATCAAGAAGAGGAGAAGGGAAATAAGGATGAAAGAGTAAGAAGCCTTTGAAGATGCAAGGGAAGAATTCATTGAAGAAGAAAGCAAAGATGTTCTAGATGTTTCCAAGCATGAAGATAAGATAAGACGAGGATCATAGACCTAATTTCAGATGTTGAAGACCTTGGATTAGTAACAAGATTAGATAAAGAGAAGATTGTGAATGAATTGGCCTTGGAGATCTTTAAGGAATTGCTGAGTGATGGAGGTATTATGGTAAAATGTTTATTTCATTTCGTTATGTTACTAAAGCTATGGACAAAGAATAACTTGCAAGTTAATGGACAAAGGGAGGGGCATGATTTTGTGATGTATAAAGGAGTGAAAAATCAGATTCCAAAGGAAGAGAAAGGTATGCAACTAATCTGCATGGACAAGTTTAAACCCAAGGTGAAAATGAAGCTGATAAGAGGCGGATCAGTGGCAAAGCATATCAAGAAAGTAATTTTGTTGGCAACATCAACTTCAAGTGGACTTTAAATATTTTTGGTTGGGAGTATGGTGCAGGAGCACCTTGGTATAATTAGGCCTCCATGAAGCAATTTTTGGAATTTGATTCAATGTTGATGTTTCCACTTTGTAATAATGTTATTTGAGTCATTTTCATATATTTGAGGGGTCAAAATTCAATGTTTTGTCAAACTTGAACAAATGTAAAAAGTTTCCAACTTACCATTTATTATGTAAAAGTTGCATAGAAGGGTCTTAGGTGTTTTTAGGTGTTAGGAGGTAGTTAGCAGGCTTAAATTTAGTTGGAATTCCTTTAAAAATCCTTTTGTAGCATTGAGAACTTCGAGGGTGATTGAAGTTTTGAGAAATAAAAGAACAAAGCACTATTTTTCTGTATTTTCTCCAGAAATTCTTTGTGTTCAGCCTTTGTATGGAGTTGTACGGACTATAAAGTGTGAAAAAATGGTTGGAAGTGTTGTGGCCTCCAATCACCTTCCATATGAATCTAGTTTCATGCATTTTGGTGATCATTTGAAGAAGACATCATCATTTCTCTCATGACAGTTTGAAACCCTCACTAGGGTTAACAGTGAGTTAAGAAATTATGTTTCTCTTTTATTTGTTGATGAAATACTCTAATTTTTGGTGGCAATGGCCTTCTAATTATTTTTTTTCATATTCACGTAATTTGGAGTCAAGATCATAAGTTTAAAGGCATTGTAGATTAATGTTTTGACTGGTTTTCTGATATTACAATCTGTACCCAAGCATTTAAGAGAAACCTAACCTGGGTTTTAATAAAATAAGTATAGAAATGTCCCTCTAAAGGTTATTTGAGCAGAAGTAGGTAAAAATAAACATGTTTGAATCATTTTTTCAAGAGAAAAGATGATGGGAACCTATATATTCAATAAGCCTCTTGGACTTGGAACCTAATTAGCCATGTTTTAGAAGCAATACAGTCTTGTTTATTCCATAGTTTCAAAGATAACATTTGATAAAGTTTGGATATGTTTTGAGGCATATTGAGGGGCATCTTAAAAGTTACTTACAATCAGTGTTAAGGGTTTTTTTTTTAAGGATAGCTCTGACAGACCTATGGCAGACTTATTTGGAATAGAGCAGAGCAATGAAGAAATCTCACCTAAACTATATTCTTGAAGTTTGGAAAAAGTTTGCACACATTGAGTTAGGTCTTTTGAAACTATTTCACATGTTGAAGGAATTGCATGTGTCTTGGAATCAAAATTTGGTGCTTGATTTAATAGTGAGGATAATCATAATAGAATGAGAAGGATTGAAAATGCAGACATTGTGAGGTCTTTGTTTGACTCAAATAATGGTGATATATGATTGATTATGCTTCTAAAGATAAAGTTGTATTTGTAACCATCATGTTCCATTGAAAGAAGTTATAAAGAAGTTGATCTTGGTTAAAGGTAGTGATAAGAGTGTTGCAAGAACTTGAAGGAGATTGGAACTCTTATTTCAAATGTTTGAGTTGGATAATGTTACAAAGAGGCATATAGTTGAATAAGTGTGTCAAGGTTTTGTTTTCTTCCTCTGACTCTGCATCACATTTGAAGTAGGAAGAAAAAAATTTATATTTTCATACATCACCCATTTTTGCTTTAATGCATTCCTCCTATCCATTTTCCCTTGAGTTGTTAGAATAGAGTAGTGATAGGGTTTCATGTGTTGGATTGGACCAACACATCTACACTTTTATCAAAAGAGGAAGTCGGCCTTCTTTGGAGACTTGGCCTCAATTTGTAAGGTCTTACACCTTGAGGTCATTTCAATAGTGTCATTGGAATGTTGAACCCCATGTTCAACAAGGTGCAATTTTAGTTGATAATAGTTTTTGGCATGCTTGGTGGGACTAGCAAAAATTTTAGTTCATCTTCTTGAGGAAATGGTGTTGTTCTTAACATTTCAACCTTTTGCATTCAAGGGAGGACTATGCAATCATCTTGGTTCCAAATCAGACCTACAAACTCATGCCTAAGATTCACACTAGAGCATCTTCTAAAGAAAAATTTCAATACACTAAACTATAATTTCTTGCATCTAGAAGAAGAAACACTACACACTCCTTTTCACCTGTAAGGAGAAGTAGAGGTCTTACGAGTCCATCTCTTGGAGCTTAATCTACACCACTTTTGGGTAGATTATTTTAGACTAGAACACCTACAACTCAAGCACAAAGAAGGTTATTCCATATGGAAACACTTAAAAATCAACCCTTTGTATCCTTTAGTGGTGACATCCCTTTGATTTTATCCCAAAAGGATGATATACCATTCAATACCCTCAAAAGCATCCTTCATTTCACTGGTGAGATATCCATAACTCCAGCAAAGTACATCATAGATGTGGAAAATATATGTTGCATACATGATGTAACAGAATACAATGTGCTTGTTAGCGTTGAAAGAGACACTACACAAGTCATTTGGTGTTGTCATTGATGGCAACCCTAGTCAGTAATTCGATTCGCACGTCAATATTTGATAATACTAGAATTTAGAATGAAGTTTTGTGATTAACTGTCAAACTAGAATAGAGCATCTAACAAAAAAAAATTCATCGATTCATATGCAATATTTTGTTATCATTTTGAGTTGTGGATCTCAGGGAAGGTTTATTGAAGTATGATCTATGTTATCCTTGAATCTTAGAGCCTCGTATTGATCAATGTGAAAGTTAGAAGATCTAGTTGATTGATTTTTTGCTTAACAGTGCAAAAAAGTTGACTTGATGAATGTAGCGTATTGTGGATATTCGAGGAGTAATTATTTAAGTATTTTTGTGTTTAAGCATGTTGATTTGGGTCCTCACTATGTTGTGGCTGACTTTGGTTGGTGCACATTGAAAATTATTCATGATTTGAGCTGAAAATTTATAAATATTTTATATTTTGTTGAAGCTAACATGTGGTTGATTAAATCTCTTGTTGTGGATATATATATAAGAGATCATTTATATCATTTGGATGTATGTACAAAGTGTGTTGCAAAATTCAGAAGGATTGTAGAGCGATTGTGCATAGTTTCACTTGTGTAGAAAAGGATTTGTGATCCAAATTAAAGTAGATAGAGCAGAAGAGTAGAATCAGATAGAAGGTCAAGAAAGCAATTGATGTGCCTTAACTAGAACTATAATCAGGCATTAGAAGATGCTACTTTCTTAGTTCAAATCTTCTAGATGTAATCCAAATATTTTTGTAAGACAGTGAGTCTTCCTTTTGTATTTGAGCAATGAGCTCTAGGCAATGTGCCTAAATGCATGTGCATTCCTTTTGTACACACTTTTATTTGAGTCGACTCATAATGTGGATTGACCTCCACCATGGTTTTTCCCCTAACAGGATTTCCACATAAAAAAATCCTTGTGTTATGGTGTTGTGGTTGCTTGTTTTGTGTTCATGCATCTTTTGTTTATTTCAATGTTATAAGTGGCTTAAAGATCAGGTTAATAAAGTTAAATTTTGCATAACACTGATTCATCCCCCCCCTCTTAGTGTTCCTTGATTCCAACAATTGGTATCAAATCCTAGTTCCTTGGAAGAAGTTTAAAAGCTCAGGGAAGATCTAAGAAAGTAACTCAATGGAGTCAAGCAATTTTCAACAACAACTTTTGGTGGCACTAGATGATCTTGATCAGTCCAAATCTAAAGTCTAGGAATTGCAAGCAAGCCTCATGAATGCTGAGAAATTCATTCAATCATTGAAAGATAAAATCAATAAGTCCAAGGAGAAGAGATGGAACTCTGTGATTAGATCAAGCAGAAAGAGAGTAAAAGCATTGAAGATGAGCAACAGAGTCAAGCCCTAAAGGAAAAGATAGAAGAATGTGAAAATTTTACCAGAGATAATGTTGTCCTAAAGCATGAGATGGAATCTATTGTGATGAGGATTACCAAGGAGATTGAAGATAGAAAAAAGAATGAAGAGAATCTTGCTCAGTCCTTGAAAGAAAAATATGAAGAATGCAGTCGAATTACTGATGGATTCAATCAGTTAGAGCTTGAATTGGAACAATCCAGAAATAATGAAAAGCTTGAAAAGAAGATTGTAAATCTCAGAGATGAACTTGCAACTACAAATGAATTCAAGGAGAAGTTCAAGACTAGCTCATTCAAGCTTGATGAACTGATTAAAAGTTAGAGGACTGGAAGTGACAAGTGAGATCTTTGATATGAGAAAGGAGAAAGCTTCAGATCTAGACAAAGGAGATTTAGGCAAGGAAATTAGATGAACAAAGCCGGAAGGTATCTGTTAATACAACCTAATGCTCAAAGGTTCAATGGTTATTTTTTGTTTGCAATAAATTTGGTCATATGGTTGCTCAATGTAGAAGTAGAATGAATTCAAGTGGTCCATCATTCTTTGGTCAGTGTTTCAATTGCAATAAGTATGGTCATAAGTTAGTTTAATGCAAAAATATGTCAAACAAGTTTTTCAATAGAGATGGAAGATGTTATACGTGTAATAGATTTGGCCATATTGCTAACCAGTGTAGATCAAGATAAAATCAATGGAATAACTAGTCTGGAAAAAGAAATGTGGTGTGCTACAATTGCAAAAAATCTTGTCACGTTGCAAGATTTTGTAGAGGTGGAAAGGATTTGGTAAATCAAAGGAAAAAAATGTAGAAGGATGAAAAGGGAAAAGGAAAATTTACTATAGATGAGATCAGGAAGCAAATGAAGAAGACATGGGTGAAGAAGAGTCCCTCTGATGCAGGAAATGGATCAACACTAGAATCTGGTTTTGATAATTCCTTTGAGAATTAGTCTATGGCCACTGGCCTAGGGGGAGTTCTCAAGAAAATCATTTAACCCCCTTGTGGTAGTTGGTACTAGAATATGGCAGATTGCAATGATTGCATTTGTGATGTGTATATGTTTTGGGATCTCTTGTAAAGGAAATTTATGCAAAACTGAAGGTCCGCAGAAGAATTTTCCTTCACAATCTATGAAAATAGGGTATCCAGAAGACCTAGGGTAAAAGCATTTATTGCGATGAAAAGTTAGTTGTGCGAATAATAAAAAGTCATTTCTATCCATCATTTGTCTCTTTTCATTTCAAGAAGAAGAATTTTGGAGAGCTCTAAAGCAAAGTTTGGCAAAGTTTGGCAAAGATTCAAGTCTAAAAGCGATTCGGCGATCAAACCCTAATTCGATGAAAGGTATTTATTTGTAAACTCGTGAATTTGAAAATTCTAGAAATGGTTACTCTGTTGGTTGTGGATATTAAGGATAGGCCTCATCCGAAATTCAAATGGCACCTATTCAAATCCATCGAAACAGAAACTTTAGGTGCATTTTCCTCTGTTCTGTATGGTGTTTTACATATCGAAGATATTTGGGCATACATTCATGCAAATGTTGAAGAATTAGGAAGCTCCCAGTTGTTGAATTTGTACACCAATCACATTATGGGAGAATATCTCCATGTAAAACCTGAATTCAAATCTTTGGAGAAGAAGAAATTCACGCAGATTGTGAAATTTCCTATGTTTGAAGAAAATGAATGGGTTCGGTATATATTGAGTCGAGTGCATGCCAAGTTTATGTAGTTAAGTCAACCTGTTATGATCACAAAGGAAGCTATAAGTATTGTTACTAGTTTGAATTCATCCGATGGGTTTCCGACATTGAAAGCTGTGAAGAATCAAATAGTCATAGATGTAACCGGTTTAGTGTTCAACAAGAGAGCTATGATAATTGATGATATTATTGAAGTGGATGTGATATATGCTTCTATGGTCATTGGGTACAAGATTTATCACTCCAGTCAGGACAATTTTATATCTAATATAGCAATCTATGTAGCATATCAGATGGTCAAAGAAAATGCATATTATGACCTGTGTGAGTTACTCCAGAGCCAATTAATTGAAAATCTTGGCAAAATTAAGAAGGATAAGAAGAATTCTTTCAAGTATGGTAATTTGTTGCTATGTTTATTATTTGATTTCATGAATGAAGTTTTGGGAGTTGGGGAATTTTAATGGTAAGGTGATAAAGTGGTAGTTGTTCAAATTAGAGACATCTTGTATGGAATTGGTGACAACAAAGCTAGAAAAACTGCTATCTGGGGTTATTTCAAAAACTTTCAAAATGAGATGCAAGCCAGGGAAAGGATTCCTACATCTATTGTGAAAAAGTATAATGACACAATTTGCTTCATGGTTGATATTGATCAATGCTTGATGGAAGTTGTCAATCCTAGAATAGTGTGGATAATGCCTATGGGTTATGAGGTTGAAGAATAGATTTTGGAGCTATATGCTCAACACTTGCTAAGTAAACCTTGGGATTAGATAGAAGAAAGGTTTGGTACCTTCGAGGAAAAGAATATGGAAGTTCATGCTCAATTGAAGAAGCCAATGATAATTCAGAAGGTAAGAAAAGAAGTGGAAGATTTTGTAGAAAGCATGGGGATATCAGCTGAAGCAGTGAGAGAAGCCAGAAGGAAAAGAGAACAAGTTGAAGTAGGAGAGCCAACTAGAACTGAGTTTGCTAGTTTGGAAACATCCTCTACCAGATCTAGATCTACAAGGAGCTCTACTCTCTCATCCGGTCCTGCAAAGAAGTCAAGTCCTATGAAAGTTCAAGCCAAGACATCCAGGAGAGAAGGAAAGAGGAAGAAGGATAAAAGCACAAGAGTCTATACTATTGTTTCAAAAGATAAAGAAACTGAATTTGATGCAAAGGTAAAAGAAATAAAGTATATGGGCACCAAAGCATCTAAAATCTCTAAGAACAAGCCCTCTAGTGAAGAGAAAGCAAAGAAAAAGATGAAAACTAACAAATCAGGTATGTTTGTAGAAGAAGTTGAAAAATCCCTAATTAAGGATAGTAATCTTAGGCCACTTTGTGAATAGTATGACACCTTTGATAGTGTCGGTCAAAGAATTCTTGAGGAAGACACAATAAAGTATTTGAATAATTTCAATATGACTCTCATTGAAATAATGGTTGAGTTTCCTAAGGGTCTGTATGAAGTTTTAGAAATGAGGAAAGTTAATGCAAGAACTAAAGAAGAGAAAATGAGAGAACAGATACTTGTTGATCTATGTTCGGTGATGTCTATAGAAGAGATAAAAAAATATTATCAATGAAGCTAAAAGGGATTTTAAGAGTGAGACAAAGTTGAATAAACTGATGATTGGGCAAACTAAAGAGGTGGAAAAAGACACTGAGAAAATCATTAAAGAAATTCTATTAAAGAATAGATACAATGTTGTTTCTAAAGAAGTGCATGTTGAGGATATATTCCATCTGGTCTGAGAATTGAAGAGGACACATTTGAGGATAGCCTGAATCCTCTAGATATATATGACACCAAAATTCCTATGGAGACTAAAGCTCCTAAAGTTGTGTTAGTTGATGAAGTTGAAATTCTTGAGGGTAAGGAAGAATCTATGGTTGAAGAAAAGAAGGTTGAAGCGAAGGAGATTCTTGTGGAAGCAAGAGACACTGCTAAGGCAGTAAAGGAGTTTTTGGAAGAGCAACAAGAGGATTTTGATCCTGAACTACTTAAAGGACCTATCATCTTGGCTACTTTATCTCCTATTGAGAAGCTGAAAGTTGCATCATTTGCTCAAGCCAAGGAAAGGGAGGAGATTTTGAAATCTCATATTGAAGATAGTGAGTTGTTAAGTCTTGCATCTGGTATTATGGAGAAGATCATGCCTTAATATGTCAAGGATTCATCCAACTCTCCATTTGGTCAGCTAAAGAAACTTGTTAATTCTGTAAGTACTCACTTTGAGTCACTTCAAAAGTAAGCTATGGATAAGGTTCAGAAGGAATTTGATGCTAAAAGGTTCAGTAGGTTGAAGGGAATGATTGCTAATGATAAATATTTTTTAGCTACCTATGTAAAGAATATTGAAGGTGCTTTGCATGAAGGTGGAAACATTTATAAGTCATGCTTATCATTGTCTAAATTCACTGAGGATATTGAAAAGAAAATGAAAGAATATGAAAAATAGTTAGCAGATATCTGTCAAGCATTTGATTCTCTAACCATTTGTGTTGGAAAGCAAGAAGGTCAAGTAATATCCCTACTTGATAAGATAAAAAATTTGAAGCATGAAGAAGGAAAAAATGTTGAAAGAGTATGTGAGTTGAGAGGACTAATTGGCCCTAAGATGGAGACAATGCTTAGTGCATTGAAGGAAGCACAATATGCTATGGCAGTTTGTGATCCAGTGAACCTTGAGTCTGTAGAGATGAAATCTTACTTATTTTGCAGTCGTATGACTATCTTGGAGAGTCTCAAAAAGAGTTGGGACACTAGTTTGAGCCTATTGAAGAGTAATTTTGCAAATATATTCAAGTTTATGTAAGTTGTAGAAGCATGCTTATACATATGTAGTTTGTGCATAGAAAATTTTGTTTGATTTTTGGTATGCAGATTCCTGCCTTTTCCATTGATGTCAAAGGGGGAGAGTGGGACAATGAAAAATTCCTTAATCATCTCAGGGGGATTTGTGTTTTTGAAATTTTGAAGGTTGGTAGTGTATTCATGTTGGTACTGATCTGACACTTAGTCATTTTTCACTAAGTGTTTCCATCAATGCCAAAGGGGGAGATTGTTGGAAAGAGACACTACACAAGTCATTTGGTGTTTTCATTGATGGAAACCCTAGTCAGTAATTCGATCCGCTCATCAGCATTTGATCATACCGAAAGTCAAAATGAAGTTTTGTGATTAACTGTAAAACTAGAACAAAGCATCTGACAAAATTGTGTTCATCAATTCATATGCAATTTTTTGTTATCATTTTGAGTTTTGGATCTCAAGGAAGGTTTCTTGAAGTATGATCTATGTTATCCTTGAATCTTAGAGCCTCGTATCGATCAGTGTGAAAGTTAGAAGATCTGGTTGATTGATTTTTTGCTTAACAATGTAAAATGCCCAACTTGATGAATGTAGTGTATTGCGGATATGCAAGGAGTAATTGTTTAAGTTTTTTTGTGTTTGAGCATGTTGATTTGGTTCCTCACTATGTTGTGGCCAACTTTGGCTAGTGTGCATTGATAATTATTCATGATTTGAGCTGACAATTTGTAAAAATTTTATATTTTGTTGAAGCTAACATGTGGTTGATTAAATCTCTTATTGCAAATATTTATAAGCGATCATTTATATCATTTGGATGTATGTACAAAGTTTTTTGGTGTGTGTTACGAAAGTTAGAAGGATTGTAGAGAGATTGTGCACAATTTCACTTGTGCAGAAAAGGATTTGTGATCTAAATTAAAGCAGACATAGCAAAAGAGAAAAATCAGACAGAAGGTCAAGAAAGCAATTGATGTGCCTTAACTGGAACTGTAATCAGGCATTAGAAGATGCTACTTTCTTAGTTCAAATCTTCTATATTTAATCCAAATCTTTTTGTAAGACAGTGAGTCTTCCTTTTGTATTTGAGCAGTGAGCTCTAGGTAGTGTGCCTGAATGCATGTGCATTCCTTTTGTAAACATTTTTATTTGAGTTGAATCATATTTTGGATTGACCTCCACTATGGTTTTTCCCCTAATAGGGTTTCCACTTAAAAAATCCTTTTTTTTATGGTGTTGTGGTTGCTTGTTTTGTGTTCATGCATCTTTCTTTTGCTTCAATGCTATAAGTGGCTTAAAGATCAGGTTAATAAAGTTAAATTTTGTAGAATACTAATTCACCCCCCCTCTCAATGTTCCTTGAATCCAACAGTTAGATTACTATCCACTTCCTTAAAAGGAAAAGAATTGCAATGGTATAGAGGTCTACTACCTAACTCCATTCACAAATGGGATGAGTTAGGTGAAAAATTATGCAAGCACTTTGAGAAAAAAAGTGACCATTTACCTTGGTAGAACAACTAACCACTATCAAAAGAGCTCCTCATGAATTCATCAATGACTTGAATTATAGATTTAAGAAGACTTGGGATAGAATCCCTACCTTTGTGAAACCTTCTCCAAAATATGATTTCCTATATTTCCTAAAGTCTCTCAATAGTGACATAGTTTGTTATATTCAGTTTATACGTGGTTTTACTTTCGAGATGTATATGATATTTTCCATAAGGTCAGAAAATTATTTGATATAGGATGGGAAGATAGCTCTTAGGCCACCAATGTCTCTATTTCCAAAGCTTCCTTCATAGCCTACATTGTCTTCTATCCCAGTTACTTCAACTAGTCAACTTTCTACCTCTATTTCCCCTTCAAATGATATATATGAAGTTAAAACCTTGTGGCAAAATTAAAGTAATGAATTAGTGACAACAAGGAGACAACAAGCTCAAAATAATAGGCCTTGTTATCCTCAAGGTGAAGGTTATCAATAGAATAGAAAACCTTATCAAGGATAAAATAAATAGACCACACTAATGACATGAATATCATACATCCACCTTCTACCAACACTTCAAAGGCTTTGGTCCTAGTTCAGAAAAACCTAGCTCAAGAGAAGGAATGGTGTTACACAGTTGAGTAGCCTCATAATCTTTTATGCTTGCCAAAATAGATAATTTGTACAAACTCTGGTGGTTAAAAATGAAACATCCACCTTAGGATGGAAATTTAATGAAAATCAAATAGTTGATGGTAGGAAAGATCAATTGCATGAAGACCCTTCATTGGTTAATTGACATCAGGAAGAATTATATAGTGTAAACCAAGTAGTTGCTAATGTAATAGCTCAAAATGCAAGATCAAAAAAACAATAGAGGGTGGTACATCTTCCATGGTTGGGCAGGCATTAGTCTCTCAAAAACCTCAACAAGATGTAGATGTTGGACCAATAGGGAGAACAACAAATGTCCTACAAGAAAATCAGCCTATTGGTAGGCCTAACAAGACTATGGAGTAACCCAAGGTCACCCAAAAAATAAGGACAAAGCTTGTTGTCGCTAAGGTTTTCCCAAAAGCCAATTAGCTTCCTTTTAACATAGTTGATCAAATGAATAAGGCTAACCTAAATGTTACCATGTGGGATTTTCCCATTCCATCACAAAGGAATCTCCTACAACAAACCTTGAAGGATAACAATCACAAAAAGGTGTTAAAAAAGGAGCAACCTACTCCACCAAGAAGTTTGGTGCAACTAGAAGTTGAAGGGAATTTTTAAAAAATCAGTCAGCCACCTCCCTTCTACCATTCTTTAGTTATTGGAAAACATATAGTACATAACTGTATGATAGATTCCGGGCTAGTAGTTTTGTTATGCCTAAAGTGATTATTGATAAGCTTGGAATCATATATGAACATATTACCAAGGCGGTCTTAAAGTTACATGGAAATATTGTCAGAACAATGGAAGTAATTAAGAACCTAAATTTATCCTTGCATGCATGCTCTGGTTGTGATATGTTGCAAGAAATTTCAATCATAGGACTCCCTACTCATTTTTCCATTTTTTTATCTAGATATTTCACTGCCAAGATAGGTGGATACCTATCTTCTGATTGGTACCACATGTTATTCAAAACCATATATGTTACTAAAGTGACCATTAGATCTAAACCTACAGTAAGGGATCATCTAAAACCTTACACTCCTAGTCCCATAAATATGAATTGCACATTGCATGATCAAAAGGAAGAGTGTTCTATCCATGAGCTTGCTACTCCTTTAGAGGAGGTTCTTGACTATCTGGTAGATGAATGGGGTAATGCATTCCAATTTGACCCCCTCGCCATAAGTGAAGTTGAAGATACTAGTCTTGGTACCTATTGTATTCATGAGAAAAATGCTCCTATTCCCAATCTCATAATAACTCAAGTAGATGAAGGAGGATTGTGCAACTTTTCTTTGATGGTTCTAGAAGCAAGAACGGTGTCGGTGTTGGTGTTGGTGTCTCAAAGAAAGGATAAATATTATTTATATTTTAGGCTTCATTTTATTTACACTAACAATATGGTTGAGTATGAGGCCCTCATCCAAGGTATTTAACTAGCACAAAAAAAGAACATCAAGCTATTGCAAGTATTTGGTGATAGTGAATTGGTTGTTCATCAGGTCAGAACTCAAAGCTCATCCAAGAACAATCTTCTCAAATCCTATAAACATAGGGTTTGGGATTTGATTGGGGGTTTTGAAGGTTTCAACATCTAGGTCATTCCTAGAGTCCAAAATAAACATGTTGATAGGACTGCAATAGTTTGTTCTCAATTTGATATTTTAGCACATGTTGCAAGAAAAAAGGACCAACAGATCAAGCTTGTTTTAAGGCCTATTGTTCCAAATAACCAAGATCATTGGAAAGTCTTTGAAAATGGTCAGCAAATAGTGAATTTTCTACAAGAAGAGGCAAAATTTTCTAAAAGAAATCAATCTAGGTTGTAGAATCAATATGATAATTATATTATGTAGTTGAGTAGAAACAAGCTACCAAATGGTATCATCACTCTAGAGGGTATCTTCAACTCAGATGACCAACTGAAGCAGAAAAAGATGAACCTAGTTGTAAATATAGATGGCTTTAGGTCAATCACTATTGAAGAAGGAAAGTCTCTCAACTTGGGAAAGGTATGATCTACTATTGAACATGAAGTTTTTATTCATATTTATAATAGATATAGTGATATAGTTGCATGGAATCATGAAGACCTAAAGGTTTTTGACCTAGGTCTTGCCCACCATGCCATTGAACTAGATCTACATCCCAAGCCTATGAGGCAAAAACAAAGTCCTATAAATCCTCAGACTGAGCCTTTGGTTAGAAAGTAATTGACCAAACTGATTAAGGATAGAATCATATTCCCCATCAAACACTCTTCTTGGATGGAAAACCTTGTCCCTATCAAAGAGAAGAATGGGGAAATCAATCTTTTTGTAACTTTTAGAGACCTAAATAGGGCCTCTTTAAAGGATCACTATCCCCTCCCCTCCATGGAGAATATTTTGTAAAAGGTCAATGGTTCATAAATATTTTCTTTCTTGGATAGGTATTCAGGCTATAATCATACTATAGTTCAGAGATTTGATCGACATAAGACAACATTTACTAAAAATTGGGGCACCTATGCTTATTACAAAATGCCTTTTGGGTTAACCAATGCAGATGTCACCTTTTAGAGAGCCATGTACATGGAATTTCAAGGTGTGTTCAAATAGTTTGTACTAGTCTACTTGGATGATGTCACAATATTTTTAAAACATGCAAGAGATCACTTCAATCACCTTGAACAAGTATTTCAAAAATGTAAGGAATATAGCATTTCTTTAAACCCAAACAAGTGTGTCTTTGCCACTGACCAAGGAAAATTCCTTCAACACTTTGTTTCAAAGGATGGCTTCGCCATTGATCCTATAAGAGTAAAATTTATACTAGCTATCCCACTTCTTAGTCATAGGAATGGATTGCAAAGCTTCTTGGGCACAATTAACTTTGTAAAAAGGTTCATTGCAAACATTTTTTCTTTGGTAAAGCCTCTTACTTCCATACTCAAGAAAAAATTGGTATTCAAATGAACTGGGGAAGGTAAAGAAACCTTTGATACTATCAAATAGGGAATTTCTCAAGCTCCTACCCTTTTCAATACTAATTATGACAAGGACTTCATTCTTTACACCTTTGGAGGTGAAGAAAGTATATCAATTGTTCTAACCCAGCTAATCAAGGCAACTCTGGAGTAGCCCATTGCTTTCTTTAGTGAAGGGCTTAAAGAATATGAGGTCAAGTATAACTATGTTGAAAAGAAATCTCTAGATACTATTAGAGCATTGAAAAATTTTAGACACATGTTGTCTAACAACATGATCCAATTGATGGTTCCCCATACTAGAATTAAATATTTTTTGTTAAGCACAAATATCAGTTAAAAAAGAGTTGGATGGATCACTAATGTGATGATGTTGATTTGAAAATTACCAAGCTAGTAAGAGGTAAGGGGTTGTGTGAGAAAAAAATTTCAAATTTTGATGCACCTTTAGAGGCTTCCCTTGTGCTTTAGGACACGCAAGCATCAAATTCAAACACTCAAAGCAATTGGATACATGATATATCTATTTTCTTGCAAGAAGCTAGATATCCTCCAGGTCTGAATAGGGCCAAAATAAGACATTTCGGATTACATTCCATTCCCTATGTCATAGTAGATGACATACTTTTTAGGAAGGATCTCAATGGGATCCTATTAAGATTCGTAGAGGTAGATTAGGTTAGCAAACTATTGGAAGAATTATATGATGGCCCTTCAAGTTGCCATTTTTTGCAAAGACCACTACTACAAAGATCATGAGGGTTGGCTATTACTAGCTAACCTTGTTTAATGATGCTCACAAATGGGTGATAAATTGCAAAAAGTGTGCTTTCTTTCTTGGAAAGAAAAGGTTGGTTTCCCTCCCTCTTCATCCCATTTAGTCAGACCAGCCATTTTCACACCGGGGTTTGGATTTTATAGACATGATAAGTCCACCATCAAGTTTTGGTCATAAATGAATTTTGGCACCCATAGACTACTTCACCAGGTGGACAAAGGCATATTCTCTAAAGGATGCCACTAATTCTTTAGTTTTGGAATTCCTTGATGGAATTATTACAAGATTTATAACTCCCTCCACCATCATCTCTAATAATGACAAGGTCTTTTCTAGTGCTCAAATCCTAGATTGGGTAGTTAGGCATGGCATATATTTGAAGACCTCATCTAATTATAACCCTCAAGGTAATGGCCTGGTTGAATCTTCAAACAATGATCTCATTAGGATTATCAAAAGAACTATTGAGGATAATCAAAGAGTCTAGCATAGCAAACTAAAGATAACCCTTTGAGCTAATACAATTACTCCTAAAGGAAAAATTGGTAAATCTCCTTTCATTCTAGTTTATGGAAGGGAGGAAAGGTTGCCATTATCGCTAGAACTTCCTTCTCTTGAATTAGCATATCAATTGGAGTTAGAGGGAAATTATTCCATGACAATAACATTAAAAATGCTAATGGAATTAAAAGAAATTAAAAACAAGGCTATGCAAGCCCTTGAGACCCATCAAGAACAGGTCAAAAGATAGAGCCAAATTTGGAAGGCATTCCAAGTTTAATGCCATGTGGAATGGCCTATATGTCATCACCAGTTGCAAGGAGGAAAATACTTCCCATCTCTATAGGCTAGATGGTGAGGCTCTTCCAATCTCAGTCAATGGGATTTATGTCAAACCTTATTTCTGCTAGGTTTTGAGAATTCATGTACATATTAGCTAGTTATTCTTGCTTTCCATGAAGTGTTGTTGAAGTGTTGTTGCACACCTTGCATTCTCCTTAATGGAATGTATGTTCCTAGTTTCCATGCTTTCCTCCAAGTGCAACCTACACATGTTTTATTTTTTTCTCTTGGGAGGTCCAGTTGTTGAATAATTCCCTTGACTTTGTGCCCAATGGACTAATAATGCCCCTAGATTCCATGATTAGCAAGCATTCATCTCACAAAAATCACCAAAATGTTGACTCATTGTGTCACCCCTCTTTTCTAGCATGATCCATCAATTAAAACCAATCTGAGAAAACCCCAAATAGTTTATCATGCTTAGTTATGCCTCTATTAGTTTCCTTTCACCTTATCAGGCTCTAGTTTAAAACCCCAAACCCTAAGTATGAGTGTGACCACACTTTTGTTCTAATCACATGTTGACTACCTATCACATGTTGCCCCTCACTTAAGTTATGACCTTATGCCTACCGCTCATCCATTTATCGAACCCCTCCACCTAGGGTTACCACTTTAGCCAAGCACCAAAATAATTTATTAAAATCCTAAATCTAATTAATGCATCCCATGCCCACCTAAATATTTTATTAAGAAAAAGGGCCCTGTGGGATCAATCAAGCACCGACAGATGTCTCATTGCTATTGGTTTCCACCGTTCCATAGGGAATTTTATATTAAAGGATAATTCAACTATAGAACCATACGATCAATCAAGCATTGACATATGTCTCATATCTATTGGTTTTCACCATTCTATAGGGAATTTTATATTAAAGGATAAGTCAACTATGAAACTATAGGATCAATCAAATGTTGATAAGTGGTGCAGATCTACTAGTTTTTGAAATTTTGCAAAGTCTTTCTTAGTGGGTCCAAAGTTACCCACAAAATCATAGAAGTGGTGACATGTGGAATTTTGAGTATCTTTGGTAGGAGTGGGACCATTGGAGGACCCCACAAAGTCCACATGGCAAGTTTTCAAGGCTTTTCTCCATTTTGTTGAGTCCTTTTGGATGAACCCACAAGTTCCTTACAGAAGTACAAAAAGAGGACATGTGGAAAAATTTCGACAAGGTATCATCAAGGTGACCTAATGGGTACAATGTGGCATCATCTCATGGGTTTTTGTCATTCTACAATGTATTTTGTGAAGGCTTATTTAAGGTTACAGAAGCATGGGAAGAGGACCAGTGTTAGGTCCTAAGGCACGAATCAGGTGACACATGGCACAATCTGAGACATCTATTGAAACTTAGGGTAGACCCACTTTCTAAATGCAAAACTACAGATGGTTGCCACATGGAAAGTTTTAAGGATTTTTTCCCTTCAGTGGAAGTCCTTAAAATGGACCCACCATCAGTCTATAGAAGTGTAGGATGGTGACACATCTTAGGAGCTACGTGGAAACTTCTAGTTGCATCGCATTGAGTTCTACTATCAAAGAGGCTCTAATTTTGTCTTATTATCCTCCCACAAGTTTCTAAAATGGTGGCACCTATATGCATGATGACAAAGGGAGGTCATCACTTCACGAAGGAAAATTAAAATCGTTGTGCTAGCCATTGATCTTATGTTATGCTTGCAGATCAATGGTTGTGTTTTGAGCTTGATAAAGTAATCCTAGGGCATTGATATCAGCCCTCCATCTCTAATCAAATGGTCAAAGTTCAAATTTCTCAAACAAATAGCCATGCCAATCACGGGAGCAATTTCAATTATGGCCAAGCAACATTTTCAACTACTAGGATCATATTTCCTTGCTACAAGGTTCATTCTTCATGAGTTTCCACATCATATTCAATGCAAAAGTGATACCCATATACTCATTTATGTGTTTTAAAGTCATTCCTTTTGTTACATATCATATTTCAAGTGAATTTTGTGGGTCTTTAACTTTGCACCTACAGAGCATTCAATTCAAAGGTATGATGTGCATATCAAGGTTCTCCAAGTCTATATTCTACAGGGAATTTAATGAGCAACTCCTCTGCTCTCAATCTGGTCAGATTTCCTCTAAATTGCTAACCCTATTAGGGTTAGGCTTTGGTTTGAAATCATCTATGTTATGCCTAAACTATAAAGGAAAAAATTGTATTCATTCTAAGGGTCCTTCCTCTAGCTCCTCTAGAGTTTTTCTTTGGAAGACAATGCAATTTTATATTCTACAATTATAAATATTTATTTTGAGGCTCCTTATGTTAATGAGATTCAACTACTTATCACTGTTATATCTTTCATGTTTAAGAAAAATTCATTTACCTTCATGTTCTAGTGAGTGTTTTGTTTGTCTTCTTGGTTTATGGTGTCATTTTAAGTAGGAAGAAACAAATTTCTATCTTGATGCATCACCCCTTTTCCCTTTAATATATTCCTCCTATCCCTTTTCCCCTATGAGTTGATAGAATAGAGTAGTGGTAGGGTTTAATGTACTAGGTTTGACCAACACATTTGTACTTTGATCAGAAGAGGAATTCAGCCTTCCCTTGAGACTTGACCTCAATTTGCAAGGTCCCGCACCTTGAGGTCATTTCAATGGTTTCATTGGAATGTTGATCCCCATGTTTAGTAGGTTGCAATTTTAGGTGACAACAACACCTAATTACAAATAAAAGAGAAAGGAAAAAAACATTGGGAACTCCTAATCAATTATTTCAGACTCAGAAAACATAAGCTACAACTAGGTCAATGAAGAGTTGTTGATAAATACAACATTGCAAATGGATTAAGATCATAATCAAACAGAAAATGATGTTGTATGAAGAGGTATCATTTCAATGTGTGGGGGTTTTGAATTTCTATGCATCCTGGTGAGGCCGTAAGCTGCCTCTTGGGCCTACATTCATGTGGCATTGGGCTATGGATAATCTCTTTTCCTCACTAGTTGATTCTTCATGGATTTTGGTTTCTATAGTTTCCCTTTAGTTTTGATTTTTTCTCCTTTTTGTGTTCTTTTTATGGGTGGTTGGTTGTGCTGGCTGCATAGCCCATGCAAGGGGTTTAGGGGACCCCATTCAATTTTTTTAAAGATGCTATCATCGGCATGGTTTCTTCATCCTCTAGTCATGATGATGTTATAAATTTCCTTTTCCATGTAGCAGAGGAGTCAAAGAACAATCAATATCAAGAATTTCATCCAAAACTAAATGGGTGTTTCAAGAATGTAAAGATTGCCCAATGTTGGTGATCAACCCAGATTCAATATTTGAGGATGTGTTTTATCGATCTAAGCATGTACTTATATGCAAACTCATCGGGGTCTACATTTCCTTTCCCTTTTTGGAAAATTAGGTCTGCAACTATTAAAATTGTAGACACTAAAAAATGTCTTGAATGATATCATACACTTGAATCAGGTATACTAACATCATTTCCTCTTCAAACCCATCCTCTTTTTGCTTAATTGGTTAAATTAGCCTAGCTATTTAATTAATTGCATCATTTGCATCTATTAACCTAGTTCATTTAATCAAGTTAATTCACACCCTTTTACACTAACATTTCATCTCATTAAATTAAATAAATCAAACTATTTAATTCAATTCCATAAGTCCTCTTATTTAATTAAATAACCCTAAGTTATTTAATTAAATGTCATTTCACCTTTCCCCCATTCATTAAATCATTTAATTTAATGAATATCACTTTATTATTCTACTTCCCTTAATTGCTTTAATAAACCTTGTTTAATTAGCAATTATCTAATTAATCTCTTTCCTCCCACTTGCAAGAGAATATTCCAAGAGAATATTCCTTCCCCTTTTGCACAACTTAATTTAGTTTAATTTAACTAAATATCATTTTTCCTCCACCCATGAATATTCCAAACAATATTCTTTTCTCACTCATTTGAAAAAGGGAATATTCCTTTTTTCTCAACAAACTTACTTAGCTTCATATGCAAGTTACCTTTGTAACTTCTTGTTCAAGTTAACTTTTGACCTCTTGTATAGGTTAGAAGTGTGTTTTTTTGAGGTAATTTGAACCCTTGATTAAATATCATCTGGCATTCTCACTCGTTGATGAGAATCCATCATCCATGCCTCCATCTTCCTCCATCCTTGACTGTTGATTAGATTTTTCAATCTCAACCCTCCATTTCTCATTTGCTTTCCTATAAATACAACACTATTTGGAGACAAATGGATCCATCTTTTAACATAAAACTTATGTTGTTAAAATCATTTGCACTTGCACTCACATTTAACATCATTTTAGCTTTATTTACTTGCATATTAGCTTAGCTTCCGTTAATGGCTTCCATGATAACATAGATGCATACATTTAGCTTATTTTCTAATTAGAATTTTAATCTTTTGAAGCTTGCATACATTCAGAGTAGATTTTCATACACCTATATCGATCATCTTAGCATAAATCAAGTTAAAATAGCTTGCATCATGTTCATTTAGCTTTAAATCATGTTTTTATACACATCTATCAATAGTTTTATCAGTTTTCTTCAATAAAACTAATTGAAACAAGCTCATTATCCAAGGGATTAGGAAAGGGTCACCATTCCACATCAATGCAACACCACTCCCCCAATAGGATAAGTTTCAATGTCTTAGATTAGAGGTTTGTCAAGCTTTCATGATTTAGAATGTTAATTTTAATGGCTTATGTCTTTGTTTACAGTGAATGATCTCATTGGGATTGATGCTTAGTGGGTTAAATATGCCTTGAATTCGTATGGATTGGGTGTAGTTAACCTTCACTATGTCATTGGTCACATTTTGGTGACATTATGGTGCTAGAAGGAGGGAAAACCATCAATTTAATCAATTTCTATCTTGAATTCCATTTGTTTTGACTTTTGCAGGAAATAGCAATGCCCAACTCAATTTCAGTGATGCCTTTTCAGGGTGTCACTATATAGCGACGCTATCATCATTTCAAAAAAGAACACCTATTAAATTCACTGGTGTTGATTAAACAAATGGCGATGCTAATAATTTATCGAGGCATCAAAGATTTACAAATGGTGACACCCAATCAAATTGTGACACTTCATGCTCTTTGTTTTGTCTACAGACTAATGCCCTTATTCACCAGAGTGATGCTATCATATATAAAAATTCCCAACTTGGGTAAGAAGTTTAACGATCATTTTTCAACATGTGCTTTAATTTTCTTGATTCATCAAATCACTAGTGCATTTCTAACATTGCTCCAGTTGTTAGACTAATAGGGTTTTGAAGGTTGGACGATCCAAAGCTGAAGTGAAGAAAGCATTCTATTTTTAATATATTATGATTGTAACAAGCATTTGATTCTTTGGGGCAATTATAACCCAATTTCTTATGCTATGTACTTTCTTCTCTAGGACCTCACTAAATTTCATTTGGGTTTAAAACAAATGCTCAAATGGGACTAAAAATTGAACCCTCATTTTATCATTATCTTTTGGGTTTAAAACAAGAAAACTTAACATTCCATTCGGTGCATAAAATGAATTCATCTTAGCTTTAGTCGGTAAAATAAATCAGTGCTTGCTTTTCTATGACACACTTGTAGTGTGTATCCAATTCCCTTGTGCTTCATGTGATCTTAGGTGAAGAGAAACACTCCAAGTGTACTTCGATGTTTGTTTGCACTTATAGTACGTATCCAATCCCATTGTGTTTTGTGTGATCTTGGGTGAAGAGAAATACTTAAGTACACTTTTATGCCTTGTGTCACCCTTGAGAGAGGACTTACTATGAGACACACCCCGCAACGGGAAACTCATAGGCAAGTACTTGCAAGCACATTTACCGATGGGCTATATTAAAATTTGAAAAATCATGAGAAAGTACCTTCTATCCTAGACTGTATAACGTATTGCACCTAGTACCATGCCTTAAGTGGAATGTGAATGGTAGTAAGATCCTTAAGTGGAAAGCAGGCTTGTATACGGTTGGGAGTTCTCAGTTTGTTACTAAGAGCCAAACTGTTTAGTTACCAAAAATCCTTAATACTTGTTGGTGCAAGAACGATCATTCTGAAGTTGCCCCACATTTTTACTATTCATTGTTGAAATAGAAAAATCCTTAGGATCTTAGGATCTTTAGGATTTTGAGATTTAGTGGTCCCAAGAAGTGTGTGTCATGGAGGGGAGCCAGTTTCACCAAATCTCTAACTGTTCGCAATGTCTTAGTGTTTGGATAAATCTAAGTGGGGACTCAAAAAGTATGGCCATTTCATCCTAGGATTGTAAAAATGATTGTGAGTCAGTTTAATACATTGCTTGGTTCCAAAATTTTATAAACATTCACTATATTCCTCAAAATTTTAAACACTTTGGCTTAAATATGGATACATTTTGAAATAGTCTTGATATTACTATTTGTCCTAAGGATTTCTATCCTTAGAGATTTCTAAATATCTTGACTTATATCTCAATCCATATTTTCCAAAGACAACATAGAAAATTATGGCTTCAACCTCATGATTCTCACAAAATGAACATTGTGAAATTTATGATGTTTTTGACATAAACATTTACTTTGGAAATATAATCAAGACAAGTGTTTGTGGTAAAATAAATTCACTTAAGCAAGATAAATTGACACAATTGAACCCCACATGACTATTTGGAGACTAATTTCTCCCTTTGAACAACCTGATCTTACCAGTGCTATCATTCAACCCAACTTTGAATTCATTGAAGGAGAACAAATAGATATAATTAGCAGCTTGAGAAGCTTTATCTTTGAAACAAAAGAAACACCCATTCAATGGAGAAATGCAACAAAAATATTATACGAAGAAGAGGAACAAACCGATATTGAGTTTGGAAGGCCCATATTACCACCACCCACATAGCAATAAATATCTTCCTTTCTTCCATAAACTTGAACTTCTTTTAAATGATCTCATGTAGAGTTAGGATCCCTAAAGTAAGGTCTACAGGTTGTCATTTCAAACTTAGGCATCTTATTCCAAAACCTCTCAAGAAACACCTTTTGGCACTTCACAAAACTAGAACTAGGTTGGTATACAACTTCTAAAAATGTGCTTCAAGGAACAATCCAAACTTATATTCCTTCTATTATTGTCAGAATCCTAGTCTTTTCCAACATTTTCAATTTCTCACATAATCATTGTCTTTAGGATTTGAAAAATTTAGAGGTTTAGCATGTTTCTCACCACCTTGGTCTTGTCAAATAAAATTTCACTCTAAGTCAACATTGGGTCAAACATTTCATCCACCCCTTAATCAAATTTCCATCTTTCACTTCACCAAACTTTGCAAAACTTTTCGAATACACCAACACTTTGGACTTGAAGCATCTATCAAACAAGCCCCTAACTTAGCTACTTTATATGATAAATGAATCATTTTCCATGCATTTGGTTGAGTTAGTTATCATCTTTGAGCTAGTTTATCTTGAAGGTCATGAGTCTACCCTAAATATTTCCAACTTCATCAACATCCTTTATCCAACATCAAACATCAAACTCTTAAGTCAAAAGTGTTGTCCCAAAATGATTGCAAAGATCCCTTTCCATATCATCCACTTTTTCATCCCCCATTATGACCATTGCTTCGAAAATACTTAGAGCATCCCTCTTACCTAGATTTGAGTCAACTAGAGAGTTCAAACATTACAAATCACAACATAACTCTCCCAAAGGTGACACAAAATTTATGGTAAAGACAAGATCACAACACAAAGAATCATAGAGAAAACCAAAGTCGCATTTACCTCAAGTGACCCAAATCCTTTAGAATTTGATCCAAGAAGCCAAGTTACTCCATCAAGACCATATGAGATTGAAGACATCACGAACAACCCATTTGAACTCATTATGGAGGAACTCATGTAACATCAAACCTTTGAAAATGTAGCTCCATTTTCCCCATCATATTTTACAAAAAAATTGACACAAAGCTTCAGAACACTTTCCCTAGGGCTAAATCAAACATCCACTCCCAATCTTGCAACTAGCCTTGCTAAGGAATTTGGTCTAACTTTTCCATTTGAAAGTAGCACACTTGTGGGAACTCTTGATGCCAATCCTCCATCCTAAACAACCACTTGGAAACCTACCTTTAGTGCTCCTCTCATTCCTAAAGATCCCAAACAACCATATAAACCTCTTAAGCTTCATTGCTCCACAACCACTTCCACATATCAAGGACATCCCTCTTCATCCATACCCATGAGTACCACAAGTTTTATCACCCTCACACAAATTAATATAGACCAAATGTCTAAAAACAACACACAAGATTATGTCAATACTATACCACATATGCAACCCTTAATGCAAATAGGGACATATTTACCCAATCCTCCAATTGGTTCATCCATGGCATTGGTTTCACAAGGCACATCCATTATCAATCCACCTCAAAACAATCCCTTGGTCACAAATTCCATCAACCAAGGTCATACCTTGTCCACATCCCTATCACAAGGAAATGCTCAAGACATGGGACAAGGAAACTTTTTTAATCAATGGATTCAAGGTTCTAATGTGCCCTTAACATCACAAAATCTAATGGAAACATCCTCATCCTTCCCTACAGTCCCCTTTACCATGCAAAATCAAATGGGACCTCAAACATGCATTCCTCCATCTCAATCCATCATCACACAAGGAATGTTGAGTCAAGGGAACCCTCCACCTCTCATCAGCAAGCCACTACCCACTAAAAACATCCACATCCACAATCCATCATAGATTTCCCAACCACTCCTACATTACAAGTAATGCCTTGGCCTTACAACAAGCACAACAAGAAAATAAACAAGCCTTACAACAACAACAACAACAACAAGAAGAAGCAGTCCTAGTAGCATAGCAACAACAACAAGTAGCCTTAGCAACATAGCAACAACAACATCAAGCAACCTTAGCACAGCAACAACATCAAGCCCATCAAGCAGCCTTAGTAGCATAACAACAACATCAATCCCAAAAACAAGCCCTCATGGAACAACGACAACAACAATCCTTACTAGCCTAGTTGTATGCCCAACAACAACAACAAAGTTCCTATTATAATCCTTAATTGCACATCATCAATACAAACATGTTAGGAACATATACATCAACACCTCAACCACTTTCCTTGAATACCGCGCCACCATATAACACCTTATCATATCTAAATCCCACATACAACGCATCCATCATCCCACTATATGTTCCTTTATCGAATCCACAAGATGATCTAGCATCATAGTTTAAGGCACTATCACAAGAAATGCAGGATCTTCATATGGGAAATACTATGAAGCCCCATACATAGAATCTATGTCCATATCCATTTGATTGCAACATAGCAATGGTACCATTCCCTTTTGGCTTTGAAATCCCCAAGATCGATAAATACAAAGGGAGAGGAAGTCTTGTGGACCATGTCAAATAATTCAACATCATGTGTATGGAGGTGTCCTACAATGATTCTTATTTAATGTGCCTCTTCCCCCAAAGTTTAACAGGTCTTTCCATGCATTGATTTTCTCATTTGCCTCCTGGAATCAAAATTTTCTAAGAAATTATTGATAAATTCATCGATCACTTCTCCTTTAATCTTGACATGGACGTAATTATAGAAGAATTAAACACTCTTAGACAAAATAAAGGAGAAACTTTTGCTAATTTCTTGCAATGGTGGAAACAAAGAGCTACTAAAAGCAACTGGCCTCTTCTTTATGAACAAAAACTAGGAATGATCATAGAAAATCTAGATCCAGATCTATCCTTTCACTTGAAAATGCAGGGCATCACATCTTATGAAAATCTTGTACCTAGGGCC
Source organism: Sequoia sempervirens (assembly GCA_007258455.2). Lineage (NCBI taxonomy): Eukaryota > Viridiplantae > Streptophyta > Pinopsida > Cupressales > Cupressaceae > Sequoia > Sequoia sempervirens. Next base: position 279,588,400 of record VDFB02281492.1, on the reverse strand, counting down.
TTTAGCATCGAGAGAGCTCTAATCTCACAAGGAAATACTCAAGCTTACAAAGATAATCTCCCATCAATTAGTTCAAATGACAAGCCTCGTGTCTAGGCCAAGAACAAAAATGTAACTAATGATGGTGTGGTAGATTCTAAGGTAGTCCTAATGCTCCTAGACCAAACAACAATCAAGTTGCTTACATTCAACCAGATGTGTAGCAAACAGCACTGAAACACAACAAGAAAAAATACCCTAAACACAAGTACACACAGTTATTTGAACCTATCGAAACCATCATGAAGAAGTTGGTAGATTCAAATCTAATAACACTTCCCAATTTTGAAAACTACCAAGAACCGCAAGAGAAACCATCCTGGTACAACAAGAACGACCTTTGTGACTTTCACAAAATCAAAGGACACAAAACAACAAACTACATGAGGCTCAAAAACATTATCCAAGACCTCATAAAGAATGACACCATATCTATTGAAGTACCAGTTGATAATCAAGATCTTAATATATACAAGAACTCTATGCCAGATCACAACAAAGCAAACAACACTGAGAAAGCTAAGGATTACATAAACATACAACATACCTATTCCAACATAGTCACTTCCTATGATAGCGTCATCACTATTGTCACCATCAAAGGTCCTAGTGTGGAGTGTGGAGTCACCACACAGCATGGAAAAATCAACATCCTAGGAGTTCCATCCCAATCTAGAGCACAACCTACTTTACCAACATCAAATCCTAGAAATTACAATCCCCTAGATCAGCTCAAGAAGACCCCCGCACAGATATCAATCTTGGAACTATTGAGGCTATCACCCACACATAGAGAAATCTTAGAGAAAGCTTTATCATATTCATCTATCCCTGAGGATATCAATACAAATCAGTTTCAAGCTATGGTAGAGCATATAACTAATCATCTTCTCACCTTCTGATAACAAGACCTACCCTCACAACCATCTCATAATCATGCTTTACACCTCGAGGTGTTCATTCATAAGAACAAGGTCAAAAGAGTCTTGGTAGATGGAGGTGTTTTTTTAAACATTTTCACCATCCAGTTGATCAAGAACCTAGGCTATTTAGAGGATACTATTGAGAAAGCAAAGAGTATTTCCATTAGAGAATATGATGAACAAGAGCGGGTATCACAAGGAATCATTGACCTACCCATCCAAGTGGTACCTATCATTATAGAAACTACTTGCCAAGTGTTAGACCTTGATCTTCCCTATAACATCCTGCTTGGTCAACCATGGATCCATGCCCTAAAAGTTGTAGCTTCAACCTATCACCAATGTGTAAAGTTTCCTTTTGAGGTTCAAGAAATTACCATCCATGGAGATCCTAAGCCTTTCTACTACTGCAAAAATCTTGAGGCCAAGTTCTATAAAATCCCCCAAGTACCCAAGAATGATTAAGGGCCTACACCTTCTACCTCATTTGTTGACCCATCATCCCTTGCATCTACCTCAGAAAAAAAAAGCACCCATTTTGCAGAGCATTTTCGATATCAAAGAAGTAATCCATGATGATGGTTGTGGAAGCTATAAACTAATGGACACTTTTGGTGTTGGGGGAACTACCTACTTCTCCCAAGTCACATGGAAAACCCACATCTAGCAAGGAAGCACCTGAAACCATCAAGATGGAAGCTACCATCTTCACCAAGTGGAGGGATTTGAATCAAGAAGACATTAATGAGGAGTTGGTCTCTAAACTCCTCTATCAGGATGAATGACCAATCCCTATTCTTCCCATGGAAGATGATAACAAAGGCTTGCAACTCATGCAGAATTGGGGATACAACAAGAATGAGAAACTAGGGGAAAATGATAATGGTTTTCTAGAACCTATCGTTCCTAAGAAATGCTTAAAGAATCTTGGCTTAGGTTGTACAACTAGCAAGGTTACCCTTATTGGAAAAGGTATTCCCTTTAACCAAGTTGAGGCTTCCTCTTGGTTATCTCCATCGTGTGATATAACCTTAGATGAATTCCCCCTTAACGTTGTTGATCTATTTGAGAATAAATCCCTCTTTATCATATCCATAACATCCTTGACCCTGAGGAGTCAACCAACTGAAATATGCCTAGGATACCTGCAACTCATTGACCTAGACCAACAAGGACCACCAATTCTTGATTTATTTGAAAATGATGAAGTGATCTCCGAATTCATGGGACTCTATGACAACTTACTATGGGCAGATCACAAGGCAGGTTTTGACATAGAGCTAGACACAAGGGAATACTATGGAGAGATGATTGAATCCTTCAATCACAAAATTGACGAAATGCAACTAACATGCAAATATTTAAGTGAAAACCACACTATGGAACTTTTTGATCCTAAAATTGTAAAAATAATGGACACATCTAAGGGTGAAAACCTCTCTGAGGCTCCCAAGGATGAGGGATTCAATATCCCCCTTAGTGTGATGCATCCAAAGAAGTCAACAATGCTAGCAAAAAAGGCAACCCTAGTCAATGTGGGTACCGAAGAAACACCTAAGATCACTTTTTATGCCAAATCCTTGTTGGATGAAGAACAAAAGAACCTAGCAGCATTCTTGAAGGAATGAAGAGCTAACTTTACATGGTCATACACAAATATGCTAGGGCTTGATCTAGAAGTGGTTGTGCATCATTTAGCAGTCTATCCTGAAGCTAAACTTGTGAAGCAAAAGCTAAGTAAGATGCACCCTCAGGTAGCACTCTTGGTCAAAATTGAGTTACAAAAGCTCCTTGATGTTGGATTCATCTTGAGTGGGTTTCAAAATTGGTACCAGTCTCAAAACCCACTAGGGGCATCAAAATATGCACAAATTTCATAGACTTAAACAAAGCATGCCTGAAGGATGATTTCCCTCTTCCCAATATCGACCTCATCATGGACTTAATAGTTGGGCATGAAATGCTATCACTCATGGATGATTTTTCAGGCTATAATCAAATCATGATCACCAAGGAGGATCAACACAAAACTGCATTCACTTGTCCATGGGGAATATATTGTTGGAACATGATTCCATTCAACTTGAAGAATGCAAGAGCAACTTATAAAAGAGCAATGACCCTCATATTTCATGACATGATCCACAAAATAGTTGAACATTATATGGATGATATTTTAGCAAAATCAAAGAAAACAAGTGAGCACATACAAGTCTTGGGACCCATCTTTGACAAACTTGAAGAGTACAAGGTATGACTAAATCCAAAAGTGTGTCTTTGGGGTTACATCAGGGAAACTTCTTGGCTATATCATCTCACAAAGAGGGATATAAATTGATCCAACAAAGATAAAAGCCATCCTCAACATGGAACCACCACAAACACTGAAACAAATGAGAGGATTACAAGGAAGGTTGTAGTCCATTAGAAGGTTCATAGCACAACTATCAAATAAAATCCACCATTTTTAACATCTTCTCAATAAAATAATAACCTGAAAGTGGGATGAGATGTGTGATAAAGCTTTCCAACAAATCAAGGACTACTTATTAACACCTCCAGTGCTTATGCCACCAATACTGAAGAAACCACTGATCTTGTATATCTCAGCAACATCAATAGCACTAGCAGATCTATGGGCACAACATGATGAAAATGGAAAGGAAAGAGCTATTTACTACATCAATAGGACTTTGGTGAGCTATAAAATGAACTATTCATCTATTGAGAAAGCATTCTTAGCATTGGTTTTTGTTTCACAAAATTTTAGGCACTACATGCTATCACATCAAACTAAACTTATTGCCAAGATTGACCCATTGAAATACCTGATATAGGTAGCCTATTATATGATGAACTATCACAGAGATGTTCCAATGCCTCTCAAACAACTTGACTAATACATTCCTACCCTGTGTAGCCACTATCATCGCCTCTAGCTAGTGGAGATGACCAATCTCTTGATCTCTCTTGGTGGTCATAGTCTGTACATGTTGCCTCACATGATCTCTCTCTACCATAATAGCCACAACTTGTTGTCTGGCATGGTCCCGCTCAACAATAATTGCCAAAATCTGCTAGCGATCCTAATCCTGCTCACCCGTGAGAACCTACACCTACTGCTATAGTTGTTGAATCTGTATGTCTTGGGGATCTGGCAACTGCATTGGTTGTTGCTAAATAGGAGGTTGTTATGGAGGTTGTTGTCCCACTAGTGGTGCCCTGGGGATTTTCCCATCTTGGCCATCCTGGCCATCTTGTCCCCCACCTCTGCCCCTTCCTCTACTCGCTCCCCTCCCACGAGGTCTCCCTCATGGAGGAGCACCTATTAGATATATCAACCTATGCAAGGGTTTGAATCATGCATCATATGTAGGAATTGTCTATGTGATCGCCTGACCCTGGTCATAAGCCCATGGTTGTGCCATCAGCTGTTAGAAACCATTGGCCACCTATGGAGCTAGGATAGTGGGTCCCCATGTGGGAACCTCTCGAGATAATCTCACAAATATGGCTCTATAGGCATCATCTAGCCTATCTTTCTACTCACCAAATTGTCGTGCCACACCCTATCTGGCAGATATCTCTCTATGATGGTGTGCTCCCAACCTTGCATGTACCAATTCTACTTGATGGTCATCAAACCATGCTAGCATTTGTAGCTAGGGACACCATCTAAATATTGTCATATCATCAATAACCCATTGCCAATACAAGAGCCTAATCTACCCAGTGTGTCATAGAGTAATGGCACCTTTGTATCACCAAACCATAGGATCATCTGGCTCAACATCGACCATCTACATGATTGGTTGGAGCACAACAATATGCTCCCAAGCCCAAATATGAAGCAAGGTAACCCTTGCACCAATAGCTCTACCATCACAGTAGAAAATTTGTGCATATCGTGATACAACAAGGCTAGCATCACTAGTTCCCATGCAAAGAATGTCCTCCTATGGAGCATCCTATTCCATGCTAAGCCCCATCCTGGGTTGAACCCTCTACTTCATTGGTCTAGAGTGACCAAACCTAAAATGATCATGATGATAATCAATCAGAAAATGGGAACACAACCTTTGTATACCTCGAGGTCAATCTGTGAAATGACTATAACGATGGTGTCCATCTCCATCACCTCATGACATGCATTTTATCCAGCATTGACATCATAAATCACACACTCACCATGTTTGGAAAATGTAGAATCTGCCATACATCCTCTAATGTCATCATCGCCTCATCGTTGGGAAGGTGGAATGACAAAGTATCACTGTGCCATCGCTTGCACGCATGGTCATCATAGCCAGATGTTTCCAAACAATGGGTGTGTATGCAATGTACCATAAGTCGATCTCCCCAAAGTGATCCTATCACAACTCAGATAAACCACCAAGTCTCTCCAAAACTGTGGGTTGGTGCTCACGAGACATCAACGGTGGAATGACCTCTTGCACCCATGAAGCACACACATCAAAAATTGAAAAAATTTGACTTAGTTTGGAATTTTCAGCTCCAAAATCATAATAGTGTAGCTATATTTCAAAATCCAAATTGCAACACTCGAAGGAATTCAAATTGCAAATCTCAAATCATGTCACCATAAACATATGTGTTGCAATTTAAACTCCTTAACCCTAATTTTCAAATTGAGATGTGTGTCACTATACACATATGCATCACAATTTAAAATTGGAAACCCTCATTCTAAATTGTGAACTACATCGCCAAACAAATATGTGTCGCTAAAAATCATTTTAGCATCATTGATTCTCAAATGGGTGTCGCTATATAGTGATGCCATCAAATTTTAAATTCTAAAGGACAATAAATACATCAAAAAGTCAAATTTCAAATCAAGTTTTGAGTTGCATACCAGTGCTCCTGAGCCTGGAATTCGCTAGTACTCTCAAAATCGATTGGAAATGTGTTGTGGAAGCTCTTGTCGCTCCATTTCATCAGAGGGTTAGAGCTCAAATTGTAAGAATTTCTTAAGGTTTGAATGCACAAATGAATTAAAAGTGACCCTTCTTAGCTTATTTATGTTAGATAATTATGGTTTTTTGCCCTAATTTAACCTTGAAGTTGGGTTTTATCATCATTTTCACCAGTTTTTTAAATTGGAACCTTATTTTGCATCGTTTGTTGCATTTTTGGCATATTTCTTGCATCCTAGAGCCCTGTTGAACCCCTGGGGAAGCTTTTCACCTTTATTGAGAAATCAACCCAAAATTCAAAATTTCTGCCCAATTTCTAAGGGGGGGGAATCAACTTTATCCTTCTACTGGGGCATCTAAAAAATAAAAAAAATTATTATTTGATTTAAGAAGTAGTTTTCATCGAAGCATTATTCTTTGAATGAAGCGTAAGTACCTTGCTTCAAAGAGGGGGAAAATGTAGACTGAAAAATGTCTTGAATGGTATCATAAACTCAAATCAAGTATACTAACATCATTTCCTCTTCAAACCCATCCTCTTTTTGCTTAATTGATTAAATTAGCCTAGCTATTTAATTAATTGCATCATTTGCATCTATTAACCTAGTTCATTTAATCAAGTTAATTACACCCTTTTACACTAACATTTCATCTCATTAAATTAAATAAATCAAACTATTTAATTCAATTCCATAAGTCCTCTTATTTGATTAAATAGCCTAATTTATTTAATTAAATGTCTGTTCTGCTTTCACGTTCATTTAGATGTTTAATTTAATGAATATCACTTTATTCTTCTACTTCCCTTAATTGCTTTAATAAACCTTGTTTAATTAGCAATTATCTAATTAATCTCTTTCCTCCCACTTGCAAGGGAATATTCCAAGAGAATATTCCTTCCCCTTTTGCACAACTTAATTTAGTTTAATTTAACTAAATATCCTTTTGCCTCCACCCATGAATATTCCAAACAATATTCTTTTCTCACTCATTTGAAAAAGGGAATATTCCTTTTTTCTCAACAAACTTACTTAGCTTCATATGCAAGTTACCTTTGTAACTTCTTGTGCAAGTTAACTTTTGACCTCTTGTACAAGTTAGAAGTGTTTTTGTTTGAGTTAATTTGAACCCTTGATTAAATAATGTCTTTCTCCTCGTTGATGAGGAATCCATCATCCAGACCTCCATCTTCCTCCATCCTTAATTTATTGATTAACATTTTTCAATCTCAACCCTCTCCATTTCTCATTGCTTTCCTATAAATACAACACTATTTGGAGACAAACGGATCCATCTTTTAACATTAAAATTATTTTATTAAAATCATTTGCACTTGCACTCACATTTAACATCATTTTAGCTTTATTCACTTGAATATTAGCTTAGCTTCCATTAATGGCTTCCATGATAACATAGATGCATACATTTAGCTTATTTGTTAATTAGGATTTTAATATTTTTAATCTTGCATACATTTAGAGTAGATTTGCATACACCCATATCAATCATCTTAGCATAAATTATGTTAAAATAGCTTGCATCATGTTCATTTAGCTTTATATCATGTTTTCATACACATCTATCAATGGTTTCATCAATTTTCTTCAATAAAACTAATTGAAACAAGCTCATTATCCAATGGATTGGGAAAGGGTCACCATTCAACATCAATGTGACACCACTCCCCCAATAGGATAAGTTTCAATGTCTTAGATTAGAGATTTCTCAAGCTTTCATAATTTAGAATGTTAGTTTTAATGGCTTCTTTGTCTTTGTTTACAGTGAAAGATCTTATTAGGATTGATGCTTAGTGGGTTAAATATGCCTCGAATTCATATGGATCAAGTGTATTTAATCTTCACTATGTCATTGGTCACAGGAATCTTGAAGGAGATTTGGAAGTCATTTTGGGATTTAATGGGTATTTCTTTGTGGTGTTCTCTTAGATTGTAGATCGCTAAGCAGTTTTTGAAGGGTGCCCATATTTTCACAATTAAGTGAGGATTTTCATCAAACCATGGCATCTAGGGTATTACCTAACAAAAGAGATATCATCAAGAATTCTGGTATGGATTTTTCTACCTCATCTTCCAATGAATTTCTGGCACAAAGACATCTTGCACTCTATTCTAGCTATTTTTAGGAAGCCCTTGGTCCCTTCCTATCAGACTCTTGATCGAAGGGTAACCTCTTTTGCTCATTTGTGCGTGGAAATTAATTTAAATAACCCTTTACTGGAGTCTCTTGAAATTAGGCTAGGAGGTATGTGTTGGATTCAATACGTGGATTATGAAGCCCTTCATTTTCACTCTTGTACTTGCCATGAATATGGGCATTTTCAAATAAATTTCCCCAAGTTACGAGATAAAACTTAATAGCCTCTACTAAGTGTGCATGTAAATACTTCCAAAGTAAAAGGAAAAGCATTGATTTAGAATGAGGATCCTAATTCAAATGGTCTTGTACCTATGAAATATCAATCGAAAGCACAGGTGCCAAACTGCTAGAACAAAACCTTGCTCAAAGAGGCCTCTAGTAATAGATTTGACGTTCTTGAAAAATTTGAAGAATTGGATTCAATGGAACATTATCACAACTTTGGTACTCAGGTTTTTCAAGGATCAGATCCTATTGGTCAAAACCCTTTGTATCCCACTCCAACAACTACCATGCAGGAAGCTTCAAAGGAAGGACTTGTTCCCTCTTTGTCCCTAGTTGAGTTGGGGATGTATGGGCAGGAGACTATGGTGGCTCTTGTGGATGATTAAACTCTCCCAATTACTTGGAGGAATTTCCTCAAGAGCACACAAGCACGGATGGGCTAAAGGAGTTGGAAACTGATTTTGGGGCCAAAGACAATGGTAAAAGGAAAAATGGGCCTCTCTTAGACATCCACTAAAACAACTTAAAGAAAGTGATTGGTGACAAGATGGCTAAAGTTGGGAGGAAGAAGGACTTGGAGAAGATGAATATTATAGGAGAATCTTTAATGTAATTTGGTATTGTTAAGATATTAGACTCCCACTTTGCTTCCTCTCATAAATGATCATGATATCTTGGAATGTTAGGGGTTTGGGTAGCATCCCTAGACAAAAAGCTATTGATGATTTAGTTTGTGATCATAATCTAGATATTCTATTCATTCAAGAGACCAAGCTTCTTGTTGAAGATATGATGAAGACTGCACCCAAAATTTGGAAGAGAGATTATTGTTGATGTGTTGGATCTCATGGTTTTGCTGGAAGTGTGGCTTGTATTTGGGACCCTTGAAAGATCTCACCTCTGTGGTGGATGGTTGGAAGTGTAAAGAAGCTAAGGTAGCAGAACAACTTCCTACACTAATCTTGGGAGGAGAATAATGCAAAACTTTGCAAATCTTTGCAGTTACAAAAACATAAACATAAATATCATGCATTCCACAGCACAATGATTTATGTGGGGAAAACCTTTTCAAGAGAAAAACCAACACTCTAAAAGCCACCCAATATATTATTCAAAAATTATAAAGATTATATATACTTTTAGAGCAAGTTTCTCATAGGATTATCACCAACCAAATATCCAGAGGCAACACGTCTGCTATCAGACTCTCAAAATACATAGTCATAATACAATACCCTCATAAAATAGGGTTGCCTTCTAGGGAAATTCAAGCTAATAAAATATTGATCATTAGATCTAACACCTAATGATGAACATAAACCCCCTCGTACCCCCCATCATTGGCATATCAATAGTACCTTATGTAATTGAAAGGTTGAGATACATTTTCCCAATAGGAAGGAACTCCCTTTCTCTATTGGCTTCTTGTTTTGATTCGAGTGCGATGGTTTTGTTCACTAATGTGTATGCACCTAATGACTTTCTTGGTTAGATTCTTCTCTAGTCTCATATTAGATTTATTCAATCTCTTGCTCCTTCTTACCCTTGGATTTTGGTAGGAGACTTTAATTCTATATGCATCTTGGGGGAAAATTTGGGGGCAATTAGTTGTTTTGGTCCTTCTTCCTTGCTTCAGGGCAATATCAGGTTTCTCAATTTAGTGGATGTTCAACTCATTAATGGAACCTTTACCTAGCATAATTGGATATGTGAGGAGGGCTCTATTTTTGAGAGGTTAGACAAGATTTTGGTATCTATTGAGTGGATTGGTAATGATTGGACTTCTTTTGAGATCCTAGGGTGGAAGGGGTCTGATCATTCCTCATCTCGATTCTTTGTGGTTAAGAAACCCCCCTTTAAATTTCAACTGATGTGGCTTAGGGATCATAGTTTGCACCAACTTGTAGATCAGTGGTGTTTTGAAGGGAGGCCTAACTTTTGCACTACAATGTTTAGGCTCTAATTTATCAAATTCAAGATTAAGAAATGAAATAAAATAGTCTTTGGTAACCTATATAATAGGTGAAAACATATTCAAGATCAGCTTAATAGTATCATTTTCAAAATCAAGGAAGAGGGGATGAGTGTGGAATTACTTTAGGAATAAACCAGGTGCTCCAAAGAGCTTGTTGAATAGGAGCTTCAGGAGGAGATTTTTTGGAAACAAAAATCCCAAGTTGACTGGCTCAAGGAAGGGGATGGGAATATTTCTTTCTTTCATAATTAGTTAAGGCACATAAAGGTGGGAATATTATTTCCTCTCTCTTTTTGGCTTAGGGGGAACAATTAAACTCCCATCAAGCTATTATAGAAGAGGTGGTCTAATTATTTTCTTCTCTCTTCTCTGACAAAGGTCCTCTTGCCTTGGAGGAGGAGAATTTGGTTTTGGCATGCATCCCCCTTTTGGTCTCAATGGAGATGAATAATTCTCTTTTGGCTTCCATCTCTTTTGTGTAACTTGAGGACACTGTCATCCAAATGAAGAAAGGTAAGGCCCCTAGCCCTGATAATTTCCCATTGAGCTCTTTCAATAATTTTGGCATACCATCAAAGTGCATTTTCTAAAGGTGGTTTGAGAGTCTTATACTAACAAGTAGATGCTCAAGGCTATAAATTCTACCTTCCTAGCTTTGATTCCAAAGAAAGAGGGTGCCAATACCTTATATTCCTTTTGGCCTATTGCGTTCTGCAATGTGACCTACAAGATTATTACTAAGTTGATTGTTGAAATATTGAAGAGGTTCTTGAATCCATTGATTTCTCTAGAGTAGGGTGGTTTTGTCAAGGGCAGGAAAATTATGGATGGTATAGTGGTGGAAGTTGAAGCTATTCACTCCATGTCCTCTTCCAAATAAAAATCCATGTTCATCAAATTGGATATGTCCAAATCTTATGACAGATTTAGGTGATCTTTCCTATAGTGTTTTTTGTTGGATTTTGGATTCCATTTAGAATGGGTCTTGTGGGTTATGAGATGTGTGACCACATATTACTTCTTTGTTCTTATTAATAGCTCCCTCTCGCCTACCAATTATGTGGGCCAGGGACTCAAGAAAGGGGATCCTCTTTCCCCTTATCTATTTATTTTGATGGTTGAAGGTTTTGGGAGGCTATTGAAATAGCACAGAGATAGAGGCTCCATTGTAGCTGGCTCTAGGTGTAGGGTTTAGTAGCATAGACTCATCTCTAGTTTTTTTATGACACCACTCTCATGGGAATCTCTAGGATTTAGGAGGTAGTGAACTTCAAGAAAAATTTGGATGTTTATTTGGTTGCATCTAGCCAATAGATAAATGAGGGTAAGTCTCAGATCCTTTTCTTCAATACTCCTTATTTTATCCAACATAGAATAGCCAAAATTCTTCATTTTCAAATTGGAAAACTTCCCTTGGAGTATTTGGGGATTCCCCTTTGTGCTAGAAACTTGAAGAGGAATGATTGATAGAAGATATTAGATAATTTTTTATCTAAGGTAAACCATTGAACCTTTAGATGACTATCTTTGGCTGGCAGGGTGACTCTTGTGTCTTATGTCCTTCAAGCTCTCCCTTTGTACAAGTTCGTGGTGTTATATGCTTTTAAGAATGTGCTTAAGGAGCTTGAATCCCTTACCAAGATTTTTTTATGGGAAAATAATCTTGACATTAGGAAATGGAGTTTGGGGAGTTGGGATCAAGTTTGTAGACAAAGGAGAATGGTGGCCTTCGGCTTAGGTAGTCAAAGCAAAATCATCTTGCTTTGGATGCTAAACTTTATTGGAAGTGGTGTAAATTTCCAAAGCCACCATGGGCACGTGTTCTAAACTATAAATACTTGGTAAGGGTGGCTAGTGAGGATATTTCACCAATGCAGTTGTCTAGTAAAGGTTCTATGATTTGGAGCACTATTAAGAGGGGTTTGACACTCACTATGGAGGGTCTTTTTTGGATAATTCAAAAAGGGTAGAAGACCCTTTTTTGGAATGATTTTTGGGATGGTCACCCTCCAATTCTATCTCCATTCCCTATTCTTTTACCTTTAAGTGAGATTTGTTTGGTTGTTGGGTGGTCCCGAGTGAGCAGTTTCAAATGTTCATCTTATTTCGGAGGCATTAAAGTTTATTAGTAGTGAAATCCTAATAGTTTTCTAGATGGTAGTTCTCAAGAGGAGAAAAGTATTTTGGAATCTATTCTAACTAAGAAACCTTTTTTTTCTTCAAAGGATAGTGATTTGTTGGCTTGGGGTCATGAATCAAAGGGTATCTACTTTATTTCTCAAGGGCATGCTTCTTTGGTGTCCCACCAGGCTGAGGTGAGAGCTTATCCTTGGTGGAAACACATCTAGAACAAGGATGGGTGGCCCATGTGTAATATTTTCTTATGGTTTTTGTGTCTTAACAAGTACCTCATCTAGGAGAATATCAGGAAACAGGGTTTTCGTGGGCCTTCTCAATTTTTTATGCAGATGCAATGAAGAAAGTACAACTCACTTATTTTTTAGTGTACTTTTTCTCTATAAATTTGGAGACTTTGGTGGAAATTTTGGAGAAGATCGTTTAGGTTTTCTTTATCATTGCAATACTTTTGGGAAAATTTGGGTCATCCTCCGACATCTACATCTTGTTTGGTGGTTGCTTGGGAATTGGGACCTTCTATTATTATCTAGCAAATTTGGTTAGAGAGGAATCAACATATTTTTTGTTAGTTTCATCTATAGGGGCTTTGAAGGTTTGGTACAAGGTGCAAAATATTATGAAAGAAACTATCTCATCTAAATTCAACTTGGGAGAGCCTATGTCTTCTTCAGACATGTAGATTGCCTCTAGCCTTGAGATTT
>VDFB02281492.1:279497515-279575204 GCA_007258455.2 Sequoia sempervirens | reverse complement strand
ATATTTTAATATTTTAATAATTTATTTCCAACTACTCGGAAATTTAAAATGCCTTGGACAAAATCGAATTTGCCAAACAAGAGTTGGAAGGAAATAAATTACGCCGGCCAGAGATAAAATCCAACAAGCAAAATTAAATTCGCCATGAATTTAATTAAATATTTAATGTTTTCTTTTAAAATTCGAAAAATCAAAGATAAACATTAAGCAAAAAAATTGAATTTTTGAAAATCAGTAAGATTTGCTTGGATAAGCTCGAGACTGATTCTTTTCGAAAAATAAAGGAAACCTGCCTGTTTGAATAAATGAAAACAAATCGAGATCGAGAGAGAAAATGGAAGTTGCTAAAACAAATCAAGCTCTTCAGCATTATAATGAGTTTCAGCAATTCATTTTTTCACACACAGCTGAAGAGAAATTTAATATCTCTCGGAATTCTCAGGCAATTGATTGTTCAGAAGGCAAGATCGAATTCTCCAGAGGGTGAAGTAATGTTATACTGAGGAAGAATTTTCGCGGGAAAGGAAGAGATTTATTCTTTTGAATTCTTCTGTGCAAGAGGGGCGCACTTCGTTAATTGATTTTTTGGAATAAAAATCAGAATTTAAATCTGATTTGCAGCCAGCAGTTCTTCATTGAGGTTTGATGTTCAATCAAATAAATTCGCCATTCTTCTTCTGTCGTCTCATCTTGGCGAAAGTTCTAGCCAAAATCTTAACTTCGTCCATTTACTTTCAGCTTGCTTTTTCGCAACAATTTAATTATTTAACTAGCTGAAAGTAAATTTTCGAATCCAAGGCATGAGATTTAATTATTTAAAAAAAGTCTTTGTATTAATGTTAATCTTTTGGATTGCAGGTTGACGACCACAGCAGGCGAAATCAAAGAAGCTGAAAATGAAGTTTGCCAGCAAAGGTGCTCAGCGGGAGACCAAAGTCATTTCAAAATGGAAGAATGTCGTAGACACCGATCTCGGACATGTCGACTTTGATGAGTTTAAGAAAAGAGTGTATGGGCAGAATGGACTTCCCACGCCAATAGCCAGACGGATAGTCAAAAACGGGATTTTTCAGGCAGCTGGATTCCCACCGGCAATGGATTGTGCAAAATTGATGGTGGAGTGTGCTATCCACTATGATGCTCAGAAGAGGCAAATCATCGCACCTGATGGAAGAATCTTGGCACACTTGGGCGAAGTGGCGATCCAGGAAACCTTCGGCATCCCAGAACATTCACGAACGGTCTATAAGACCAAGGAAGAAGCCAAGAGGTTATATGACAGCAAACCCGATTTGTGCGCCACAACAGTTAACAAAGTATGGATGGACAAGCCTAAGCCATCAATAAAGAAGATGCCCAAAAGACCTCGCCGGACAAATTTCAAGGAAGATTTTGGAGACATCATCCTGATGCTAAACAGGATAGCTGGCAACCCGCAAGGCGCCTTTTTCGAGAGTTGGATGTACTATTTCATAGACGAGATCACTTATGGCGTCAAAATGTTCAACTGGTCACGGATGATAAGTGACAACCTCCACGAGCAATTGATCAACCTCGAAGAGACTAAGTCTTTTCATATGAGTTTGTATATTGTCTACCTGTTGGCCAGATCATACAAGTATCCAGGGCTAATTTGCAAGGGCAAAGTTGGCAACGGGGAGAACGAACTCAGGCCTTACGACTGCTACCCACAACTCCAGTTGAAGGAAAAGACTCACTTCAGGAGGGTGCATGATGCCTTCCTAATGCATATTACCAGAAAGCTTCAAGGAGGAGTGCATCAGAGGCTGAGCCATGAGGCGAAAAGTCTTATCAGTAAATACGGATCTTGGTTCATCCAGTTCCCTAAATTCACATATGTCAGGATCCAGGGATTTACTGGAAACCCCTATAAATTGCCCATCTATCCGACAAATCGGATGATTTTGCTCGAGGTCCTGAGACAGTTAGAGGAATATCAAAACATCCAGAGGCCAACCAAGAAGGCATCTGTCACATTCCCATTTTTCATTGGGAACATGTTGGAGTATTGTCCATCAGCACAGGTAGCTGAGAGTGCAAGGTTGGAGATCCAATGGTATCCATTTACAGCCTACAAGTCCAGGGTCAACTTTGACCCACATCATAATATTCGAACAGTAGAAGGGAGAAAGTACAAGCACAGCATGGAACTGGAAGATTTCTGGGCAAATGCTGCCGATGAATACGAAGTCAGGAGGAGGCTATGGTCCAGAATGCCACTAGACTTCATGAGGGCAATTGAGTTTTGTCGGGTGCCTGACCAGTTGCAGGACGATGGGAACCACATCCAGCCACGCTTCAAGGACAGCCGACCTCTTCCTCTAGTGAAATGGTCAGAACCTGAGCACGCAGACTTGGCAACCTTAATGAGACCAGTGACTAAATACTCTCAGTGGTGGGTTGATTATCATGCCCAAGAAATGAGACAGAGAGGAATCACGCTCACATATGATCTACTGAGCGAGTCAGAATCATATTCTTCTAATGCCGGTGCATCCCATCAGGACTTGGTCGAGATCAGAGGGAAAAGGAAGGAAATAGTGCCAAGTGCTGAGCCTGCCTCCAAAAGACATAAGGGCGAACCATCTCGTTCAGCAGCATCCCGGAACATTGACGAACTGGTGGCTACTATAGACGAGTCCTTGGTAGAGATACTTGAACCTCCTGCAGTTCAGGAAGAGAACGATGAACCTATTTAGCTGGATGATGAAGAGCCTCCGTCACCTACGGGCACGGAAATCTTAGGTTCAGACAATGAGATAGAAGTACAGAATAATGACTTCGAGGAGGGAATGATTTCCGCTCTCAGAGGGGTTGTGGATGTTCCAAATGAGGAAGAGGTTCAGGTAGAGGATGGAATTGAGCAGCCGACCATTCCAGAGTGGCTGATAGAAAGGATGAAAATTTAGGTACCTACAGAAGCTCAAGAAGAGGAGGATACTGTCGATTTCTTGGCAAGGTTGGAGCAAGTCGCAATCAAGAAGACTGCCAAGAAATTCTCCACCATTCAGAGGAACGAGATGGGCAACCGTTCCGTGCACATTGTAGTACCCACGGTGGACAAGCCACGAGATGAGATCACTCCTCAGGAATATGCCATAACCACTGTAGACCTTGGCCCAACCTCGAAAGGTCAAGAGGTGGAGGAATTAGATAATTCCGTCTCGACCATCAAAGCGAGACTGGAAAAGGAAGTGGCTAAGAAGAAAGAGTATAAGGAGGTTGAACGTCTTAAGGAATATATACAGCATTTGACCCAGCCACTTGATCAGGGTAATGCGATTGTTCCTCCTCTCCTCAATTCATCACAGGAGGTGACCAAGGATGTCGAGTACGAAATGGTGACGGCCAAGGAAGCTCAGGACTGGATGGCGAGCGAAGGCACATAAGCGGCATTGTTCATGGAGAAACTGGCACTTGCTTATGGGAAAACCTCATGCTTCCTTTCCAGACTTATGGATATGGCAGAAACATGGGAAGGTATTCTGGATATGCAAGAGAGGCTTATTCCATGCCTCAGGCTATTGAAGGGCACTCCAAGAGAGGAGTTGGTCACTGGGAAGGTGATTGCTGCAGGAGCAGCATATGATTTCAATCATTGGTTTTGAGCAGTAACTATACGTAGGGAAGTTTTGGAGAAGGCAAAAGTGGATGGACTTAGAATCAAGGAGCAGGTAGAGGACATTCGGGAGAAAATTCACATGACAGCTGCAGGAATGTTTGATCAAGAGATTGTTCGAGAAAAGGATATGCAGCTGGAGGAGCTGAAACGAAAGGTTCATGAGATTTTCTTCTCGACTACTGGACCACTTCTAAGAAAGGATTTTGCGAGAGTAGCAAGTCTTTCCGCCATCCGGAATGACTTTAGGAAGCAGGAAGCAGAATGGGAAAATACCTTTGCCAAATGTGCAGAGAACTTAGATGAACTTGAATTCCGGATCAGCATGCTGCCACCTGTCACGATGGAGGAGGTCATTGCAGTAGTGTCCAGATTCGTAGAACGCAATGCTTCTCAGAAGGATAAGGACGCCTCTCCTAGATAATAGTTGTAACTGCCTCTCTACTGATAGTTTACTGATTGATGACTCTTGTTATTTTGGGAAACCCTAATTAGGGTTTGGTTGTAATAATCTTGGCCGTTGATATTGTTTTAATCTCGGCCCTTCATTTCATTTTTGAAACTCTATATAAACTGATGCTCTCTCACTTTCATTTGTGTGGAGACAGATTATGAGATTGTTGCATTGAGACTATTTCGAATAATAAAAGCTCTTGAGCATGATTTGCCTTGAATAACTTTTATTGTCAAATAGTAAGCGAGGTTGCATATCTTCTTCCGCCATAGATTAAAGTTAGAACTAGATTAAGTAGAATTTGCTTTGAAAGTTGGTTAATTGAATGAGAGATTGATCGTATTGATTCAATGGTGAAGTGTAGCTCATACTTTCTTCGAATGGATGATTTGCATTCGATGCGTAAAGTTAGCCTGAGCTCTTAATTGTGGAAGCTTAACTTCAGCCTCATTCGAGGTTTGAAAATTATCATCACAACCCTTGAAGATTGCACCCATTTTGCGTATGTTGTCCTGCAGGAGGCGAAACAAAGTGTGGTTTATTCCCTTCACCGAATCCTTATTGTCTCTTGAGTTCTTAGGCATAGACTAGATTCTCCTAAACCCTATCCTTTTGCCATTTTTTTGAGATCCATATCGAAAGTCCTAAAGTGAAGAAAGCCTTCAATGATAAATTTCCTAAGTCCTAAACTTGTGAAGATTTTCTTACGTAAGTCCCCTTGTTCATTACCAGCAAATCACAACGGCCATTGAGCTTATCCACACGCCGAGACCGACAAAAGAAACCTTGGAATCGCCATATGATCTTCTCACAATCTTAGCATACGCGGTGGTTTTTTCAAGAGAGGATAGAGTGTCTTTGGACATTTTATTCTGTGTGTTGATTGGATGATAAAATGTACACCAACAAGATCATCACAAAACAACTGTCTTTGGATTTCTGCAGTTGCTTGCAATTGCTGTCAACATCTTTACATAGCAGCTGTGTAGCTTCTGCAAATGTAATTCCTTAGCAGCTGTGCAGCTGTTGCTACATTTTTCTATAGAATTTGGAGAACTATTGCAGGCATATTTCTTGAGCAACTAAAAAGGCTTCTACAAAATGAAATCCTATAGAAATGCTCATTATTATGGAACAGCTCCTTTTGCAGTCAATTCTACAAAGTCTGCTAATGCTTGCAGTTGAAACTTGCCAATTTTTTTTGTTGATGCAAGATTGTTGTTTCACCTAAGGATGCTCCTGCATCATATATTGTTCAAGTTTTGCACCCATGTTTTGACCTTATGCCAAGGTTAGTGGTAAACTTGAACCTGTTAATTGGATAGTGCTTCAATTTCTTGTAGCTGGCACTGTTAGGTGCTCTTTCATCTTCGAAACATAGTATTTTTTGTTGAAGACCACAACTGCATTTCATTTCTCAGATTTTATGATCATATTATCATTGTTGTTAATAAGAATCTTTACTGTAATGTACTTTGCTTTTGTCATGTTGCTCTTCTTTACATTCTTGTCTTTTGTTTCCTTCAAAAACTTCAAGTATATGCTGGATTGAAGTGTAAAGCAGTAAATTTGCCAATTAAAAACTGCAGAAGTAAATTTTTGAGGGATGAATTGTATGAAAAACTAATAAATCCTTCATTTTGTGACCAGCACATGTGCAGTTATTTCTTCACCAATTTTATGCCATGCACTTTTTGACATGTATTTGGGACCTGATTCAATTTTTAAAAAATATCGAAACATGTCTTTTACACTCGTGGAGATGTCAGATCTCTAGTAAGAAGGTATAAAGTAAATCAGGTCTAGTGATTGATTGAATTTCAACAGTCAATTTATATTATTTATTTAACTTTCCTCTAAGAAAATTATTATGCATTTCATTGCTGTCATATTTACATTATTTAAATTGGGTTTTTGACTATTCTGAGGATCATTCCAGTGAGTTATTGGTACCACAGCAGTATTCAAATACGAAAAATTCATAGTCGAAGGCTTGATCCATTTCTCTAAATGTTAAAGAAAATATTGCCCCTTGCTGAAAGTAACAAAGCAGAAGTTATGGCAGATGAAGAACTCGGTTGATAAATCGGCATTGGATTCAGGTTAAAATTCGAGGTTCCTAATGACAATGGATTTCTATTTATGAGGTTTGTATATGCCTGAATATATCCCATTTGAAGATTGAGAATTGCACTTTATCGACTCTAGGTAATTTTTGATTTGTTGTGTTTATATATGCTTTGTCTATAAAGTTCACCATTTAGATTTGCATGGCAAAAGTTATTACAAGCCTTTGTTAAGGCGAATAAGTTTTTTGCCCCCTCATTGCTGTTTAGCTAAGTTACCGGCCTTGGTATGGTTTTTAGATTCAATTAATTTTTTTTTTTGAGGATTGGGTTATATATATATATATATAAACAAGCGTTATATAGTGATCAGTACTTGCCTATCTAGTATTGTAGTATTTGTATTTGTTGATTAGTTGATAAATTATTTGTGGAATATCAATTTAGAGGCAAGTTAGGTAATAGTTTGAAATAATAGACCCTGGCAAGTCATATGTATTGTAGTCACATAGTGGCAAGTAGTTAATGGACAAGTCATGACGACAATTAAAGGTAGGTTACATAATAGTTTGAGATCAACAAATTATTGCAAATTGAATGTATCATGATTTTATTAGATTTAAGAATATTATAATTGTTAGGGTTGACTTTGACTCCAAGCTTGATTCATACAAGACACAACTATGATTGACACAATTGAAGTTGAGTTTGTTTATTAGAATAAATATTTGTAAAATATTGATGAGCAAATGATTTTTTTTCAAAAACCTTTATAATTTGTTTGATTGATTTTGGATTTTGACGAATTAAAATAGGTTGTAAGAAGAAAATAACTATTCAATAAATAAAATAACTTAAGATTCATATCTTAAACATATATATTTAGAATATTTATATTAAAAACAGCTCCCAAATAAAAATAACTCTTCAAATAAAATTATTATTAATTAAAAAATAAATAAATTAACCTTTAATATAGATATTTTTAAATACATCTTAGTTTTATATATTTTAAATATAAATATGAATTCTATATTATTATTTTTAAATTCCTTGACATATTATATGTTTTTTAACCTTATAAAAATATTACACCATCAAATCCTACCAAAGAGAAAATGAGCTTTTATTTAATTTTTAATTTTTAATTTTTTTAACAATTTATTTACTGAAATCAATAAAATTGTGTGGAGAATATTAATAAAAATGTAATAAAATTAGAAAGATTAGATACTGACATTATAATATGATAATGATAAGATATAATGAGTTAATTTGTAATAAAGTATTACAATAGATTTAAAAAATATTAGAATTATCATGTGAAAATAATATTATAATAAAATACTACTAAAAAGTAATTGTTTACTAATAAATTATAATAAATAATTATTTAGATATAAGTTATATAAAAAATAAGTTAATAAACATTAAAAATTAGAAGTTAATTAGAAATATTTGTATTCAATATTATAAAGAAATAAAATAATTATAATACAAAATTTAAAAATTAATCAATTAATAATTATAATAATTATTATAATTTTTTCTCTAGTTTTTTCTCCTAGATTTAAGAATAATTACTCTATCTCCAAATTTTATTAGTATTTTTTTTTTTTTAATTAATAAGATTTAAATTATTTTTATAATAAATTAAAATATTATTTTATAAAAGTAATTTAAAAAATATTATAAAATGATAATAAAGAAATAATTATTATAATTATAAAATATTATATCTTGATTGTTGATTGAAGATATAAAAAATAATATTAATAAATTTTAAATATATAGGAAGAATATTAATATAATTTTAATATTAAATTATGAGAAATTATTAAATAGTAATATAATTTTAATTTTTAAAGGTAAGAAATTATTAATTATAAATAATAAAACTTTAGAAAAATAAAAAATATGAAATTAATATTAAAATTTAAAATATAAAGTTATAACTGTAATATCACATTATAAGAATATTATTATTTTAAATAATTGACAATCATGTAAAGGAAAATAAACTATTAGAAATACAAAATTAATTAGAAATATTAGTAATTTTTCAAATATTTGTATTACAAAATTATAAAGTAGAAGTTAATTATTAAGTAGTATATTATGTTTGGAAGAACTATATTTTTTATTTCATTTAAAAATAAATAAAAATATTTTTTATATAGAATTTAATTATAAAAATATGAAATTATTGAAGTGCATATCCTATTTATGAAGTATGATTTCTTTATGGTTACTTTTTCTCCTTGATTTAGGGATCATGGATACTATAGAATAAGTAAAAACAAAAAATAACATGAAACTAGGCTTAAAAATCATCACTATAGAGAAGGAGAGCTCCGACTTCATGCAAATATTCGTGAAAACCCTAACTGGCAAGACCATCACTTTGGAAGTGGAGAGCTCCGTCTCCAATGACAATGTGAAGGCGAAAATCCAAGACAAGGTGGGCATTCCCCCCGCTCAACAACACATCATCTTCGTTGGGTTGTAGCTCGATGACGAGCGAACCCTAGCCGATTACAACATACAGAAGCAGTCTACTCTTCACCTCGTCCTGCGCCTGCACGAAGGGATTGGCTCCTAAAATGCTGGCGATGGAGCTTTTACAGCGACACTTTGGTTCGGGGCCCGGCGGTGGTTGTTGTAGGGGTGGCGACCATAAGGCTATGGCTAGTTCTTCTGTGCGGCTTCAGAATGGGAGGGCTACGACTGGAGGGTTTGTCCCAATCTCCAATGCTGTTACAGTGGATCTAAAAGCGGAGACAGAAGAGGAAATAGCGGAGAACGTTTCTGAGCTCTCCGTGACTAGAGTGATCTGTTGATTCAAGGGCTTTTGGCCCAATCTCCCTCAGCTGCATTCTTGGATTTCCAAGGAATGGCAACCTCTAATCTTTGGTAAAATTTTTATTTTCCCCATGGCTAAGGGTTTTTTTGTGGCTAAGTTTGACAATGCCCAAGACAGATACACTATTCTGTGACAATTTTTTTAGCTGGGAGAATAAATTTCTGTTGATGATTAAGCCTTGGCATGTTGATTTCAACCCTGCTTTTGAAACTTTTAGCAAGATCCCGATTTGGGTACGACTGCCTTACCTTCCCCTCCACTTATGGTTTGACCCCCTTTTGGAGAAAGTGGGTGATGCCCTAGGTAATTTCTTGTTAGTTGATGCTGCTACTTCTAACATACTTCACTCTACCTTTGCTCGAATTTTGGTTGAAATGGATGTTTCAAAAGGGCTGCATGCTGAAATTTTAATTAAAACTTCAAAGGGTTCTTGGTTACAATCCTTGGACTATGAAGGGATTCCATTCCGATGTAGAAGATGTTTTAAAACAGGTCACGTTGCTGCACAATATGGTTTCGAGAAAAATGCTTCAACTTCTTGGTGGAGAGGTGCCTCTCAAAAGCATTATACAGTTGAGAAGAATGTTGATCAACAGAGGAGCTTTTCTGAGGTGATTGCCTCAGAATCACTTGTTCGTGAGGAATCCCCTTTGGATGTCACTTCTGGTGGGGTTATTGATATTGAACATCTTGTGAATACCCCTAATGTTCGTGAGGTGGCTGCTTCTAAATCATTGGGTCTTGGGACGCTCCCTCCAGTCGTCTCAAATGGCGGGGTCGCTAAGGTAACCCCTATTGAGTGAACGACTGCCATTTTAGGGGAATGTGCTTCGACTTCCCTTTCTGGTGGCTCTTCAGAAAAAGTCTTTATTTGTGCTAAGGAATCAAGATGTAAATCCTAATACTTTGGTTGCTGGCTTTCATCTTCGAGAGTTGCGAGCTGGCGTGGCACGGTAAGGGGGCGCAAGTGGAAGATGGCTGGATCATAGTTAAGGAAAAAAAAGATAAATCCTCTCGGTCATCTTTCGACATGACTTTTCGCTCCCACAAGAAAAATGTTAAATGTAAATCTTAATTGGTTTTGTTTTGGAGCTGGTCTTTTTCGCTGGCTGCTTGCTGTTTTTTCTGCAGCCTTGCTCTTTTTTGTTAAAGGGTTTGTGATCCTTTCAAAATCTGTTTTTTCCTATATCAAAAACAAGTAAAAACAAAATTGATTGCAAGAGTACTCTTTAAAAAGTTGAATAATAATAAAATCAATACTAATATTTTTTTCGATGCATAAGTAGATAATTGTATAAATCAGAAAGAGTCTTACATTTTACGTTCCGAGGGCATCACTAATAGAAGCACATAGTCTTCTCATTCGATTATAGAGCTTGAAAATCCATGCAGAGCTAGAGCATTACATTACTTTGTATTGCCTCTCCAAAATTACAGAGTGCAATTATAATCTTACTAAGCCTAGTTTGCGCATCATTTACAAAAAAATTCACAGCCATACTCGGACTAGTCTCGGACGTTGCAAAATTTGGGACATACATGTATCCCTTCCTTAACTGCCAATGTGTGCATGAACATAGTAAAAAAATTCTCCAATCCACAACCAATCTCGCACCGGTTCCAACAACAGATAGTTCTCGAGGAACTTAAACCCGTGCATTGTCCGAAGTCTGTGTTGCACCAATGTCGCACCCTTGAGGTCCTACTGTAAGAATGGAAGTTGGTTAACCACTTCACTTGGAATGAGAAGCCTATGAAGGTCACTTGGACGTGACACCACAACTCCGAGCC
Source organism: Sequoia sempervirens (assembly GCA_007258455.2). Lineage (NCBI taxonomy): Eukaryota > Viridiplantae > Streptophyta > Pinopsida > Cupressales > Cupressaceae > Sequoia > Sequoia sempervirens. Next base: position 279,564,390 of record VDFB02281492.1, on the reverse strand, counting down.
GCACCCCCACAGTCACATTTTCAACGCCACCCTAGATAATTTGGCTTTACCAATAGTCTGGCCATTGTTACTCCCACTCCCTTCGACACATTTAAGTCCAATAGTGCTGCAATGAACCTTGATGATATATTAGAGTTGACCCTATATCGGTCTTTTGCTCGCATGAATTCCTGACCCAACAACAATTTAATGGCTCCCATAGCTAGTCCACTCTCTACCATAAAAAACTAATTGGAATCTGAGGTTTGTGACATATCCATCTGATCGACATATCCATTGTGCCCCAAGAAAACTGATGCCAAGACATCACTGCCCATCGTTAAATAGGCAGGTGGTTGTCCTTTTCCCTACACAACATTTACTATGCATGAATTGACCTAAAGTGCTTTTATTTCACCGATTGGGCGCTCCTTTATTTCAAATGAGCTTTCCTACGAGAAAATTCTGAAGGTGTCGCTGCAATTATTGCCACTGATTGAAGACTTGTTGGGGACGTGCATCTATTTGAATCTATGCTCCTTTGATTCACACATCGCCCTCTCATTAGCAAGCTTCTCAACCTCCAAATTACCTTCTCTATATACATGATTTATGGAAAAGTTGGAGAAACTACTGAGGAGCTCAATTACTATATCCAAACTGCCTATAACTTCCAATTTAAAACTTTCTTGGGCCTCACTGCATTCACTACCAAAGTAGAGTCCCCTTCAATCTCAACATTTGTTAGTTTCAATTCTAGACATAAACATAGACCACAAATGAGAGCTTGAAACACCGCCTCGTTGTTTGTTTCTATTGGAAGAGACTTCAAGAGCCAACCTATCACTTGACCTTCCTAATTTCTCAAAATGCACCCAACATTTGAAGGTCCTGAGTTCCCCCTAGAAGCCCCATCAAAATTCAACTTGGAGCTGTCATAGTTGGGAGGAGTCCATTTAGTGCTAGCTCTCAGAGATTGAGACTCCTCCCTCCAACCCCTATTATTAGCAGAATGTGAAGACCAAACCATGATTTTTGCATCCTTGCATCCCATTTAGTGAAAGATGAATTCTAACTATGTAAGGCCTTGCCTCACATATAATTAATACAACTCTAATTTGATATATGCTTTTCCTAAATAGGTGGTTAGATATATTGCGGGTGATAAATAAGGTGATTGTGTGACAACAATCTTGTATTTCATTTTTACTTTATTTTATTGTCACTACCATAAAGGTGTTATGAACTCATAAATTGGTAAATATGAACTATAATTATAAATGGGTTTTTGTACAGTTAAAATTTAGGATATTCAATTGGATAGATTGAAGGTCGTAAATAAAGTGATTCTGTGTGTGTCACATTGGCAATATTCTTGATGTTGTAGGTAAACATGTTGGAGTTAAGTATCTCTCTTTCTTTGAAACAACATGAGGAGAATATATTTAAATTAGGATGAAAATTGAACAAGCCTTACATATGGCCCTAACTTTAGGGAACTTTGGGCATCTGTGGGGCCTTGGTTACATTGGGTGCATGGGAAACGTGCAATCTACTTATGATAATTTGAGTATTATCAAACTAATAGATTCTAATGGAATTACCTCATGTCGAAAATGAAAACCTAGTAGTAGTTACTCAACCTAAGAGGGGTTATAGTGTATCCAATGGTCGAAAGTTGACCCTAAGAAAAAAGTGAAATAGTAATTTAATTAGTGATGTGCATCTTTTAAAAGAAACCCAACCAAAACAAAACTCTTGAGATAAGTAACAAAGTGAAGGGGTATTCAGAAACATTAGAAAAGTGGTCAAATGTGAAAACTAGTTTAAATGATCAATTCGATGAGCTTTTGTGGCATTGAAACTTAAGAATTAATTACCCTATATCCTCTTAACAGATTCATAAACCTTTTAGAATGACCTATTTTAAGTATTCTCTTGGATTCTTTATGGTAACATTTGTTGTGAGAGCCGTGCACCAAAACTTGGTTATTCAACAAGGTAAAGTGACATGATTGGCTAGAGAAGGCACAAGTATACTTAATGTTTGACAATACTCATAAATTTTTTGCTTGGAAACCTATAAGCTTTAACCTTGAAGAAAGGATAGAACGATATTCCATAAGACTTGATTAACATGAAAACCATATGGGTTGGCCATGGTGAAACATCATTAGGCTACAAGCAACACTAGAACATATGTCTTACAAAGAGAGGACTCCTAGAAGCTGTAGATGCTCAGATTATGGATAGCATATAGATTAGACCCTTTTGTCTCTCCTCTACAACTTAAAATATAAATAAACATTAGATAATGAAAATATTCCTTGTATGCTTGCTACATCAAACATATTCACCTAGTAAAAGGTGTTCTAGATACATTAAACTAGGTCAAGAGCACCTAAGTTGTGTTTATTTCGTATAGGGATTCAATATAGTTAAAGAGATTATGTTTCATTCCACCTTGTCTAAACTTTAACATTTATAGGAATGTGTAAACCCTTTGTAAATCATGTGATATTTATTCATGTAAGAGTTGAAACGCCATCACAAAATCATGAGTTAAGTAGTAATTTTTGTAAGATGTAAGCATTCAAGAATTTATGCAAATATGTGAAACATTGTGAAAGGCCCTTGTAATATTATGCTTTGGTTATTTTAAGGACTAGTAAGTAAAATTATGAAATTTCTTGGTTAAAGTGTAATTTCTTTGGAAAACACCTATCATGTTGATTAATTGACCCAATGAAATTTGGAAACAACAAGATAAACATGGAATGTGTTAAACAATTTTAGTACAAGGCATGAAAATAAACTTATTTGCATGCATTTAAGGATCAATAATGACCACTTAGCCTTGAAATTTAGGTATTACTCAAATCTTAGTCATACATTATAAAGGTATGCAAGAGGAAATGGTAGTTGTGATCTTCATAAGTGTTTGGAAGCCTTATGTAAAATATTGTGAAAATCTAGTAGTTGGTGATTAAACTTAGGGGACTTAAAAAAAAAAAGAACCTAATCATACTAGGAACTATGAAGAAACCTAGAAAGGCAACTAGACAACTCCTATCTATATTTAATTGGTAAAAGCAATGGTAATGGAAAATTGACTGTATCATGATTTCCACTCAAATATAAAGCCTTGTTTGAAAGAAGAAATACAATAGTGTTTAGTAAACAACCTTAGACCACTTGAACAAAGGAGGAGACTATGGGTATTTCTAAACATTAGCATTTAAGTAACTATAGAAGTTGAGAAGCATGGTAGTTAACCACCGATTCCTTGTATTATATTATGATTAAACAACTTATGGAACCTAGATGTTTGAGATTTAAGTGAAAATGATGGGTAAGAGAAAATAAACAAAGTGTTACTCTTGAGATTATAATAAAGTGGTACCTAATTAATTCACCTTTTAGCATGAGAAAATTCCTTTCATAAAGATATTTTGTAGACCAAACCATGAATGGGTGGCTTTAACCTTATCTAGAACACTGAAAAATCTTTTAAAAGTTTTTTCTTGGTTTCATTATAAACGATCAAGCTTGAGTATAGAAAAGAAAGAAGTAAAGTATATTAGTTGATTCAATCCTACACACTAGAGAGATTAAACACTCTTATAAATGTATTATGAACTAGTCACTTGTAAGAGAAGTTTCAAGTTATCATAGGCATTGTGCATCTTGTAAATTTATGCTTGCATTTAGTATTAATCAATTAGGAATATATGTGATTAAAATTGAAGAAAGAATCTCATGAAGTGACTTACAAATTAGAATTGCTTGAAAAGTACATAGAATGTTTGAAAGCCATAGTCAAACCGTAGTCATGATAGAAATAGGATAGGAAACTTGGCGGGAATGTGGGAATTATTAAGGCTTTACATACATACTATTGATCAATTTTAGTAGAGGCTAAACAAATAAATTAGACTTAGTAAAATAAAAAGTGTGGTGTAACCTATAAACCACTTTTAGGTTTGATGATTAAAACATATGATTAGATGACTCAACTCTACATGTAAAATGCAAAGTTTGTAAATAAATATTAGTGAATTGTGATAATTACTATTCCATGAGATAGCATGCACCTTATGGATTGAGTGTGTTGTCTTTTCTCATATTGCATTGTTTCAAAGGAAAGGGTTGACAATCTTCTTTAATAAGGAGAAAACCTTATTTAGTATACTATGAAAACTTATACTGTAATTGCCCAATATAGATACATTAGTGAACACAACTTGAACCTAGTTGAATGAAAGAGGAAGCAAAGCTATGACAAAACATTAAGATTTGACTTGGACCATATATGTAATGTTGAGTACCAATTAATAAGATAAAGAGTGATATACCATGTATTGCCAAATTTATAAAATTAGAGTAATATAATCTAGGCTACAATGGTGTACTATCTAGCAATTTATTTTACTTATGTAAATGAGTATATGTTAACAAAATGGATAAGGAAAGTGAACATTGTGTATAACTTGCGGTATGACTGAAGTCCAAAATCATACACCTTTTGAACTTTAACTTTGACTACTTTATTTCCTTAAGGCATTCGATATAAGGTATGACCAAAGCCCGAAGTCTGAAACCTTTTGGACTTAGCTGGAAAATGACTAACTCCTTCCTTCTTTAGCAAGTAATACTAGGTAAGCCTGAGGTCTGAAGTCTGAACTTTTGGGACTCTCCAAGGCTTGTTGTAATGACACCCTAAGGCCAATGAATCCTTCTTCCTAACAATCCTATGAATTCCTTTTGGCCTCAAACAACAACTCTTCATGTGGTATCACTCAAATCTCCTACTAACCTCAATGAGGTGCCTTTTTTGACCTCAATCAACTCATTTCCAAGAACCTCTCCTTTGACATTATAAGATGTCCTTGTGACAACAATGAAAATCATATTATCAACAAATTAATCTAACTATAGCTAGGTTTAGTTATCCTCATTAGATTAACTCTCTATTAGCATCCCCCAACTATCAGTATGGGTATGATGTCCTAATCTACGAGCATATCATAATTCCATGATAAGGCACAACCCAAAAGAAGAGAGCAAAGAAGACTCGAAGACTCTTCATCTATCCTTATTTACTTTGTAGCTTACTTTCCTTAAGTTAAGCATTACTATAGGGATCCAATTTGCACCTGCTATTTTTACTAAAATCTCTAAGGCTCCTTTAGCGACTCTAGTCATAATACCTAATATAAGGAACCTCAAGTGAATACTATGGGAAACATTCTAAATCAACATGAGTCAAATGATAAGAAAGGACTTCTATAATAAGTGGGCCTTAGCAACACATTATAGTATGACCCACTATCATATCTATCAATGTAGATGCAATCATATACCTTAATTGGAGCATTCACATAAGAGTTTAACTAATCTACCCTTAGAGTCAAATGATTAAAAGTGTAGTGGCATTCAAACACAGTTGAATCCAGTATCATCTAAATGATGCACCCTTAATCCACATGGGTATGTGCAGGATCATGATGGGCCAAAAAGTGGCAATATGATGGGTATGTGGCTGACGATTTTTTTTTACCCAAAATTGATGAAACGAAAAGAGTTTTTAAAGGAGATTCTCAACTTTCTACCAATATAAATTATGTTTTACTTTGAATTTAATAAGTAATTATTATTCATTTTCTATTCGAATTACGACTAAAGTCTTAATTGATAGGTTGATTGAAAAACATTTATAGCTTTTAAACGGTATCACATTTTTTGAATCCAAAACATGCATACATTCTATGTTTCGCATACTATAGGATTAAAAAAAAGAAAATTTGAATTTCATGAATTTTTAACCAAGTTAAGGTGGTCAGACATACAATTTTTTATATTTTTTAAAAGTTGTAATAAAAAATTCATAATTAATTATTTACTTAAAAAAAATTACAAAAAGATATGCATCACATTGGGACATGAGTCCTTTACCTATATCTAAAATCTTATAAAAATATATTATCATTTTATTGTGGTTAGGGTGGTCAGACAAACACCTACTTCTTATTTTTCCACGAAATTTAAGTACTATTGCATTGAAATTTTAAATTTTCACCAAATAGATTTTTTTTTTATAAAAAAATCTAATAGTTTAGAAACTACATTAAATTTGCTACAAATTCTATTCTTACATATTTTTTAAATAATATAGATAACTTATTTAAATTTTTATGTCAAGTTGCTTAACTCTGTTTTTTTGAATTTTTTGCCACTTAAGGGCTTGTTTTTTCCATGATGATTCTGCACATACCCACATAGTAGGGTAGCATAAGTTTAGAATAAAAGGGCTATGACACTGATATAAAGGGAGCGGCCTTACATCCTCCCCTCTTATATAGACTTCCTCCTTGAAGTCTTTCAGAGTTGGAACTTAATAGCATTATAGTAACACTCAAGAAAAGGATTAGCCATGCTAATTATTCTACTTTTATGATAAAGGCAATCAAAACATTAAATTAAGAACATGCCTTTTTGTTTCATATTGGACCAAAGATAGATTTACACAAATTCACATAGCAACTCTGTACAGTCGTATAAATCATAGAACAATAGTCACAGTGATCAATAATTGCTCAACAACGAGCCAAAGGGAAGCCTACAAAGTGTAGACACTTATAAGTAATTATAGCAACTGTACAAGGTATCAAAATAGATAATAACTATTGCACATGATTGACAATAATAGCAGACTGAAAATGATACATAAGAGGCATCTCTTTCATGGATAAGAAGGCATGCATAAGAGACCTTTCTTTCAAGAGTTTAACATCCAAAATTTAGAATAATTTCTTTCACAATGAAATATTTAACCCACATAATCTCAATATATAAAACAATTACAAGGTTAATCACTATCCACGTAGCCATAAATTATTTCCTATGTAACCGTCTTTAATTGAATTATAACAGTATATCAACAAATATGCATCTTTTAATATATCTTAGTATTCTCACATGAGTAGTACCCATGCTGTTAGAAAATGTCTTATTACAAATGTTCAATCATATCTCAAGAGTTATCAACTTCACATTTTTTTCAAAATATGTTCTTAAGAGAACAATTTACCTTATAATTATGGTACTCATGGGTAAGTGCAAAAAGATGGGGGGCAAAATGTGGCCAATTTACTTTTTCATCCCGAAATAACGAAAACTTGAGCGCATTATATTAGAACATGCTCACATTATGGGTTGGTAGTGACCAAGCCTAGGATCGGTCATTACCAAACCATAATGTGAGCGTGTTATAATGAGCTAGCATTATGGTTTAAATTTCAAAAACCACGCGTATTTTGAATTAAAAAATTATGTATTTTTTGAAATAAAAAATATTTCAAAAATGCCAGCACGTTATAAAACGCTCGAATTTTGGTCTACATTGAAATTTTCTTCTTCTCTTTTTATTGTCTCTTTCTTCTTGTTATCTTTTAGTGAAACTATATACATTCAAAGTATAAGTTGACATTTGTGTATGGACATTTACTTTCTTATACTTTAAGTTATATTTCATGTATATAGTTTCAGGATGTTTGAGAGTGGTTTCAGATCTCTAGGAGTTATAATTCAAATTTTAGTTTTTGGAAGATCTTACAATTTTTCAGACTTAGCCAAATTTTAGTAATCAATATGTCAAATATCAGTAATCAAGAGGTCAAATTTCAGTATTCAGTAAGTTGTATCATCTTTCTATCACTCTATCTCACTCATTGTTTATCCCTTATGCTCTAGACCTCTCTCTCACACTCTCTCCTTCACTCTCTACTTTTATCTATCTCACCTCTCTCTCTCCCTCCATCCCTCCCTCCATTCCTCCTTCCCTCTTTACCTCTCTAATTTTCTCTATCTCCCCCTCTCTCTCTTCCTCCCACCAACCTTCCCTCTCTACTTCACTCTATCTAACCTATCCCTCTACCTCTCTCTCCCTCCCTCTTTCTCTCTCAATCTCTCCACCTTCCTCCTTCCCTCTCCCTCTCTTCCTTCATCCCACCCACCTTCCCTCTCTACTTCTCACTATCAAACCTATCCCTCTTTTCCTATCTCTCACTCTCCCTCCTCTCTCTTAATCTCTCCTCCTTCCCCCTCTCTCATTCTCTCTATCACACTTCTCTCTCCCTCTGTCCCTCCCTCAGCCAGCACCTGCTTCTCTCTATCTCCTCTCCATCCCACTCTTTCTCTTCTCTCACCCCTCTTTTCCCTCCTACCTCTCTCTCTATCTCTCCTTCTCCTCTCCATATTCCCTCTCCCTCCCTCTCCATCTCCTTCCTTCCATTTGTGTTCTCTCCTCCCTCTTCCCTCCCCTTCCTCTCCTTCTCTCACCCCTCTACTCTCTCTCATCATTCTCTCTCTCTCCATCTCTCTCTTCGTCTCTCTCTTCGTCTCTCTCTACTTCTTTATATCTTATTCCCTATATGCTTCTCTATCTCTCTCTCCATCTCTCCCTCTCCCTCTCCCTCTCTCTCCCTCTCTCTCAATCTCCCCACCTTCCTCCTCTCTCTCTCCTTCCCTATATACTTTTCTCTATCTCACCAATATCTCTCACTCCCTCCCTCCTTACATCTTTAATTCTCTCTATATATATCACCTCTCTCTCTCTCTATCTCACCTCTCTCTTCCTTCATCCTACCCACCTTCCCTCTCTACTCTCTAACCTATTCCTCTCCACCTCACTCTCTCTCTCTCCCTCCCTCCTCTCTTAATATATCTACCTTCCTCCTTTCCCCCTCTCTCCATCTCTCATTCTCTCTATCTCACTTCCCTCCCTCCTCTCCCTCTTTATCACCTTTGTTTATCACCTCTCTCTCCCTCTCTGTCTCTCCATATCTCTCTCTATCTATCTCTACTTCTCCTTCCCTCCTCCCCCTTCTATATCTCTCCTTCCCTATATATACTTATCTCTATCTATTTCTCTCAATCTCTACATCTCCCTCCCTCCTTCCCTCCCTCTCCCAGTCTACCTCTCTCAATCTCTCAACTATCCTCCTCTATCTCTCTACATCCTTCTCTCGCTCTGTTCTTTCCTCTCTACTCTCTATCTCACCATTCTCTCTTTGTCTACTTCTCCCTCACTATCTCTTCTTTCCTATATACTTCTCTCTATATCCCTCTCTCCATCTCTACCTCTCTCTCCCTTCTTCCCTCTTCCCTCTCTCCCTCTCTCTCAATCTCCCCACCTTCTCCCCCCCTCTCTCTCTCCTATCTTTCTCACTCTTTCCTTCCCTCTCTACTCTCTATCAAGCACCATTATCACTTCCTCCCTCCTATCTCTATCTCACCTCTCTCTCCCTCCCTCCATCCTTCCCTCTCTAATATTATATATCTCCCCCTTCCCTCTCTTCCTTCCTCCCACCCACCTTCCCTCTCTACTTCTCTCTATCTAACCTATCCCTATCTACCTCTCTCTCTCCCTCCTCTCTTTCTCAATCTCTCCACCTTCCTCCACTCTCTACTCTCTCTATCACTTCTCTCTCTCCTTCCCTATTTACTTCTCCCTCTCACCCTCTGTCTCAATCTCCAAAACCCTATATCGAGTATCATGAATCCTAATCCCTATACCATAAAACCTACGTCAACCCTCATCCCTATACCCTTAACCTTATAACCTATACCCTGAACATTATCCCTCAACCATAAGCATAAACCATAAACCCTACATTCAATCTTGTACCCTAAATCCTCATTGTATGAAAAAAATGTCTCAAAGAAATGGGGTCTCACAGTGATGTATCACGATGAAACCACAATGCATTTTTCATATAAACAACACTACCTTGTTAATGCGTCAATGTGGTAGCATTGACAAGGTAGTGCTCGTTGTATGAAAAAATGCCTCAAAGAAATGGGGTCTCACGGCGATTCTAATCATTGTGAGACCCTATTTCTTTGAGGCATTTTTACATACATCAAGCACTACTTTGTCAATGTGTCAATTCTACCAAGGTAGTGCTTGTATGAGAAAACACCACCGTGAGGCCCCATTTATTTGAGGCATTTTTTCATACAACAAGCACTACCTTGTCAATGAACCAATACATTTTTCATACAACGAGCACTACCTTGTCAATGCGTGAAAAAAAAATGCTCAAAGAAATGGGGTCTCACGGTGATGTACTATCTTGTCAATGCATTGGCAATGCCTCAATCCTTTTTTCATATAGTGAGCACTACGTTGTCAATGCGTGAATGTGGTAGCATTGACAAGGTAGTGCTCATTGTATGAAAAAATGCCTCAAAGAAATGGGGTCTCACAATGATGTACATCATTGTGAGACCCCATTAACAAGGTAGTACTCGTATGAAAAAATGCCTCAAAATGTCTCAAAGAAATGGGGTTCAGGGTGATGTACATGGGATCTCACGGTGATGTACATCACCGTGAGACCCTATTTCTTTGAGGTATTTTTTCATACAAGGAGCACTACCTTGTCAATGCGTTAATATGGACGCATTGACAAGGTAGTGCTCATTGTATGAAAGAAAGCCTCAAATAAATTGGGTCTCATGGTGATGTGCATCATCATGAGACCCCATTTCTTTGGGGCATTTTTTCATAGAACGAGCACTCCCTTGTCAATGCATCAATGTGGATACATTGACAAGGTATTGCTAGTTTTATGAAAAAATGCCTAAAAGAAATGAGGTCTCATGATGATGTACATCAACGTGAGTCCCCATTTTGTTGAGGCATTTTTTCATACGGTGAGCACTACCTTGTCAATGTGTAAATGCGGTAGCATTGACAAGGTAGTGCTCATTGTATCAAAAAATAACTCAAACAAATAGGGTCTAATGGTGAGACCCCATTTTTTGAGGCATTTTTTCGTACAATGAGCATTTCCTTGTCAATGTGTCAATGTGGAAACATTGACAAGGTAGTTCTCGTTGTATGAAAAAACATCATCACGAGACCCCACTTCTTTGGGGCATTTTTTCATGCAACAAGCACTACCTTGTTAATGCATCATTGTGAGACCCCATTTCTTTGAGACATTTTTTCATACGAGCACTACCTTGTCAATACATCAATGTGGTAGCATTGACAAGGTAGTGCTCATTGTATGAAAACATGTCACAAAGAAATGTGTTCTCAAGGTGATGTACATCACTGTGAGACCCCATTTCTTTGATGCATTTTTTTCATACAACCAACACTACCTTGTCAATGCGCCAATGTGGTAGCATTGACAATGTAGTGCTCATTGTATGAAACAATTCCTCAAAGAAATGGGGTCTCATGGTGATCAACGCACAACGAGCACATTACCATGAGACCTAATTTCTTTGAGGCATTTTTCATGTACAACGAGCACTACCTTGTCAATGCTACCTCATTGACGCATTGAAAAGGTAGTGCTTGTTGTATGAAAAAGTGCCTCAAAGAAATGGGGTCTCATGGTGCATCACCATGAGACCCCATTTCTTTGAGGCACTTTTTCATACAACAAGCACTACCTTGTCAATGCGTCAATGAGGTAGCATTGACAAGGTAGTGCTCGTTGTATGAAAAAATGCCTCAAAGAAATGAGGTCTCACGGTGATATACGGTAGCATTGACAAGGTAGTACTCATTATATGAAAAAATGCCTCAAAGAAAGGGGGTCTCATGGTGATGTACATCACTGTGAGACCCCATTTCTTTGAGGCATTTTTCCATGCAATGAGCACTACCTTGCCAATGAGTCAGTGCAAATGCATTGACCGACATATTGACAAGGTAGTGCTCATTCTATGAAAAAATGCCTCAAAGAAATGGGGTTTCACGGTACATCACTGTGAGACCCCATTTCTTTGAGGAATTTTTTCATGCAATGAGCACTACCTTGTCAACAAGTCAATGCAAACACATTGACTGACACATTGACAAGGTAGTGCTCATTCTATGAAAAAATGCCTCAAAGAAATGGGGTTTCATAGTAATATACATCACCATGAGACCCCATTTCTTTGGGGCATTTTTTCATACAATGAGCACTACCTTGTCAATGCTACCACATTGACGCATTGACAAGGTAGCATTACCTTTGATGCACATTTTCGTACGAGCACTACCTTGTCAATGTGCCAATGCAGTAGCATTGACAAGGTAGTGTGTGTTGTATGAAAAAATGTCTCAAAGAAATGGGGTCTCATGGTGATGTACTCGTTGTATGAAAAAATTCCTTAAATAAATGGGGTCTCATGGTCTATGAAAAAATGCCTCAAAGAAATGGGGTCTCATTGTGATGTACATCATCATGAGACCCTATTTCTTTGAGGCATTTTTTTCATACAATGAACACTATCTTGTCATTCAGTCAATGCAGACGCATTGACAAGGTAGTGCTCATTGTACATCACCATGACACCCAATTTCCTTGAGGCATTTTTTCATACAGTGAGCACTACCTTGTCAATGCTATTGCATTGACACATTAACAATGTAGCATTACCTTTGAGGCATTTTTTTCATACAATGAGCACTACCTTGTAAATGTGTCAATGTTGAAGCATTGACAAAGTAGTGCTCATTGTATGAAAAATGCCTCAAATAAATGAGGTTAAATCATTGTGAGACCCAATTTCCTTGAGGCATTTTTTCATACAGTGAGCACTACCTTGTCAATGCTATTGCATTGGCACATTAACAATGTAGCATTACCTTTGAGGCATTTTTTCATACAATGAGCACTACCTTGTAAATGTGTCAATGTTGAAGCATTGACAAAGTAGTGCTCATTGTATGAAAAATGCCTCAAATAAATGAGGTTAAATCATTGTGAGACCCCATTTCTTTGAGGCATTTTTCCATACAACAAGCACTACCTTGTCAATGTGTCAATGTGGTAGCATTGACAAGGTAATGCTCGTTGTATGAAAAAATGCCTCAAAGAAATGGGGTCTCATGGTGATATCCAATAGCATTGACAAGATAGTGCTCGTTGTATGAAAAAATACCTCAAAGAAATGGGGTCTAACAGTGATGTACTCGCATGAAAAAATGCCTCAAAGAAATGGGGTCTGACGATGATGTACATCACCATGAGAGCCCATTTCTTTGAGGAATTTTTCCATGCAACGAGCACTACCTTGTCAATGTGTCAATTTGGACACATTGACACACACATTGACAAGGTAGTGCTCATTCTAAGAAAAAATGTCTCAAAGAAATGGGGTCTCATGATGATGTACATCACTATGAGACCCCATTTCTTTGAGGAATTTTTTCATACAACGAGCACTACCTTGTCAATGCTACCGCATTGATGCATTGATAAGGTAGCATTACCTTTGAGGCATTTTTTCACACAACGAGCACTACATTTTCAATGCATCAATGCAGTAGCATAGAAAAGGTATTGCTTGTTGTATGAAAATATGCCTCAAAGAAATGGGGTTGCATCACCGTGAGACCCCATTTCTTTGAGGCATTTTGTCATACAACGAGCACTACCTTGTCAATGTGTCAATGCAGTAGCATTGACAAGGTAGTGCTTGTTGTATGAAAAAATGCCTCAATGAAATGGGGTTACATCACCATGAGACCCTATTTCTTTGAGGTGTTTTTTCATACAACGAGCACTACCTTGTTAATGCTACCACATTGATGCATTGACATCATAGTACTCGTATGAAAAAATGCATTGAGGCATTGACAATGCATTGACAAGGTAGTACATCATCGTGAGACCCCATTTCTTTGAGGCATTTTTTTACGCATTGATAAGGTAGTGCTCGTTGTATGAAAAAAATGTCTCAAAGAAATGGGGTCTCACGGTGATGTAACCCCATTTATTTGAGGCTTTTTTTCATACAACGAGCACTACATTATCAATGCGTCAATGAGATAGTATTGACAAGGTAGTGCTCATTGTATGAAAAAATGCCTCAAAGAAATGGGGTCTCATGGTGATGTACATCACAATGAGACCCCATTGACAAGGTGGTGCCCGTTGTATGAAAAATGCCTCATTGAAAAGGTAGTGCTCGTTGTATGAAAAAAATCCTCAAAGAAATGGGGTGTCATGGTGATGTACATCACTATGAGACCCCATTTCTTTGAGGCATTTTTTCATACAACGACACTACCTTGTCAATGCGTTCGTATTGATGCATTGACAAGGTAGTGTTTGTTGTATGAAAAAATGCCTCAAAGAAATGGGGAGACCAATTTCTTTGAGGAATTTTTTCATACAAGCACTACCTTGTCAATGCGTTCATATTGACGCATTGACAAGGTAGTGCTTGTTGTATGAAAAAATGCCTCAAAGAAATGGGGTCTCGCGATGATCTACATGGGGTCTCATAGTGATGTACATCACCGTGAAACCCGATTTCTTTGAGACATTTTTTTACAAGGAGCACTACCTTGTCAATGCATCAATGCAGACGCATTGACAAGGTAGTGCTCGTTGTATTAAAAAATGCCTCAAAGAAATGGGGTCTCATGGTGATGTACATACAACGAGCACATTACTGTGAGACCCCATTTCTTTCAGGAATATTTTCATACAATGAGCACTACCTTGTCAATTCGTCAATACAGTAGCTTTGACAAGGTAGTGCTCGTTGTATGAAAAAAATCCTCAAAGAAATTCCTAAAAAAGATGGGGTCTCAAGAAGATGTACACCGTGAGACCCCATTTCTTTGAGGCATTTTTTCATACAACAAACACTACCTTGTCAATGCGTTATCGTATTAACGTATTGACAAGGTAGTGCTCCTTGTATGAAAAAATGCCTCAAAGAAATGGGGTCTCACAGTGATGTACTACCTTGTTAATGTAATAGCAATGCCTCAATGCATTTTTTCATACAACAAGCACTACCTTTTCAATGTGTCAATGGTGATACATTGACAAGGTAGTGCTCCTTGTATGAAAAAATGCCTCAAAGAAATGGGGTCTCATGGTGATGTACATCACTGTAAGACCCCATTGACAAGTTAGTGCTCATTGTATGAAAAAATGTGAAAAAATGCCTCATTGACAAGGTAGTGCTTGTTGTATGAAAAAATGCCTCAAAGAAATGGGTTCTCATTGTGAGACCCTAATTCTTTGAGGTATTTTTTCATACAATGAGCACTACCTTGTCAATGCGTCAATGTGGTAGCATTGAAAAGGTAGTGTTCCTTGTATTTAAAAATTCCTCAAAGAAAATGGTACATCACCATGAGATCCCATTTCTTTGAGGCATTACAATGACATCACTGTGAGATCCCATTACTTTGAGACATTTTTTTAATACAAGAAGTGCTACCTTGTCAATGTGTTAATGCAGTAGCTTTAACAAGTTAGTGCTCCTTGTATGAAAAAATGCATCAATAAAATGGGGTCTCACAGTGATGTACATGGGATCTTAGGGTGATGTACATGACCGTGAGACCCCATTTCTTTGAGGCAGTTTTTCATACAATGAGTATTACCTTTGTAAGTAAGCTAAGGTAGTGGAACAACTTCCTACACTAATATTGAGAGGAGAATTATGTAAAACTTTTGCAGATCTTTAACAATTATATAAACTCAAACAAAAATAAGCATAAATATCATGAATACCATGACACAATGATTTATGTGGGGAAAACCCTTTCGGGATAAAAACCCCACACTCCAAAAACCGCCCAACATATTATTCAGTAAATCACAAAGATTACAATATACTTGCACAACAAGATTCTCATAGCAGTATCACCACTCAGAGATCAAGAGACAACACGACTGCTATCAAACTCTTGGAATACATCACCATCTCTCTATCACAGATGTAATCCAATGCCCTCATAAAATAGAGTTACATTCTAGGGAAAGATAGGCCAACAAAATATCCACCATTAGATCTAAAACCTAATAATTAATGGTCTAGATTTACAATGTGTATCATTTATCCAATGTATGTAAGCCATTTTAGTAGTTTCCTAAAAAAGTTAACAAAAAATTTACACGCATCCCACTCTCCCCCCTTGTTGCCATTATATATTACACCTATCGATGTAACTAGGATATCCTATCAATAATAACCTTTATATAATTGCAAGGTTGAGACACATTTTCCTAACAAATCTCCCACTTTTTGAACAACTTGCAAGAGCAACGAGAGGGAGTCAACATCATCTCTTAATTGCTAGGGGCCAAAAGATCCATAATCTCTAAACACCATCTAAACTTCTCTATGCTCACAAGATTAGTTAAAGAATCAACAACATTCATCAAAGTATCTACCTTAACCAACTTCACCCCACTATCTTCGACCATATCTCAAACAAAATGATACTGTACATCAATATGCTTGGTCCTGGCATGAAATGTCGAGTTCTTGGCTAGACATATCGCACTTTGATAGTCGCAATAAATTGTCACTGTACCTTGTTTGATTTGAATATCTGAACACAATATCTTAAGCCAAATGTCTTCTTTACAAGCATGAGTAGCTGCCATATATTTTGCTTCAGTAGTGGACAAAGCAACCACAACCTGTTGCTTACTCATCCAACTGATTGCACTACCAAATAAAGTAAACACATAAGCATTGGTAGATTGTCTGCTATCAATATCACCTACCTAGTTTGAATCTACATAACCATGAATATCAAGGGAAATATTGTCTTCATTCACATTACTATGATAACACAAGGAATAATCTGAAGTACCACACAAATATTTGAAGACCCTTTTAACTGCATCCCAATGAACTCTACCAGGATTAGACATATATCTAGAAAGAACTCCCATTGATTGGGCAATGTTTGGTCTAGTACAAACCATAGCATATATCAAACTTCCAAGCGCACTCTAGTAAGGCACTCTACTTATGTCTTTGATCTCTAATGGAGATTTTGGACAATCTGAAATAGAAAACTTTGTTCCAACAGAAAGGGGAACGCACAATGGTCTACAATCCTACATGTTAAATCTTTGTAAAATTGAATTGATATACTTACTTTGGCCCAGCCATAGCTTTCTGATCACTCTCTCTTTTAATTTCCATCCCAAGAATGTGTCTATCTGCACCAAGATCTTTCATTTCATATTTAGCAACAAGTTGAGATTTCAGTTCTGAAATCATACCTTTCCCTTTGCCAATAAATAACATATCATCAACATATAATGCAATAAACAGGAAATGATCACCGTTAGTTTTATAATAAACACAATTATTTGATTTAGAACGCTCAAATCCCAAACTCAACACATATGTATCAAATTTATGGTACCGCATCCTAGGACTCTATTTTAAGCTATACAAAGATTTCTTCAATTTGCAAACCAACTTACTTTTACCTTTCACCACGTTGTGCTTTGGTTGTGTCATATAAATATCCTCCTCCAAGTCACCATGAAGGAAAGCAATTTTCACATCCATTTGATCAACCTCTAAATCATAAGCAACAACAATAGAAAGAAAAAAATCTAATGGATGCCATTTTTGCAACAGGAGAGAATATCTCACCATAATCAACACCCTCAACTTGAGAGTAACCTTTTGCAACCAACCTTGCTTTGTACTTCTCAATACCTCCATCTAAACTAATCTTTTTCTTGAACAACCATTCACAACCAACAAGTTTTCATCCTTCAAGCAATGGTACAAGATCCCATGTACCATTCTTTTTCAAAGATGCCATTTCTTAATCCATAGCAGTCTTCCAGTATTTTGCATCATTCATCCCTAATGCCTCTTCTATAGATTTGGGTTCATCCATGTTAGTAGTCAAAGCAAAAATACATCTCCAATCATCAGGTTTATACCTTTCAGGTGGTTTTCTATTCCTTGTAGACCTACGAACAAGTTGAGTTGGAGGCTTTTCCCCCTCTTTTAAAGATCCAGAGCTAGATGAGCTCTCCTCAACTTCTTTTCTATCCTTGGGCATCGATTCAAGTTTCTTAGGTGTAGAAGGAAATTGAATCACATTTTCCTATTTACTTTGTTATGGCTGCAATGTAACAGAAGAAGGCTTAGTTTCTATAAAAATAACACTTCTACTAAATATTACCTTTTGTGCAACAAGTTCTCAAAGCTTTTATCCTTTCACACCATAATTATATCTGATGAAGATACATTTCACAACCTTGTTCTCCAACTTTGTTCACTTCTCCTTTGGCACATGTGCATATTCCTTGCAACCAAAAACTCTAAGATTTCTTAATGAAGGATTGCAACCTGACCATGCCTCTATAGGCATCTTATTAACAATAGCTAATGTAGGAGACTTGCTAATTAGATAACATGCAGTGGCAACAACTTCAACCCAAAACCTTTTTTCTAGGTTAGCACCACTCAACATACTCGTAGCCTTCTCCATCAGTGTCATGTTCATTCTTTTTGCAACTCCATTCTGTTGTGGAGAATACATAATTGTCTTATGTTTATGAATACCACAATATTTATAGAATCTATCAAAATCATTAGAGCAAAATTCACCACCATTATCAGTCCTCAAACATTTTATTTTCTTTCTAGTCTGCAACTCAACCATTGCTTTAAATTCTTTAAATCGATTGTAAACTTCAGATTTACTCTTTAGAAAATATACCCATGCCCTTCTACTATAATCATCAATAAATGAAACATAATATGTGGATTTAACAATCGAAGGAATATCTACAGGACCAAACACATCATAATGAATAAGATCTAATACACCACAAGATTGATGAGAACTCGAGTAAAACTAAATATGGTTTTGTTTTCCATAAATGCAATGATCATAGAAATTGAATTCAAGATTACAATCAGACAAACCTTCAATAAGGTTTTTATTTTTCAAGGTCCTTAGACCCTTTTCTCCATGTCGTCAAGTCTCTAGTGCCATAACATAGTTTTCTTTGTAGGTAACTTTGTTTCAGAAGAAAGAGCACCCTTGGGTACCCAAAAGCCATGACCGTTTGTTGAAGGTGAAACCCTCACTTCTTCCACAGGCTTGTTTTTCAGAGAAGTACTATTCCACTCAACAGTGCATGCATCAAACTTATATAATGTGTCATATCTGACACCTCTAACAATCACCATAGCACCTCTAACCATCTTGCATCCTGCATCAGAAAATACTACCTGTGCACTCACATCTATTAGTTTGCTCACATTTAAGAAATTTTGTGCTAATCTAGGGATATGCAACACACCATTAATCCCTTTTATTCTACCATCTAGAAACTTGATTTTAACTTTACCACAACCAAAAATGTCTAAATGATAATCATCTCCCAAGTACACCTTACCTCCATCAAATTCTTCATATTCAGAAAATCAATCTTTATTAAAGGTCATATGGAAAGATGCACCCAATTCAATTAACCATGCATCATTACCTACACAAGTTGTCAGAGTTGTAATGAATGTGTCACCATCTTCCTTCATGGACTCAGAATCAAAATCATTTTTTTCTTTTTCTTCTTTTTTTCTTCTTATTTTCTTCTTTGCATTCCTTATGAAAATGTCCAGGCTTACTGCAGTTCCAGCAAATAACTTTGGACTTTCGAGGAGATTTAGGTCTTCCCCCGGACTTGGATTTGTCACGCTTCTCATTCTTCTTTCCTTTTTCCTTAAGTCTTCCATGGAAGATCTAGGGCCTCCTTGGCAGTGATGGATACCTTCCTCCTCATCTCTTCAGAAAGCAAAGAACCCACCACATCTTGAATTTTCAAAATTATAGAAGTACTCCCAATAGCCATAACAAGAGAATCCCACAAATGAGGCAAAGAACAAAGCAAGATTTGACATTTTTCCTCCTCATGCATTTTGACACCCACTAATGCCAACTGAGCCACCAAAATATTGAATGCTTCTAAGTGGTCTGTGATTCGTCCACCCTCTTCCATTCTCAAGGAATATAATTTCTTCCTCAAGAAAATCTTGTTCACTAAAGATTTGGCCTAATACATCTCACCAAGCTTCTTCCATAGTTTCTGTGTAGAGGTCTCCTCCTATACATTAATTAAAATAGAGTCTACCAAATACAATCTATTTAGACCCTTGGCTTTGCCGTCCATAAGATCATATTGAGCACCTTGAGTAGAATTTGTAGGCCTTGAATCATTCTCATCAACAATATCCCATAGATCTCGATCTATCAACAGATCCTCCATCTTTAACTTCCACATCTCAAAATTATTTCCATAAAATTTATCCACCTCTATTCTCCCTAATGAACTTGCCATCTAAAATTTTTTGCAACAAGATCACAAAGTTTCTTTTGCACAAGATCCCACTCAAATCTGGATTAGTTCAAAAAACGCAACCCACAACTGAAACCAAAGGTGATTAGGATCTGATACCACTTGTAAGGAAGCTAAGGTAGCAGAACAACTTCCTACACTAATCTTGAGTGAAGAATAATGAAAAACTTTTATAGATCTTTAACAGTTATAGAAAATTAAACAAAAATAAACATAAATATCATGCATACCACGACATAGTGATTTATGTGGGGAAAAACCTTTTGGGAGAAAAACCCCACACTCCAAAAGCCACCCAATATATTATTCAGTAAATCATAAAGATTACAATATACATGCAAAACAGGCTTCTCACAGGAATATCACCACTCAGAGATCAAGAGACAACACGACTGCTATCAAACTCTTAGAATACATCACTGTCTCTCTATTGTAGCCATAATACAACGCCCTCATAAAATAGAGTTATATTCTAGGGCAAGATAGACCAACAAAATATCCACCATTAGATCTACAACCTAATAATTAACGGTCTAGATTTACAATGTATCATTTATCTAATGTATGTCGGCCATTTTAATAGTTTCCTGAAAAAGTTAACAAAAAATTGTTTATATGCATCCCACTCCCCCCCCTTGCTGTCATTGTATATTACACCTATTGGTGTAACTAGAAATTACACACACACACATATATATCCTATCAACAATAACCTTTATATAATTGCAAGGTTGAGACACATTTTCCCAACAACCTTCTCAATGTGTCATTGTATAAAACAAAATCATCGTGAGACCCCATTTCTTTGAGGCATTTTTTTATACAACGAGCACTACCTTGTCAATGCATCAATGTGTAGTCTTTGTTGTATTAAAAATGCCTCAAAGAAATAGGGTCTCATGTTGATGTACATCACTGTGGTACCCCATTTCTTTGAGGCATTTTTTCATACAATGAGCACTACCTTGTCAATGTGTCAATGTGTAGTGTGTTAGCTCTCAAAAACGCAGACGGAATGCCTCAAGAGGTTGCCAGTCTCTTGGTACGCTTTAGGATAACAGACAAGGTTATAAGCTTTCAACCTTCTACTCTTCAGGTGCTACTAGACCTAGGCAGGTGTGCCTTTCAGAATAAAGCAGACTTATGATTTTCCTTCTTGCAGAGATTTGTCCACAATGGCAGATGGAAGTGAACAAATGAATTCAAACTTGGTACAAATAGCAATAGCAATCTTCTGATCTAAATCCTAAAATGTTCTATTAACAAATATAAAGAAACTGAATGAATCCAAATGATGAAATGCAGAGACCAGTGCCTTGTTGGGTATGTGGAGTCAAATGAAACCAAGATGAGCAACACTTCTTGGAAAAAACTCAAATTATCTGGCATATATTTTGTTTATAACTTGTATAAACATGCAAGACTGTGATTACTAAGCTCTACTTTAACAATCCAAATGAATCTCCCTGATTACTTTGATCAACTAAGAGGATTTAATCTTTGCTTGAAAGAACCAATCAATTAACCACTGATGAATTGAACATAAACTAGTTATATCAATTTAAACAATCAAAAAGAATCCATCTTGGAGACAGCTTAGCATTACTTTCATTAAATTCAACAGATAATTGAAACCAAAAATGCGCAGCAACATCAATTGTCTTTCATAAATACCTCCATTTTGAAAACATGTATCATAGTCTCTGATCTGATAAATCTATTGTACTGTATCCATCTAATTTGCCTACTGTATATCGAATAACTAATAGCTCATCATTATTTTACAATTACAAAATGCATATTTATACACCAACATCAGAAAAACATATTACTTCGAGATCCCATGTCGGCCTACCGCTGAATTCAAGCTCATTTCATGTCAGCCTGCAACAATATTCAAGCATTCACATGTCGTCCATAGTAACTGAGTCTTCATTAATCATTTGCTGAGACATCTAGATAGTTATGCCGAAGGCAATTATATCACTGTGAAATATTGCTTTCGCCGTGACCCCTCAAAGTCAAGGAAACATCATATAGATTACATTATGTTTCATCGAGAGCCCCCTTTACCTCTTGTATATCGCTGTGACCCAAGTATTTATCTCACCGAGATGCACCTTTTGTTTCATTCACTATCGCTATAGCCTTGTGATATCAGAGAGACATCTTGCAGAACACCCTAAGTGTTACCGATAACCCTCATGATCAAACTTCTCGTTGTGACATATTGGTTCTCTTGCCAATGTAGCCTTTTATCTTATGTGGGTCGCCATAACAAATCATAGTCGGGGAGATGTCTTGTAGGGCACACTATGTTCCACTGAAAGTCTTCATCCATCTTGCGTGTCGCTGTGATCTAACAAAATCAGGGAGACATCTCATAAGTTATCTCTTTGTCTTACCGAAACACCTCGAGATAACCTTAGATCGCCAAGACAATTCATTTCTCATGCCGACAAAGTCCCTTTTGTGTTCCATTGGTGAGACCCACCGCACTTCGCCAAGACCATATTCCGAAGTCACATAAGTCTTGCCAAGATGTATCTTTTGTTTTATTTTCTTTTTCTGAGACAAATCAATTTTCTCATCGACAGAGTCCTCATGTGCATTATCGGCAAGACTGGAGGTCACTCACCAAGACCTCGCTTCGAAAACCTTAACTCTTACCGATATGTATTTCCTTATTGGTGGTCGGCAAGACAAAACTAAATCACTATGACCTTACATCAAATGCAACATGCTTGACCGAAGTAAATCTTTAATGTGTTTGTCGGTGAGACCAAAAGGGTTCACTATGACATTATATCGATGCCACAACTCCTGCCGATGTATCTCCATATATGCCGGTCGGTGAGACAAGATACCTTCGTTGAAACATTACCCCGATGACCCCTTAGCTCTTGCCAATGAATTTTGGTCGCCGAGACAATGTGAAAGTCCTGCTGAATGGTGAATGCACATGACTTGTGATCGCTGTGACATCAGATGAGTCTTGCTGATAGGCAACATAGACTCATGTTAACAAGACTATTCAATGGGTCGGGGAGACCATAATGAACCTATGCTGATAGGAACTGCAATATAAAAAAACGCATGACCCAATGGATCCAATGGGGCTATATGGGTAAAAATATCAAGAAGAAAGGAAAATGTGCTCAAGGTAGGACTCATTTGGAAAATGCATGAGTATGGACAATATGAAAATCATCATATTTTTACAGTTCCAACAGTGGCTCCATCTGGGGATGAATGATATTAAGATCATTGCAAGGATCCAAATCTTTGGGTGAGCAAACCAGACACAAAATAACAAGCAGTGAGCATAAAGTGAATGCAAAATGGAGATGAACAAAACCCTAAACTAATGTGCATGGAAAAGAATTTTAAAGAGGATCATTAAGAGTTGTCCATGCACTGGCAACCCTTAATCCTCTATGTTGCTCAAGAGAAAAAATGCTTCAGGAATTGCCCATGAACTGGCAACTCTTGATCTTCACCAGCCATATTCTGTAGATAATATGAATCTTCACCTCTCTTCCCAACAACAACGAAAGGTCCCAGCCAGAAAGCTTCGAATTTACCATGCTTTCCCTTCTCCTGACACCTTGCGTTCCACATCAATACCAAGTCATTTTCTTCAAATTTTCTATCCTTTGCCTTCTTGTCAAATAGATACTTCATCTGTGTCTATAATTTTATGTTTTGGTTTTGGGCATCCCTCCTTATTTCATCAAGTTCAGCTAGTTGCTCCAGTCTTTCTTCCATAGGTTCAAGAATATCCAAATCTTTCTGAAGGAAAAACTTGTAGATTGGCAACAAATTTTGCAAAGGCATCCTGGCTTGTGCTCCATACACCAATTCAAATGTGGATTTTCCAATTGCTTTTTTCACAGTAATCCTGTCAGCCCACACAACCAACTTTAATTTTGAATTCCAAGCCTTCTTGTTCTGTCCTAACATCCTCCTTATAATCTTCAAAAGACTCTTATTGCTAGACTCTGCTTGACCATTGGCTTGTGGATGATAAGGAGCTGCATAAGAAATAGTAATGCCATATGTGTCACATAAACTTTTGAATTCATCCGACCTGAAACACATCCCATTGTCTATGATTAACCTCAATGGTGTACCAAATCTGGTGATAATGTTGTCCATTAGGAAATTTGTCACCACTTTACTTGTAGCCTATTTAGTTGGGATTACTTCCACCCACTTGGTAAAATAATCAGTGGCAACCAGTATCCACTTGTGTCCTCCACTTGATTTTTCTTGTATCTCTCCAATGAAATCAATTCCCCATTGATGAAAAGGGGCATCAACCTGCAAGGATCGAAGTGGCAAAGCACCCTGATACTTCAATTTTCCAGAGAACTTCTGGCAGGCTTCACATTTTCTTACATGTGTGAAAGAATCATTAAAAACCCTAGGCTAGTAGTACCCTGCCCTGAGAATTTTATGTGCAGTTATCTTTGCTGAGTAATTTCCTCCACAAACTCCTTCATGCATTTCACTTAGGACATGCTTGGCTTGTGACTCATCTAGACATAACAAGAGTATACCATCTCTATTTTTCCAAAACAAATCTCCATCCATGAAAACATAGTTAGATGCTTGCAACTTCAAGGTTCTTTTCTAGCTGTCACTTAATTCCTCTAGACACTTCATGTACTTAAAGTAATGCATGATATCAGTATACCAAGGGGTGTGCTCAATGCTTGCAATTGCAGTCCCTTCTTCTACATTACAAACTTGATTTGCTTCAATATGTGATTATGCCATTAACCTAGCCAAGCCTTGACCTCTCACTAATTTGGTAATCTGTATCTCCATGTCAAACTCTTGGATCTTGTTAATCCATCTACATCTCTTTCCTGTTACTTCAGATTGTGTCAAAATATCTTTGATAGCTGCATGGGGGACATAAGCAATCACCTTTGCTCCAACAAGATATGGTCTGAATGCTTTAGTAGCTTTCACCAATGCAAATTCTTGTTTTTCCATTATATCATACTTCAATTCGGACCCTTGTAATGACTTACTGAAGAAAGACATAGGCTGTTCATGGCCATCCTCATTCTTCTGTAACATAATAGCAACAATAGTGTGCATTGAAGCAAATGAAAATATCTAAAAAGACTTTGCAAAATCTGGAGATTTAAGTACAAGAGCCTCCTTGATGGCTCTTTTGATGGATATAAATGCTTCCAAGGCTTATGCAGTCCACTCCATTTTCTGTCCTTTCTTCAACATTTTAGATATGGGCTTAATGATCTCAGCGAAGTTAGAAACAAATCTCCTAACAAAATTAATCTGTCCAAAGAATGATTGTATAGCCTTAACAGTTTTGGGAACAAGAATTTTGTCAATAGCTTCAACCCTCTCAGGATCTATCCTAATCCCCTCTCTTGAAACAATATGTCCTAAGAGCTTACCTTTTGTGACTGCAAAATGACACTTCTTAGGGTTCAAGCTGATACCATATTCTAGGGCTTTAATAAATACCTTTTCCAGATGTTGCACATGATCTTCAGCCTTCTTTGAGTAAGTAGTCAAGTCATCCTGTTACACCACCATGATAGCATTGATCAAATCTGGAAATGCCACGTCCATAGCTCTTTGGAAAGTTGCTCCTACATTAGTGAGACCAAATGACATTCTTATGTATACATACATTCCCCAAGGAGTTGTAAATGTTGTCTTATACTACTCAGATTCCTTGACTTTGACTTGGTTGTATCCTGAAAACCCATCCATCATGGACAACAGTTCACACCTTGTTACCTTATGCAATATAGCCTCCATATTGGGTAGAGGATAATTGTCCTTGAGAGATGCCATATTCAGATTCTTGAAGTCCACACATAGTCTGATGTCTCCATTCTTCTTTCTCACAGGGACCAAGTTCGAGACCCAAGATGAATGCCTGATTGGTTTAATGATTCCTCCACCTCTGAGCTTTACCAATTCCTCCTACATCTTAGGCTCCAATGTTGGATTTATAGGCCTTTTCTTTTGTCTGAATGGCTTAGCATCTGGCTTCAATGGTATTTCATGTTGAAACAAATCTTCCCTATATGCTTTTAGATCTTCATAAGACCAAACAAACACATGCTTATACTTTCTCAGTAGCTCTATCAACATTCTTCTAATTGTAGGGCTTATCTTCTTTCCTATGTATACCCTTCTTGGTGCCATCTCAGTCCCCAAGTTAATCTCTTCAACATCTTCCCTTTTGACTGGTGTTTGCTTCATGAGGGACTGATCATTTCCATCATACACCCTCTCTAATGCCATGAAGCCCTTAGGAAGCTTATTTGTTTTGAGCTGTAAGATCTCCTTTCCAAACACTGTTTGCTTCCCATCCACTTCTTCCACAAAATCATTGAAGTCAATTTCCTGGGCTTCATATTGATCTATACAGTGGAGGAATTTTAAAAGGTCAGTATCATCATTGAAAACCTGCCAACTATAAATATTATCAGAAACAACAGGCCTTGTATTGAACTCAATCTGTGACACCCCAGCCAATGTGATATCATCTCTTTTCAGTGCCACATTTGCTAAAAAATCAGCCATTATGTTCTTTGATTTGTCAATCCACTCAATTGAGAAGACATCAAACAACTCAATTGTGTCCCATACAACATTCCTATATTGTTTCAGTCTTTTGTGTTTTGCTGCATACTTTGACTTAATTTGTGAAACAACCAACTCAGAATCCCCAATAACAGCTAGCAACTTGATCCTATGTTTCAAAGCTATGTTCAGGCCTGTCAATAAAGCTTCATACTCTGCCACATTGTTTGTACATTCAAATGCTAACATAAATGAATATTTAAATGTAATACCTTCAGGCACAACAAATACAATCCCAACTCCATTACCTTTCTGGATGCAGGCTCCATCAAAATACATCTTTTATACGCCATTGTAATTCTGTGCAGCACGTTTTTCAATTAGGTCAGTATTGACCAACTCTGGCTGGGCTGGTTCATTTTAAAATTCCCAAGATCAACATCACAAAAACAATTGATCTGATCTTGTGGTACACAGTCAACAAGCTGGTTCATTCTTGGCTCCCTATACAACTTGACTTCCTGACCATTCATTGGAATTGTAGCATAACACAGGTCAAATTGAACATTTCCTCCAACTATTGTTGTCCACTGTCTTGATAAAAGCATCCCAAACTGAGGAGTGTAAATCACAATTATATCTATATTATATGCCATATGTGGATAGGTAGCCAGCTTGACTTCAACATCTCTCATAATGCCTACCATAGGGACAAGTCGATTATCCATCGCATAGCACTTTCCCCCATTGGTATCTACCCACATGCCAAGTTGTTTCATAACTCCTACTGGCATGATATTTATAGCAGCACTAGAGTCTATCATGCAATTCCTCAGTAGTTTGTTATTTATAAGCAATGCAGTGAAAAAGGGATCAACTTGTGGGGGAGTTGTTAATACATCACCCAAGCAGACTTCTGAGATATTTACTTTCTCCTGCCTATTGACTGCTTTAATAGCTACCCTATTTTTTAGAATTCACATGTTTTTCATTTCCATTTGTTATCAATTGAACAGTACTATCTCTGTATTCCTTAATTTTCATCATTTCAAGCAGTGGAACAGATATTTTTACCTGGGATAACGCCTAAGTGAAGTCAAAAGAAGAGCCCTCCACCTTAACAATCTTCTTCTGCTCCAATGTTTCTCCTTTGTTTTCTTCCTTCTCTCTTTTACTAGGTTGATCAGGCTTTTGTATCTCTTTGTGTAATTCTTTCACTTCCTCCTTTTGGACAGGCTTTTGTTCACTTTTATCATGCTGTTTATTTTCTAACTTCTCCACAATTCCTTGAGTCACTTTCTGATCTTTTATAAAGATTCCCTTAGGAACACCTTCCTTCTCATTTACTGTCCTATTTCTCAACCAGTATTTACTCTTTGCTTCCTCAACTGCATCAACAGTTAGTCTCTCTATTTCATCTTTAGTGAGTCTCCTCATACTGCATTGAGTAGGCACCTCAACAGAATGTGGCTCTGTATAATCTTCTTTAGAATCAGAAAGAACCTGTTGTTCAGCCATATGGACATTATATTTCTGATTTGAAACATCATACTCATATCTTTCATCCTTTGAAGATGAGTACCCTTCCTCAACATAGTGAAAAGTATTTGAAGTCAGATACACTATGTGATCTTCTCCATTGTTTCCTGTTAGCATTCCCTCTTCTTGCATCCTTTGGGCTACAACACAATAGTCTGGGGAATGTGGCTTATCACAAGCTTCACAAAAATAATTTTTATTCACCATATAGGTTCCCTTCTGCCTCAATGGATCAGGGGTCTCTTTGTTTCTTGGCCTAGCTGTTATAGGTTTTCCATCCTTTCAGTCTGTATTATAAGGCATATCATGCAACCTCGACCTCTCATTTTTGTATGTATTCTCCTGTTTGTATTGATAATTGTTGCTTTGTTGAGGAGCCCTAGGGTTGTCTCTTTTATTGATTATACCAACAACCTTTCTATTATTTTCAATTGTCAATGCTATCTTCTAAGCTTCAGCTAAGTCCCTTGGGAACCTATTTCTTAGTTCATACCCTGTTTTGGGATTAAATGCATTTAAATAAACACTCAATGCTATAGAATCTGGCAACCTTGATCTAGTAGGTATCTTAGTCTGTAACTTGTTGAATCTTTGGTTAAAATCAAAAATTGAGTCATTCTGATTTTTTTGAATTCACATCAGTTCATGAAGAGCAGCATCTGGTGCACTTTGATTCCCATATTGCTCTAAGAATCTATCTTGAAATATTTGGAGAGAATCAATAGAGGCTGTTGCTAGGTTGTTGAACCAATCTTTGGCTTCTTCAGTAAGTGACATCATGAATAATCTCATGTGTAAATCTTCATAAGACACCTCCAAGTCTTGAATGAAGGCATTGAAACTCCTTAAGTGGTCTTTAGCAGAAATTGCATTACTCCCTATAAACTTAGGCACCATACCCCTCCAACTGCTATCCATAGGATAAGGGTATAATTGAAAACCTGCTAAATCAAACTATCTGATCATTGTTGTATGCTGGTGAGGGGGAAGGTTGGGTGGATATTGATATTGCTGCATGGGATTATTGAATTGTGTATGGTGGTTTGGAACATAATGCTGATTATGAGGTGGTTGCATATTTGTATGCTGAGTAGGAATGTGAGGTGGATGATTTGGCTGTCTGTACTGATTCCCTATTTGATTGTAAGGAGCATTTGATTGATTAGAGGGTCCTGCACCATCATCACCCTGCTTATGAGGTGGTACATATTTTGGGCAACCAGCCGTCTGATCAATAACTTGGACTTTCTGCAATTTATCCTCTAGTTCCTTTATCTTCTTCTTCTGTAATTCCAACCGTGCTTTTACTTCCTCAGGAAGCTCATGATCAATAAACTCATTTTAGCTACCCTCCATCTTCTGATCATATTCATGCTGAATTCTAATTCGTTCAGCCTCAAATGCAACTTTAAACTCAACCTGTTTCTAAGGATCGAGAAAAGAGAAAGGATTTCTTTGATCTTCTGGAGTACAAGGCTCTACACTCGAATTGTTTCTCCATGTATCATAGCGATCATATGTTTCACAATGTGCTCTTGATACTTTGTCTTTATCTATTAGGCACATATCCTCACTTATCCCTTTTCCCTTATCAACCTTGTCATCTTTGTGTGTCCACTTACTGCTGCCAGCAGGAGCTCCAGTATGACCTCCCTTGTATTGAGATCTTCCATTCATGTTTGAACAGCTGCAAAATTTATGTCAGAGTTGCCACTCACTTTTGTCAAAAATGAGAAAATACTTGATGTTTCTTATTCCCAGCGGAGTCTGTATAAAGTTCCTAACTCTATGATTAAGGCCTTGATTATGAAAGTATTCCCCAACAGAGTCGCCAATTTGTTAGCTCTCAAAAACGCAGGTGGAATGCCTCAAGAGGTTGCCAGTCTCTTGGTACGCTTCAGGGTAACATACAAGGTTAAAAGCTTTCAACCTTCTACTCTTCAAGTGCTGCTAGACCTAGGTGGGTGTGCCTTTCAGAACAAAGCATAATTGACTTATGATTTTCCTTCTTGCAGAGATTTGTCCACAATGGCAGATGGAAGTGAACAAATGAATTCAAACTTGGTACAAATAGCAATAGTAGTCTTCTGATCTAAATCCTAAAATTTTCAATTAACAGATATAAAGAAATTGAATGAATCCAAATGATGAAATGCAGAGACCAGTGCCTTGTTGGGTATGCAGAGTCAAATGAAACCAAGATGAGCAACACTTCTTGGAGAAAACTCAAATTATCTGGCATATATTCTATTTATAACTTGTATAAACATGTAATACTGTGATTACTAAGCTCTACTTTAACAATCCAAATGAATCTCCCTGATTACTTTGATCAACTAAGAGGATTTAGTCTTTGCTTGAAAGAACCAATCAATTAACCACATAGATACAACAAATGTGCACTGATAAATTGAATATAAACTAGTTATATCAATTTAAACAATAAAAAAGAATCCATCTTGGTGACAACTTAGCAATACTTTCATTAAATTCAACAGATAATTGAAACCATAAATGCACAACAACATCAATTCTCTTTCATAAATACCTCCATTTTTAAAATGTGCATCATAGTCTCTGATCTGATAAATCTATTGTACTATATCCATCTAATTTGCCTACTGTATATCGAATAACTAATAGCTCATCATGGTTTTACAATTACAAAATGCATATTTATACACTAGCATTAGAAAAACATACTACTTCAAGATCCCATGTCGGCCTACCGTTGAATTCGGGCTCATTTCATGTCGACCTACAACAATATTCAAGCATTCACATGTCGGCCACAGTAACTGAGTCTTCGTTAATCATTCGTTGAGACATCTAGATAGTTATGTTGAAGGCAATTATATCGCTGTGAAATATTGCTTTCGCCGTGACCCCTCAGAGTCGGGGAAACATCATATAGATTACATTATGTTTCATTGAGAGCCCCCTTTACCTCTTGTATATCGCTGCAACCGAAGTATTTATCTCACCGAGATGCACCTTTTGTTTCATTCACTATCGCTATAGCCTTGTGATATCAGAGAGACATCTCGCAGAAAACCCTAAGTGTTACCAATAACCCTCATGATCAAACTTGTCGCTGTCACATATTGGTTCTCTCGCCGATGTAGCCTTTTATCTTATGTGGGTTGCCGTAACAAATCATAGTCAGGGATATGTCTTGTAGGGCACACTATGTTCCACCGAAAGTCTTCATCCATCTTGCGTGTCGCTGTGACCTAACAAAATCGAGGAGACATCTCATAAGTTATCTCTTTGTCTTACCAAAACACCCCGAGCTCACCTTAGATCGCCAAGACAATTCATTTCTCATGCCGACAAAGTCCCTTTTGTGTTCCATTGGTGAGACCCACCGCACTTTGCCAAGACCATACTCCGAAGTCACATAAGTCTTGTCGAGATGTATCTTTTGTTTTATTCGCTTTTGTCAAGACAAATCAATTTTCTCATCGACAGAGTCCTCATGTGCATTATCGGTGAGACCGGAGGTCACTCGCCAAGACCTCGCTTCGAAAATATTAACTCTTACCGATATGTATTTCCTTATTGGCGGTCGGCAAGACAAAATGAAATCGCTATGACCTTACATCGAATGCAACATGCTTGGTTGAAGTGAATCTTTAATGTGTTTGTCAGTGAGACCAAAAGGGTTCGCTATGACATTATATCGATGCCACAACTCCTGCCGATGTATCTCCATATATGTCGGTCGGTGAGACAAGATACCTTCGGTGAAACATTACCCCGACGACCCCTTAGCTCTTGCTACTGAATTTTGGTCGCCGAGACAATGTGAAAGTCCTGTTGAATGGTGAATGCACATGACTTGTGATCATTGTGACATCAGATGAGTCTTGTCGATAGGCAACACAGACTCGTGTTAACAAGACTACTCAATGGTTCGGGGAGACCATAATGAACTTATGCCGATAGGAATTGCAATATAAAAAATGCATGACCCAATGGATCCAATGGGGCTATATGGGTAAAATATGGGTAAAATTATCAAGAAGAAAGGAAAATGTGCTCAAGGTAGGACTCATCTGGAAAATGCATGAGTATGGACAATATGAAAATCATCAGATTTTTACAGTTCCAACATAGTGCTTGTATGAAAAATGCCTCAAAGAAATGGGGTCTCACGGTTTCTTTGAGGCATTTTTCATACAATGAGCACTAGCTTGTCAATGCATCAATGTGATAGTATTGATAGGGTAGTGCTCATTGTGTGAAAAAGTACCTCAGAGAAATGGGGTCTCATGGTGATATGTACATCATTGTGAGACCCCATTTCATTGAGGCATTTTTTCATACAATGAGTACTACCTTTTCAATGTGTCAATGCAGTAGCATTGACAAGGTAGTGCTCGTTGTCTGAAAAAAATGGCTCAAAGTAATGGGGTATCATGGTGATGTACATCACTGTGAGACCCCATTTCTTTAAGCATGTAAGGAAGCTAAGGTAGCGGAACAACTTCCTACACTAATCTTGAGAGGAGAATACTATAATTTTTTTACAAATCTTTAACAGTTACAGAAACTTAAACAGAATAGACATAAATATCATGCATACCATAACACAATGATTTACGTGGGGAAAACCGTTTTGGGAGAAAAACCACACACTCCAAAAGCCACCTAATATATTATTCAGTAAATAAGAAAGATTACATTATACTTGTAGAGCAAGCTTCTCACAAGAGTATCGCCACTTAGAGATCCAAAGACAACACAACCGCTATCAGATTCTTAGAATAC
The DNA here is from genome assembly GCA_007258455.2 of Sequoia sempervirens. Taxonomy (NCBI): domain Eukaryota; kingdom Viridiplantae; phylum Streptophyta; class Pinopsida; order Cupressales; family Cupressaceae; genus Sequoia; species Sequoia sempervirens. The sequence goes on along the minus strand of VDFB02281492.1, from coordinate 279,531,352 downwards.
ATCATAATACATAGTTGTAATACAACTCCCTCATAAAATAGGGTTTCCTTCTAGGGCAAGTCAAGCCAACAAAATATCGACCATTATATATGAAACCTAATGACAAATGGTCCAAATTTACAATAAAAAAATATACATAATATGTGGCTTTTAGGGGTGTTGCCCTTGAACCTCCGTCGGGGCATGCTGCCCTCAGACCCTCAGTTGGGGGGGAATGAGACTCCCAAACCCCTACAAGGGGGTACCCCCCTGCAAGCCCCCCCCAGTTGACATACCAACAGTACCTTCTGTATTAACAAGTGTGAACCCTATACGTTAACCCTAAACCCTACATTCAACCTTGTGCCCTCAACCCTAAAACATAAACCCTCAACCCTAAACCCAATACCCTCAACCATATACCCAATATCCTAAACCATAACCCTATACCCTATACACTTAACTCTATACCTTGAATCCTTAACACTATCCATCAATCCTCAACCCTATACCTTAAACGCTAAACCCTACACCCTCTACCCTTATCCCTATCTATCTCTCTTTCTTCCTTCCTCCCACACACCTTCCCTTTCTACTCTCTAACCTATCCCTATCTACCTTTCTCTCTACCTCCCTCCTATCTCTCAATCTCTCCACCTTCCTCTCTCTCTCCCCTTCCCTCTCTACTCTCTATATCACCTTAAATATTATACCCTCAACCCTCATCCCTATAACCTATACCCTAAACCTTAAAAATTATCCCTCAAACCTATAATTAAACCCTAAGCCCTACATTCAACATTATACCCACACCCTAAACCCTAAATCCAATACCCTCAACCTTATAACTAATATCCTAAGCCCTAATCCCTATACCCTATGCACTTAACCTTATACCCTTGAAACCCTAAACATTATCCCCCAACCCTCAACCCTATACCTTAAACCCTATACCCTAAACCTTGAAACCTCATCCCTATACCTTATACCTCAAGCTTATACCATAAACCCTAAACATTATCCCTCTACCATCTACCCTCTACCCTAAACCCAATACCCTCAACCCTAAAACCAATATCCTAAACCCTATACATTTAACGATATACCCTCAACCCTAAACACTATCCCTCAACACTCAACCCTATACCTGAAACCTTAAACCCTATGCCCTCAACCCTCATCCCTATACCCTATACCCTCAACCTTATAACCTAAACCCTAAACATTATCCCACAACCCTATACTTAAACCCTAAACCCTATATTCAACCTTTTATCCTAAACCCTAAACCTTAAACCATTAATTCTAAACCTGATATCCTCAACCATATACCTAATATTCTAAACCCTAATCTCTATACGCTATACACTTAACCCTATACCCTCAACCCTATACCTTAAACCCTAAATCTTGTACCCTCAACCCTCATCCATTTACCCTATACCCTCAACCTTATACTCTAAAACCTAAAAACTATCCCTCAACTCTATACCCTCAACCCTATACTTAAACCATAAACCCTACACTCTCAAACCTTAACCCTATACCCTATAGTCTCAACCCTATACCCTAAACCCTATACCTAATATCCTAAACCGTAATCCTTATACCCTATACACTTAACCCCATTTCTCTCTACTCTCTATCTCACCATTCTCTCCCTAGATACTTCTCTCTATCTCCCTCTCCATCTCTACCTCTCCCTCCCTTCTTCCCTCTCTCTCTCCCTCTCTCTAAATCTCCCCGCTTTCCTCTCTCTCTCTCTCTCCCATCTTTCTTTCTCTCTCTCTTCCTCCATCCCTCGTCTCACTCTATCTCACCTCTCTTTATCTCTCCCTCCCTCCTTCCCTCTCTAATTTTCTCTATCTCCCCTCTCTCTCTTCCTTCCTCAACCCTATACTTTAAACCCTAAATCCTACACCCTCAACCCTCACCACTATACCGTATACCCTAAACATTATTCCTCAACCCTAAACTTAAACCCTAAACCTTAGATTCAACCTTTTTGTACTCTAAACCCTAAACCCTCAATCCTAAACCCGATACCCTCAACCCTATACCCAATATTCTAAACCCTAATTCGTATACCCAATACACTTAACCCTATACCCTCAACCTTGAACATTATCCATCAACCCTCAATCCTATACCTTAAATCCTAAACCCTACACCCTCGACCCTCATCCCTATACCCTATACACTCAACCTTATACCCTAAACCTTGAACATTATCCTTCAAACCTATACTTAAAACCTAAACCCTACACTCTCAACCCTTAACCCTATACCTTATACACTAAACCCCACATATGAAGCCTTATACCCAATATCCTAAACCCTAATGAATGTACCCTATACACTTAACCTTATACCCTCAACCCTCAACCCTATACTTAAACCCTCAACCCTACATTCAACCTTGTAACCTAAACCCTCAACCCTAAACCAATACCCTCAACCCTATATCGAATATCCTAAACCCTAATCCTTATACCCTATAACTTAACCCTATACCTTCAACCCTAAACACTATCCCTCAACCCTGAAACCTATACTGTAAACCCTCATCCCTCATCCCTATATCATATATCCTCAACCTTATACCCTAAACCCTAAACATTATCCCTCAACCCTATGCTTAATCCCTAAACCATACATTCAACCTTGTACCCTACACCCTAATCCCTAAACCCAATACCCTCAACCCTATAACCAATATCCTAAACCCTAATCCCTCTACCTTATGCACTTAACCTTATACCCTTGAAATCCTGAACATTGTCCCTCAACCCCCAACCCTATACCTTAAACCATAAACCCTACACCCTCAACCCTCATCCCTTTACCCTATACCTTAAGCTTATACCCTAAACCCTAAACATAATCCCTCAACCCTCAACCCTCAACCCTTAACCCTATAATTAAACCCTAAACCCTACATTAAATCTTGTACCCTAAACCTTGAACCCTAAACCTAATACACTCAACCCTATATCTAATATCCTAAACCCTAATCCCTTTACCCTATACACTTAACCTTATACCCTCAACCCTGAGCACTATCCCTCAACCCTATACCTTAAACCCTAAACCCTACACCTTCAACCCTCATTCCTATACCCTATACCCTCAACCTTATAACCTAAACCCTAAACATTATCCTCAACCCTATACTTAAACCCTAAACCCTACATTCAACCTTGTACCCTATACCCTAAACCCTAAACCCTCAATCCTAAACTCAATACCCTCAACCCTATACCCAATATTTTAAACCCTAATCCATATACCCTATACACTTAGCCCTATACCCTCAACCTTGAAAACTATCCTTCAACCCTCAACCCTAAACCCTACACCCTCAACCCTAATCCCTATACCTTATACCCTAAACCCCAAACATTATCCCTCAACCCTATACTTAAACTGTAAACCCTACACTCTCAACCCTTAACCCTATACCTTATACCCTAAACCCTAATCCCTATACCCTATACACTTAACCTTATACCCTCAACCCTGAACATTATACCTCAACCATCAACCGTTAACCTTATACTTAAATCCTAAACCCTACATTTAACCTTGTACCCTAAACCCTAAACCCTCAACCCTAACCCTAATATGCTCAACCCAATACCCTCAACCCTATACCCAATATCCTAAACCCTAATCCATATACCCTATACACTTAACCTTATACCCTCAGCCCTCAAGCCTATACCTTAAACCCTAAACCCTCATATCTCATCCCTCATCCCTATACCTTATGCCATCAAATTTATACGTAATATCATAAACCCTAATCCCTATACCCTATACACTTAACCCTATAACCTCAACCCTATACCTTAAACACTAAACCTTACATCCTTAGCCCTAATAGGGGGAGATAGAAAGAGGGGGTAGGGAGGGAGGGGGAAATAGTGAGAGTGTGGTTGGAAGTGATGGAGGGGAGAGGCAGGTAGAGAGGGATATGTGAGATAGAAATATGGGAAGGAGGGAGGGTTGGAGAGAGGGCAGGAAGGGAGAGGTAAAGAGAGATATGCGAGATAAAGATAAGTAGAGAGAATGGTGAGATACAAAGGAGGGAGTTACAGAGAGAAAGAGAGAATAGTGAGATAGAGATGAGAGAGTGAGAGAGAAAGAGGGTGAGGGAGGAGGGAAAGAGAGATAGAGGGAGGGAGAGGAGAGATAAATTGTAGATAGGGGAAAAGGTAGGGAGGGAGACATAGGTGAGATTGAGAGAGAGAGAAAAAGATACAAATAGACAGGTAGAGAGAGTGATGGAGGGAGACATAGATAGAGGGTGAGGGGAGATAAAGATAATTAGAGAGGGAAGGATAGGTAGAGAGAGAAAGAAGTAGAGAGGGAATGAGGGAGGGAGGGAGAGAAATAAGATAGAGAGGTGTAGAGAGAGTGATAGGGAGTGATGGCTGGAGAGGTAGGTAGAGAGGGACTAGGGAGTGATGGATGGAGAGGTAGGTAGAGAGGGATTAGGGAGACAGAGTAGAGGGAATGGGAGAGAGAGGTAGGGATGGAGGGAGTGGGAGGTGAGAGAGAGGTGAGATAGAGAGTAATAGACAGAGAGTGGTAGGCAGTGATAGATGGAGAGGTAGGTAGAGAGGGAGAGGGGAGATATAGATAAGTAGAGAGGGAGCGAGAGAGAGGTGACATAGAGAGAAGTAGAGAGTGATGGATGGAGAGGTAGGTAGAGAGAGGGAGAGAGAAGATAAAGATAAGAAGAGAGGGAAGGAGAGGTAGAGAGAGGAGAGATAGAGAGAAGTAGAGAGGGAATGAGGGAGGGAGGGAGAGGTATATAGGGAGAGAAAGGTGAGATAGAGATGTGTAGAGAGAGAGTGGTAGGGTGTGATGGATGGAAAGGTAGGTAGACAGAGGGATTAGGAGATGGAGAGTGGATAGGGAAGAAGAGAGGGAGAGAGAGGGAGGTGAGATAGAGAGGAATAGAGTGGTAGGGAGTGATGGATACAAAGGTAGGTGGAGAGGGAGAGGGGAGATAGAGGGAAGGAGGGAGGGAGAGAGAGAGAGAGAGAGAGAGAGAGAGAGAGAGAGAGAGAGAGAGAGAGAGAGAGAGAGAGAGAGAGAGAGAGAGAGAGAGAGAGAGTGAGGGAGGGAGGGATGGCGAGAGAGAGAGGGAGAGGGAATATAAAGATAATTAGAGAGGGAAGTAGATGTAGAGAGATAGAGAGAAGTAGAGAGGGAATGAGGGATGGATAGAGGTGAGATAAAGAGGTGTAGAGAGAGTGGTACAAAGTGATGGATGCAGTGGTAGGTAGAGAGGGGTTAGGGAGATAGAGAGTAGAGAGGGAAGGAGAGGAAGAGGTATGGATGGAGAGATTGGGAGGTAAAAGAGAGGTGAGGCAAAGAGCAATAGACAAAGTGGTAGGTAGTGATGGATGGAAAGGTAGGTAGAGAGAAGGATTGGGAGATAGAGAGTAGATAGGAAAGAAGAGAGGGAGATAAGTATGGAGGGAGAGAGAGGTGAGATAGAGATAAATAGAGAGAGTGGTAGGGAGTGATGGAGGGAAAGGTAGGTAGAGAGAGGCAGAGGGGAGATAGAGAGAAGTAAAGAGGGGAGGGAGGGAGATGGAGAGGTAAAGAGAGAGAGAGAGACGAGGGAGATAGAGATAAGTAGAGAGGGAAGGAGGGAGGTAGTGAGAGAGAATTGAGATAGAGATAATTAGAGGGTGAGAGAGAGAGAGAGTCAGATAAAGGAATGGAGATAGTGAGAGAGGTCTAGAGTGTAATGGATTAAAAATGAGTGAGATAGAGAGAAATAATATAACTCGTTGATTACTAGAATTTGACTAAGTCTAAAATTTGTAAGATCTTCCAAAAACTAGAATTTGCATTATAACACCTAGAGATTTGAAACCACTCTCAAACATCTTGAAACTATATACATGAAATATAACTTAAATTATAAGAAAGTAGATGTCCATAAGTAAATGTTTATTTCATGTATATAGTTTCCCTCAAAAATGACAAGAAGAAAGAGACAATAAGAGAAGATAAAGAAATTCAATGTAGACCAAAACACCAGCGTGTTATAATGCACTCACATTTTGTTATTGCATTCAAATAACGTGAGCGCATTATAACACGCTTGTGTTTTGTCATGCTTTGGGAATACCCAAGCCTTTGGCTTGGATTTGCTTTGGATTTACAACCCAAAGGCTTGGAGGTCCTTCCAAACGTCCAAAGACATGTTTTTGCATATTCTACAAAAAATTCACATAATCTCATTTGTGCTAACCATCAGGTTTGCACGTGTTTCACGGTTGAGTAGATCAATGCAATTTTTTCACATTTTGACAATTTAAGCCTTTGATCTTTAATTTAGTTTGCTTGTGTTTCCTTTTTTTGGCAAAAACCACTGTTTGGTAATTTTTTCTTTATAAATTAACCATTCATTGAAATTTTAAATAAATTACATTTTTAGAAACTAGAGTACATTTTACACATTAAATAAAAGAAAAAATGATTTTCAATTAGTTTTCAAAAATTTTAGGGGTAGCACAACCAAAATTTTGTTTTTACGATGTGTCCACTTTGAAAATTATTAAAAAATCAAATATTCACTAAAAAATTATCAAAAAATTGAGCATAAACTACATGTTAGCTAATTTATTACCAAAACGATTTTAAAAATACCAAAAAAAAGTTAAACTTTTGAGGGAGCCACAAAAGTCACTGTTATATTTTTTTGATAATAACAACACCAATTTATGTGGCTTCCTCTTTTCAACCCCTTAATATATACCATTTTTAATAAAAATTAGTAGTTTAGAAAGAAGACTCAAAGCATGCTATGATCCTTGTTTTTATTGCATCTAAATTTTTTGAGTGTAACTATCCTCAATTTTCATCCAAGGTCAATATTTCCTGATTTCAAAAAAAAAGTGGCCACTTAAGACCCCTTTTTGGCCCCCCATCTTTTTGCACTTACCCTCATACCATACCTCAATCATGGCACTCATACCATGTCTCATGGAATATTAACTTGCATCATTTGTTTCTTTCACATATAGCTCACAGGTATCCCATATCATATTTATGTGCAATTTCACATGTACACAAAAAATAGCAAGGATGCTCTTCCCAATTGGGTGCACTTGCCCTCACACGAAGGATGCTCTTCCCAATGGGTGCACTTGTCCTCATACAAAGGATGCTCTTCCCAATGGGTGTGCTTGTCCTCAAACAATCACATAATTTACAACATAAGGCTCACACAATGGGGTTTACAAGAATGGATATTCCTAGCTATGATAGTGAATTAGGAAAGATGGTCTTGAGGCCCTTCTCTAAGGACTTCACACATAAGAAAAATCATAGAATAAAGAGAAAAATGGATTAATGGTCATCCCATATCGATCCCATTTACATCCCCTTTCAAAATAATTCCCCAGTGCATCTACTCCCCTATACGACCTACCAGGGAACCCCCCAGGATATGGCAGTTTACAGATGTCACATTACACCACACATGCCAATAATTTGCAAACAAGGAGAGAGCCTCAAACCAAGTAACATAGGATCATAAACCAAAATTTCAATAAAAAGTCCAAAAATGAACTATAAATTCAAGAGAAAAATAAAGATCAATTGTCGCTACATTACAACATTTCAATCTTAATTTGAAAATGAAATTTAAACAAGTCCTTGAGGAAAATTGGACTATAACAACCTTCAAATGGATAAATAGCCTAATAAGATAATTGTAAAATTCTACATTGCTAGCGTGTAATAAAACGTCAATAAGAAATTACCAATAATTCCTCTTTTTTCAACAATAAAATCTGCACATTGCAAGCACCATGTGACTTGATAAGCCACCTAAGGGGAGGAGAGGAATGGTGGTTATCTAACCACATAAGTATAATAGCATGCAATAACTGAGGGTCTTTGACCACATACATATGAATAATTGGTGGTCCTTGACCACATAAGTATGTGTCATTAGTGGTCCTTGACCACATGAATATGAATAACTAGGGTCCCTAACCACATAAATATGAATCTCTGGTGGTCCAAGTAATTCCATCCTTTACCCATGGGTTATAAACATCAAGGAACAGGTTTTCACTATGAACCAACAAGTGTAGCTCTCATATGTGGGGGAGTAGGCCACGATCAACATCCATGAAAGGATTACAATGACTCGACATAAATTCTTTATCAAAATTAGGGACAACGCCCTGAGCTCGTAATTTTTTTATGAGTGAACATGTGCCTCTCAACCCCTTGTTTACACTAGCTGGCATCTCACTCCCATAATGGGGGAACCAAACACTAGGAATACACATTTAACATACAAATAAGATTAACACAAAGGAATACATCACATTTCATTTAATAAAAACACTTACACACTTATCACGTTTACATAAACTCACAACTAGCTAGCTTACATAAAGGCCATCACAAAGGGTACACAAAGGGGATCGTTCTAGACATCCACCACCCTTATCCCAAGTCAGATACCCTATATCTCATACTTGGGGCACAACACATATACTGGTTTCCACATGTCAAATCACATTAACTATCAAGAATTTTATCATTCTATTCCATATGAGTCAAATATGCACAACATACACTTACTTTTACAACTTGGTCTATCCACAAAAATTACCACAATACACAACATAAGCACTATTACGGGGTATTCACATACACTGAGAATACAAAATAACTTCTATTTTCTTTCCTTTTTCCAATTTTCATCTTTTAAAGCAACAAACCATTTCTTTGCATGTAATTAAATCACAAAATAGTCTATTATGTAAAATGACATACACATTCATGATAGAACATATTCTCTTTACTTGAGGAGCACTCAACAATCTCTAGTGGATCTGACGTGGAAGTCAAATGACTTCCTTGAACCAACATAAATATTTAACACATGTTTAGGATTGAATTACAAATTAAACTCAAGTTAAAATTATTTAATATATTTCCAAAATTAATCAAAATACCCCATATGGGTTGTCGACTTGCACTAATTTTAGCGCAAAACAAAATTGATCGAAAGAAGATGTCCATGTGATCATCATCTACACCAAACAATTTGATTGTTAAAATATTACAATTTTTTTGATAAATATGTTCATTAAAAACATATGCTTAAAAATTGTTATAAATTCAACATGCACATGTATATTTATACCTATGTTGAATGATCAATAAGATGATGCTCAACAGTAAGAAAATCAACATATGAACTAATATCATTAGATACTGTGCGTCCACCTAAAGTGGATGTAGCTTGATCAGTTCCATAACATAAAATTGATGACAACTCATACATACATTCAAGGTGTTGACGTAGGTGGAGTGGCATTGGGACCAACTCCATCTAACACTCCTTCATGGTCTCACCCTCTAACCCCAACTACCATCTCAGAAGTCTGGTTGTCGAGGTTAGCCACAAGTGCACTCAAATATCCTAGTGTGGATGCCACCACATGATGCTAGATGGGTACATGAATGATAGAAAAAGGAGGATCTACAAGAGGTTGAGCAGGAACAGATCATTTGGGATCAACCATTGCCCCTAATCTCTGTTGTGGCACGCCACCACTAACACATTGGAATGATTTGAAATCAAAATAATTAGGTTTTTGGCCCAACACAAACTTTTCATATAATTTTCTCAAAAAATAGAGAGGGACCTCACAATTAGCATGTGGTGGATGATCAAATACCATCCACCATCAATCCAAAAAATTGGAAAGGCTCATCTACAGATGTCTACACCACCTCATTGATATATATATTTTTTTAATTTTTAGAATTGGTTGGTTGTTGACGAGGTTGACAAAATATCGAGCAAGATGGGATTTTTTTAATTTTAAGGTTGAGGTTATGCCTCTAGGAGATCAGACCATCTTAATTAAATTTTCTCCTCTCATCTCTCCATCTTTGATGGTTGTCTAAGTCCACATATATAGAATTAATAACATCTATAAAATTTATCTTAGGTGGGGTGGCATCAATGCTTCATTTTGAATTGCATTGATTTTATCTTGAATGGATCTAATATTCTCATTGATGCAAGCTCACAAGCGAGCCTCGTCAGATCCAGGGGTGGAGGTGGGAGGTTTTGATGTGGAGGAGGTGAAGGTGGAGGGGGTGGAGGTGAAGGGGGCCGAGGTGGGGAAATGAGGAAATCCTCAATATCAAAATTATCCATGATATAAAAGTGAACCTAGAAAACTTATAAAAATTTAACAAACAAGTACAAAATTAACTTTTAAGAATTTATATATAAATTATAAATAAACATATTAAAATTTACTAGATATTATACATGTTGAAATATTTAAATTAAACGTACATGGCTATTTAAAGGAAAAAATAGGATACATACACACATACATTATTCAACTTGAAAGTACATATAAATTTCAAAATTTAAGATCTAATTATACAAATGAAAAAATGTGGTTTGTCTACCTTTAAAAAAAAAACATAATTGTTAATGTGATGTGAAATCTCATTAAATTACATTAAATTAGGAGAAATGATGGCTTAAGGGGTCCTCATAGATGGCTTAAGGGGATCTATGAATTAAGGTCCTAGGACAAAATTATGGCTTAAGGGGATCAAATTTGGTGAAGTTTCCCAAGTCAACCGAATTTCATTAAATTACATATACTTTTTTTTAAGATGTACATTTAGGAGGTAATTAATAACATATGGTTTCCTCCTATTCTTAATGTATAATCACTTTATCATGATGGCTTAAGGGGATCAAATTTGGTGAAGTTGCCCAAGGAAACCTAATTTCATTAAATTACGTATACTTTTTTTTTAAAATGTACATTTAGGAGGTAATTAATAACATATGATGCATGACATGACCTAGTCCACCTCATCCAAAATTCAAATCTCCTACTCTTGAGCCAACCTTTCCAAAGACTAGTAATTAGTTTGTTAGCCTATGCACCAAAAATATTCAATTGATTAACTAAGAATATGTATTTATGGACATTCCTAGGTTATTAGAAATCATTTGGAATTCATGAAATCACACATAAGAGTAATGCTATTTAGTAGGAATATAGAGGCACATATTTGTATTACATGTACACTATTTAATTAGATATCTTCATTAGCATCTTTGTGCTTAGGGAATGACAACAATCTTGTTTGATAATTATAAGTGCTTGGCTGGTGACTAAGATACTTGTCTAGGTCTTCTCCTCTTGTATTTAAAAAAATATTGTTATGCTTTTTGGCATAAAACTTTGTCACAAATGGGTCAAGACACATATGCATATAGATCCCTACAAGTTACATTAGAATTAGACTAGGTTGCATTGGAAAGACTAGGTCATACGATGAAACCTTGTTCAAGACCTTGAATAATGTGGACTATGTGGGTGTAGCCCTCTTATGTGACATAAGTTTATAAAGAGAAAATATGGTATGATATCATGATATGAATTTTATGATCATCCCTTAAGAATGAGATGCAGTTTGAAATTCTACCTTTCAGAAAACAAATAATTGTTAATGTGATGTGAAATCTGGTTTTCTAGCCAAATTTTGATGAACTATTTTTCTATGCTAATTATTGCTTACTTTCAATCTCCTAACAATAATTAATTGATAGTACACTTTTCATTAAATTACATATCCTATTTTTAAAAATGTACATTTATGAGGTAATTAATAACACCTATGTGGGGCTTTTTTTGTCCATGCAGACTTGTGGACCTTTGGCCTTTGAAATGCTTTGGATTGAGACCTTTCTAGATTAATAATTTTAGGAAATTTGAGGGACTTACTGGGATATGCTAATGTATCCTAGTCTAGTTCAATGGCTATTTTATAATCCTTAACAAAGATGTGATATTTAAGTCCCATGAAGGAGGTGATCAATTCATCATTATGGAAGATGCTGAATAGTGTGTGATTTTGTTGATCCACATATAGTGATGCAAAAAGGAGGTGAACGGTTAATTTTCATGATGGGGTTGATGAAAGGGTTGGTATAGGATCAAAAAAATGGTTGGTGGTGAGAGCGATAGGTCAATGAAAGGATTGATAGTAGTAATTTTCTTAGCGGAATGATGAGATGAATTTGTTTTAATATGGGGAGAAGTTGCTCTAGTGCTCATGTGAACTTAGCATCCTTATTCTTCTTATTTAGAGATTTATAGATCCAATACCTTAGAATCCTTGGTTTTCACAAATATGGATGCGTTCAAGGATTCCTTGTTCATGAATTCCTAATCCTTCTCTTTGATATTTCATGAATTGACACATTTAATTTGCAATGGGATATTTTTACTTTGAAAGAAATATGCAAATGTATCATTAGATGGTTAGGTAATATTAGGCTTTCCAAAGTATCTATCACTAAGAAAATACCATTAGGTAAAGGTTTTTGGGTACCTAAAATGGGTGGACTTTCTCATGGTTTTTGGGTACCTTTACGAAACAAGATCTTGTTTCATAGTAAATAAGATCCTGTTTCATGGTAAATGGGATCTCGTTTTGTAGCAAGTGAGATCTTGTTTTATGATTCTTAGCTTGGGATCCCACCACATAACAAGATCCCATTTTGAATTTAGGCTTGAGATACCAAAGCATAACGGGATCCCGTTTCATTTTGTCTAATTTTAGTTTTTTTTTCTAAGTTTGAAACTTCCATTAGAAGTTGACTTATCTTCTTGCATTTACCCAGTGAGTATGATTGATTTTGGGTCATAAAATGTTGGTGATGTGTCCCCCTTGAATATTTTAGCTAAATCTCTAGCAATAAATTATGTTCTAGGTGTAGACACTGAAAAATGAATAATACATTCTCATCTTATCATTTCATCATTATCCTTATCATTTCTTCTATCAATATTAATTAAATATTTTTAATTATTTAATTAAGCAAACATTTTCCTCTTTTCATCCATAATAATTAATTATTTATCTTAATCTTTTTATCATATCTACACTAATTGAATAATTATTTAGTTATTTAATTAATTCATCTCTTATTATTTTCTCTTCAACATTAATTAACATTAAATTCAATTTATCTTTGGTCCTCTATAATTAAATAATTTTTAAAAAGTATTTAATTATCTAACACTCTTTTATATAAATTAAAAATAATTAAATTAAATTAAATATTTTCTTCTAAAATAAATAAATTAATACTAATTTATTTATTCAACTATCATTTTGAATCCTCTAATATTTCCCTCCTTTATCAAATTCAAATTATAGGGCTTACCCTATCTTGAATTTTCCCATCCATTGATCTTACAAATTAATCTTCACCATTGATTAAATGTTAAGTGAACTATTTAAATAAGAATCTTTTATTTCATTCATATCCCCTAGCACTTTTATTATCAAAGATATTTCTACCACTCAAGTATTCAAGTGTTAAAGCATTATCAAGATTTCAATCATTATCAAACATTTTTTAGAATTTAGATTTTTAAAGGGTGTGAAGTTGCAAGCTATGGACGATGGCTTCCTAATATTTTAGTAGGTGTTCCTAATAAATTTTTAGGAGTTTATAATAATGCACAAGCTTCAATTTTTCTTGAATCTAATGGTCTAGTGATTATATTTAACTACAAAGAATCTTAAACCCAACTTTATAATTACATCTAAATAATTATTAGTAGTAATTAAAAAATGAAAGATTAACAACATCTAGTAGCAAAATTTTAGGAATTGAGTGGGGAAAAATTTCAACCCCACCTCAAAACTATCCTCTTAAATAGAAAGTTTAACAAGTAGGGACTCCTATTTTCTTGTACAAGATTATAGTTTATCTTGTTGTATACTTTTATTTTTCTTATAAGACTCCTTCCTTCACAAAAATAGTTTTTGTAGTGGCACCATGGGACTCCTTTTATTGGAGTAGGGATGAAAGTTTATTTAACCCACTTCCTAAATTTCTGCTACCAAATGCTATTTATCTATTTTATGAATTTCTACCAATAATTCTTTAGATTTAGCTATATAGTTGTAGATGTTATTCTACATTTTACACTCTGTATTGCCATCAAAATATTCATAAGATCTTAATTTCTTAAAATCTTGGAGCTTAAAGTTTTAAGCTTGTTCGTTATTATAAAACTCGTAAGATCTCATGTTTATAAACGCTTTTGAAATTTATCAACAACACCTATTGAGATATTTAAAGAAGTTCCTCCATAAAATTGCAACCTTAACCACCCTTTAAATAATGTTGTATCTTGATAAATCTTATATTGTCATTAAAAAATTTATATACAGTACAATTCCTTAAAAATAGATTGACATTTTATGAAGTTTACATACTTTTAATCTTAAAATAATTACAAGTTGTGACTACTAAGTTAACATTAAGTGGAAAGATAACATTCAATAACACATGTATATATAATTCTTGTAAAAAAAATAAATAACAATCATTAAGTCTTCTACATTTGAGTTTTTATCCCTAACTCAATAATCAATCCTCAATCTATCTTCTAATCAATCCTCAATCTATCTTACATGAACTGCTTAAAATGACAATTGAAATTGAGTAAAATACCTCAGAAATCTCATATACTTTATAACTTAATACAATAACAATAATTTGTACGATAAAATTAATTATTAAAAAATTACTTAAATCTCATATCTTTGCCACCATTTAAAGACACAAACTACCTAAAACACAAAATACTGTGAAGGAAAAGGAAAGCAGGTAGAAGTTTGAATTTCCTACTCATCCTGTCTACGGCGTGCAGTAGATGCGGAGAAAGAAATACAATATATGAAGAGAAAGAAAAGGAACTTTTTGTCTTGCAATGCTCTTGTTTCCACGACATTCACTACAAAGACTTCTGAATTCAATGCGTGACTGAAGGGCAGTTCTACACCGTGGAAGAAAATTCTTCGGTACAAAACGGCAAAGCTACTTGAGACGCAGGGGACGAGTTGAAAGGCAGAGGAGGATTACTTACATCATCACCATTTCCTTCCAACATTTGAACTACCCTGCTCATGCTCGGTCGATCTGTTGAGGTGTACTGAATGCACCATAGTCCTACTTTGACCAGTCTTATTGCTTTCTCCTTCTCTTCACATTTTATTTCTGCTTTATCACTTCCTCTCAACCTCCTCTCCAACTGCCCATTCTCCATCAATTTGAATGCCCACTCTGGAAAATACACTTCACTAGATCGGCTTACTTGCACATCAAAATTCTTCCTTCCTCCAGCCATTTCCAATAATACCATTCCAAAACTGTAAACGTCTGATTTGTCCGTCACAGACCCAATATTTCTATTCCACACCTCTGGCGCAACATACCCTGGCGTCCCTCTCGTTGCAGTCATTGATATGTGATCATCTCCCCTGCCACACAATTTTGCTAGACCAAAATCAGCTATTTTCGGTGTGAAATCCTTATCTAACAATATATTGTGGGGTTTAATGTCAAAATGAACTATACGTCGCTGACAATCTTGGTGTAGATATGCGATTCCGCGGGCTGTGCCCAAAGCAATTGAATAAAGCTTGTCTCCATTTAGAATTCCTCCTCTCTTTTCTCCGCCAAATATGAACTTCTCCAGAGATCCATTCGCCATGTACTCATATATGAGCGCGCTTCTAAATTGATCAAAACAATACCCGATGAGGCGGACCAGATGAACATGGTGGATCCTTCCAATGGTTGTAACTTCGTTCATAAACTGAGTTTCACTGTGCCTCGACTGATCAAGTATTTTGACGGCCACCAAATCACCTCGGGATAGCTTTCCTTTATAGACCACACCGAAACCTCCTTCCCCCAATTTATCTGCGAAGTTGCTGGTGATCTTCTTCAGTTGAGAGTAGGGATATCTACTGGGCATTTCATCGGCATAATCATCAAGAAATTGCTCCACTTTCGTAAGAGAAGGTTCCATCGCCATGCGAAGCTGGAGCTCCTTCGACGCCGATGATCTTTTGCGACGAAAACCCACAAGCAGTATCGCACCCATGAATAAAACACCGCTTCCAATGGCCGCACCTGAAATTAGATAGAAGGTTTTGGATCTCAGACATATAATTTATACTGACATCACTGAAATATGAAGATACAGATTAGAGCTAACGGCACTCACCTAGAACAACGGTTTTCTTGGACTTTCCTGCAACTAATATGTCAAAACGATTATTTAGAATAAGCAAATTCAATGTTCTTTACATATAGAGTTTGCATATTGACTTCTGTAATTCGATTTCAAGAAACTGGATTAGGAGTCTTACCAGTGGAGCATTGTGAATAGGACATAGCATCGCAGTAGCAGAAAGATGAGGTTTTGAGATAAGCACAATTTATGTGATCTGCCTTGTAACATGGATACTCACAATCTTTGATTGGATTCCATGTTATATTAACCCCTTTCTCAATAATCTGAGGCGGAAGTTTTCTCGATTTCAAGTCAGTTTCATTCACGGCAATCCTGAAGTCCGATGCACAAAACGTACTCAAGTCTGAAAGACTGATATTATAGTATTGATATCCATTACACATGAAATCAGTCAAGCCCGTTGGAAGCGGCTCTCCATATCCAGGACCATTGCATGTTTTTGCCAGTGTCATATTTGTGTATCCATCTACAATATGGAATTGCTGCTTGACACTCCATAATTAATCATAGACACTCTCTGATAAACCGCATGCATCTTGCTCAAATTGCTTGTATAATATCATCATGGTGGGGTAAGAATATGCTACCTCTACTTTCTGGGGTTCCAGTATGTAGTATTGGTAGCTACCGATAGTAATTAGAGGCATCTTGGTTGCATTATCACACTCCAGCTGAAGCGCAGGGTCACCGCAGCCGCTGCCCTTTCCTCCAAATGGATAACCCAAACTGTAATCCCCACAGCTGAAAACTTCACACGCTCCACTACAGTGAAAGGCCAACCATGATAATGAAATTGCGACAAAGAAGAGGAAGTGGCTTAAACGCAGAGCGTGGGGTTGGAGAAGAGTGAGAACCATCTGAAGTGTTTCCATATTCATGCGAAAGAAAGATGGGCAGTGAGAAGCAGGGGAACATCAAAACGAAGGTAATACCAAGAAAAGAAGTGGGAGAAAGTAGGTAGAAAGAGAGATCAGACACGACAACAACGGGGACGGTAGTCCGCGACTCCGAAGTGAAGAATACTAATTTGACCTCTTTTACTTGTAGAACTCAAATAGTTCGATAAGAGTAAGTGCAGTTTCGTTGCTATTGTAGGCAGGCGCACTGTGGTGAAAGTGAAAACGGGGATTGGGTAGAGTTAATTTCCTAACTCTTTACGCGTTGACGTTTCGAACACACCAAATCACGTTGAATTTATGTGTTTTTTAAAGTTTTCTAAACAAATACTAAACATTTATTATATTGTCTTGAAAATACATTTGGTACCAATAAACCTACTACGCAAAGGGTTTTAAATCATATTCGCGAGTTTGAGCATGCAACTTCTGAAAAAGTCGTTGGAGTATGGCCAAGGAAATTGATCGAAGAGATCTTTATCACAATAGCGTAGGAAATCGGGATCCTAACAAGGTTAAGGTATACGAAGTGGTAATTATTTTCTAAAATTATATTTATAGGTTTCATGGGTACGTTGATAGTTTTTTTTTTTTAAAAATAAAAAATTATTTTAATAATATTTTTTATTTATTTGTAAATTGAGGGTTGAATCTTTGTAGAGAGATGTGTAAGATTTACAAAAGTATGATATCAACACAATAAGAAAGTACATTACATTAAAGATCATAAGATTTTATTCAATACAATAATTTTTTTATTTATATTATATAATTACGTGAACCAAATAGATATTTAGGATTTTCTTATAAAATTTTCACAGATGCTCCTATTGATTATGTAGGAGAAAGGACCCAATAGCTACCCATGTTTCAATAACTATTTACCTCTTGCACACCTAACTTTTGCATTATAACCAACACAAAACTTTTAAAAGTCTAGTAAAATTTCTCACATGCACTAATACATGTTCTCTTGTGGATGTGTAGTTGACCATCAAGTGTGGTCAAAATACATGCAATTTCATTTCTAGTATAAGCCAAGTTTCCCCAAAATACACGCCCACTTGTATAGGGTGCAAACTTCAAATAATTTATATATATACACATCCTCATGCATAATTATTGGTGCCTAATCAAGCTCCAATCAACTTAATGGGTTGTCAAATGTACATTCTCCCATACTTGCTCTCACATCCACATGAGTCAAATCCATTTATTATAAGTACATGCACAAATAATAAATGGTGTAAGGGTCCCCTACCAAACATCAAGCGAAATAAAATTCATAATTCATCGTGTCATCGTAAAATTTATACAAAGATCATAAGTACAAATTCAGATGATTAAATACAAGTTAAATTCATTCAATTTCAAACTCGACAACTCAACAACTCAACAACCAAATTCAATGCATACGTTTTTCAAATTCGAATCAATCATAAGAGGGAAATTATGCAACATCGTATCCACAAGGCAATATGTTAGGGAATGAGGGAGGGAGGGATGGAGAGAGAGAGAGAGGGAGAAGGGAGATAAAGATAATTAGAGGGAAGTAAAGATAGAGAGATAAAGAGAAGTAGAGAGGGAATAAGGAGGGCAGGGAGAGAAGTGAGATAAAGAGGTGTAGAGAGAGTGGTAGGGAGTGATAGATGGAGTGGTAGGTAGAGAGGGATTAGGGAGATAGAGAGTAGAGAGGGAAGGGAGGGGAGAGGTATGGATAGAGAGATTGGGAGGTGAAAGAGAGGTGATACAAAGAGTAATGGAGAGAGTGGTAGGTAGTGATGGATGGAGAGGTAGGTAGAGTGGGAGAAGGGAGATCATAGATAACTAGAGAGGGAGGTAGAGGTAGTGAGGGAGTGAGAGGTGAGATAGAGAGAAATAGAGAGAGTTTTGGAGAGAGAGGTAGGAAGATAGAGGGAGAGAGGAGATAAAGATAAGTAGAGAGGGAAGGAGAGTTAGCGAGAGAGGAGAGATAGAGAGAAGTAGAGAGGGGATGAGGGAGGGAGAGGTAGGGAGGGAGAGAAAGGTGAGATAGAGAGGTATAGAGAGAGAGAGTGGTAGGGTGTTATGGACGAAAAGGTAGGTAGAGATAGAGATTGGGAGATAGAGAGTAGGTAGGGAAGAAGAGAGGGAGAGAAGTATGGAGGGAGAGAGAGGGAGGTGAGATAGAGAGAAATAAAGAGAGTGGTAGGGAGTGATGGAGGGAGAGGTAGGTAGATAGAGAGAGAGGGGAGATAGAGAGAAGTAGAGAGGGAAGGAGGGAGGTAGTGAGAGAGAAGTGAGATAGAGAGAATTAGAGGACGAAAGAGAGAGAGAGCTCGAGTTCTTGAGCTCAAGGGAGAGAGTTAGATAAAGGGATGGAGATAGTGAAAGAAGTTTGGAGTGTAATGGATTAAAAATGAGTTAGATAAAGAGAGAAATAATACAACTTCCTGATTACTGAAATTTGACCTCCTGATTACTAAAATTTGACTAAGTCTGAGATGTGTAAGATCTTCCAAAAACTAAAATTTCCATTATAACTCCTAGAGATTTGAAACCACTCTCAAACATCTTGAATATATATACATAAAATATAACTTTAAGTATAAGAAAGTAAATGTCCATATGTAAATGTTTATTTCATGTATATAGTTTCCCTCAAACATAACAAGAAGAAAGAGAAAAAAAGAGAAAAAAATCAATGTACGCCAAAATGCGAGCGTGTTATAATGCACTCGAATTTTTTCAATGCATTCAAATAACACAAGCATGTTATAATGCAAATTTGTTTTGTCTTGCTTTGGGAACCCCCAAGCCTTTGGTTTGGATTTTCTTTGGATTTCCAACCCAAAGGCTTGGAGGTCTTTCCCAACATCCAAAGACGTGATTTTGCATATTTTACAAAATTTCACATAATCTTGTTCATGCTAACCGTCAGGTTTGCATGTGTTGAACAAGGTTGAGTAAATCAATGTAAATTATTTTCACATTTTGACAATTTTAAGCCTTTGATCTTTAATTTATTTTGCTTGTGTCTATTTTTTGACAAAAACCATTGTTTGGTATTTTTTTCTTTAAAATTAACCGTTCATTGAAACTTCAAATAAATTACATTTTTAGAAACTAGACTCCATTTTACACATATTAAACAAAAAAAAAATGATTTGTAATTAGTTTTCAAAATTTGTAGGGGTAGCACGGCCAAAATTTTGTTTTCTGAGATGTGTCCACTTTGAAAATTAGTAAAAAAAACAAATATTCATTAAAAAATTATTAGAAAAATCGGGCATAAACTACATGTTAGCTATTTTTTTACTGAAGTGATTTGAAAATACCAAAAAAAAGTTAACCTTTTGAGGGAGCCACAAAAGTCGCTATGTTATATGTTTTTGATAAAAAAAACACCAATTTTTGTGGCTCCTTCTTTTCAACCCCTTAATATATACCATTTTCAATAAAAATTAGTAGTTTAGAAAGAAGAATCAGAGAAAGTTACACTCCTTATTTATATTGCATCTAAATTTTTTGAGTGTAACTTTAACCTCAATTCTCATCCAAGGTCAGTATTTCCTGATTTCAAAAAAAAGTGGCCACTTAAGACCCCTTTATGGCCCCCCATCTTTTTGCACTTACCCTCATACCATACCCCAATCATGGCACTCATACCATGTCTCATGGAATATTATCTTGAATCATTTGTTTCTTTCATAGATAGCTCACAAGTATGCCACATCACATTTACGTGCAATTTCACATGTACACAAAACAATAGCAAGGATGCTCTTCCCAATTAGGTGTGTTTGTCCTCACACGAAGGATGGTCTTCCCAATGGGTGCACTTGCCCTCATACAAAGGATTCTCTTCCTAATGGGTGCAAATTTCCTCAAACAAGACCACATAATTTACAACATAAGGCTCACACAATGGGGTTTACAAGGATGGATATTCCTGAGTACGATAGCGAATTAGTAAAGATGATCCCCGAGGCCCTTCTCTAAAGACTCCTCCATACAGATAAGAACAATCATAGAACAAGGGGAAGAATGGATTAATTACCATCCCATACTGGTCCCATTTACAACCCCTTTCAAAATAATTCCCCAACACATCTACTCCCCTATACGACCTACCAGGGAACCCCCCAGAATATGGCAGTTTACAAATGTCACATTGCACCACACATGCTGGAATAATTTTCAAAGAAGGAGAGAACCTCAAACTGAGTAACATAGGATCATAAACCAAAATTTCAATAAAAAGTCCAAAAAGGAGCTATAAATTCAAGAGAGGAGCAAAATAAAGATCAATTGTACCTACATTGCAACATTTCAATCTTAATTCAAAAATGAAATTTAAACAAGTCCTTGAGGAAAATCGGACTATAACAACCTTCAAATGGCTAAATAGCCTAATAAGATAACTATAAAATTCTGCATTGTTGGCGCGTAATAAAACGTCAATAAAAAATTACCAATTTTTCCTCTTTTTTTTCAACAATAAAGTCTGCACATTGTGAGCACCATGTGACTTGATAAGCCACCTAAGGGAAGGAGGGGAATGGTGGTTATCTAACCACATAAGTGTAATAGCATGCAATAACTAGGGGTCCCTGACCACATACATATGAATAATTGGTGGTACTTGACCACATAATTA
Organism: Sequoia sempervirens; assembly: GCA_007258455.2. Taxonomy (NCBI): domain Eukaryota; kingdom Viridiplantae; phylum Streptophyta; class Pinopsida; order Cupressales; family Cupressaceae; genus Sequoia; species Sequoia sempervirens. The sequence continues at coordinate 279,509,675 of VDFB02281492.1, read as the reverse complement.
TGTATCACTAGTGGTCCCTGACCACATGAATATGAATAACTGGTGGTCCCTAACCACATAAATATGAATCTCTTGTGGTCCATGTAATTCCATACTTTACCCATGGTTTATAAACATCAAGGAAGATGTTTGCACTATGAACCAACAAGTGTGGCTCTCATATGTGGGGGAGTAGGCCATGATCATCATCCATGAAAGGATTACAATGACTCGACATAGATTCTTTATCAAAATTAGGGACAACTCCCTAAGCTCGTAATTTTTGGATGGGTGAACATGTGCCTCTCAACCTCTTGTTTACACTAGCTGGCATCTCATTCCCATAAGGGGGAAAACCAAACATTAGGATTACACATTTAAAATACAAATAATATTAACACAAAGGAATACATCACATTTCATTTAATAAAAACACTTACACACTTATCACGTTTACATAAAATCACAACTAGCTAGCTTACATAAAGGCCATCACAAAGGGTACACATAGGGGACTGTACTAGACATCCACCACCCTTATCCCAAGTCAGATACCCTATATCTTATACTTGGGGCACAAGACATATACTAGTTTCCACATATAAAATCACATTAACTATTAAGAATTTTATCATTCCATTCCATATGAGTCAAATATGCACAACATACACTTACTTTTACAACTTGGTCTATCCACAAAATACCACAATACACAACCTAAGCACCATTATAGGGTATTCACATACACCGAGAATACAAAATAACTTATATTTTCTTTATTTTTTCCAATTTTCATCTGTTAAAGCAACAAACCATTTCTTTGCACATAACTAAATCACAAAATAGGCTATTCTACAAAATGACATACACATTCATGATAAAACATCTTCTCTTTACTTGAGGAGCACTTGAGAATCCCTTTGGTGGATCCGACATGGAAGTCAAATGACTTCCCTGAACCAACATAAATATTTAACACATGTTTAGGATTGAATTAAAAATTAAAATCAAGTTAAAATTATTAAATATAATTCTAAAATTAATCAAAATACCCCATATGGGTTGTCGACTTGCACTGATGTCAACACAAAACAAAATTGATCAAAAGAATGTGTCCATGTGGTCATCATCTACACCAAACAATTTGATTGTTAAAACATTACAATTTTTTTGATATGTATATTCATTAAAAACACACACGCTTAAAAATTGTTATAAATTCAACATGTACACATATATTTATACATGTGTCGAATGATCAGTAGGGTGATGCTCAATAGTAAGAAAATCAACATATGAATTGATATCATTAGATGCTCTGCATCCACCTGAAATGGATGTAGCTTGATCAGTTCCATAACATAATTGATGACAACTCATAAATACATGCGATGTCAACATAGTTGGAGTGGTACTAGGACCATCTCCATCTAACGCTCCTTCATGGTCTCACCCTCTAACCCCAACTGCCATTTCAGAAGTCTAGTTGTCAAGGTTAGCCATGAGTGCACTCAAATATCCTAGTGTGAATACTACCACATGATGCTATATGGGTACAACAATGACAGTAGAAGGAGGATCTATGAGAGATTGAGTAGGCATAGGTCATTTGGGATCAACCCATTGTTGACTTTCTCTTTGTGCATATTTGTCCTTGATGTCAAAACTGATAATATGGCACTTTGGTCTTGGCATATTCATTGGTTCATTTCTGGCACTTTGGTATTGAATACATGGCATATTTAGATGGATTCACTTGGTATTGGTATTCAATTGGTTCAGTGGACAATATTTTGTTTATATTCAGATTTGATGTATTTGTGTTACTGATGTTTTGGCTACATGTGCAAATGAAAGGTTTCTATGTTGATCACAGGGTCATGGTGTTGCCTATTTGGTTTAGTGTTAACTCTTACAGGTGATTGTGAAGGTATATTATTGATTCAGTCAAGTCTTTGACATTTAGTTTCAATGTCTTTATACATTTGGTGAATACATTTATTCACATATACATGATAGTATTGAGCTTCGGTTTTGCACCATGAACATAGCACGAATTCACACTTCATTGTGACTTAGCACTACATGCTTTACATACTCAGGTTTCATTGTTACATTGATTATTCATATACACATGGTATTCATGCTTTATTTATAAATGCTAACACAACATTATTGAGCATTGTTGATTACATGGGTTTGGTATACACATAGTGCTTATGCTTATTCATAATGCTAACACTTAAGCATTATCAAGCACTTTGACTACTTAGCATATTTTATAGTGTTATCGGGTGCTTTCATAAAGCACTAAAACTAACACTATATCTTTCAGGCTCATAGCTTATAAAAGATACATCGACCTTGGTAGTCGATCACACATGTTATCAAGCAATATTATTATACTTGGTCTTTGATTGATTATCAAGCATGTAGAGACAATATTTTGATTAGTTACTCAGCAATGACATGGACAGTGATTTGGCTTTGTCTAGCGACATCATTATTGTTGTGTTGATTTTAGTTGACATGGACAGTAGGAACTCACGTGGACAATGAGTGGCAAATTATGTGGAATTATCATGTCAGTTTTGGGTCAAATCTCAAAATCATTATGTTTTATTTTGAATGGACTCCAAAGTTTATTCATTTGCATTGAGGATTCAATAAGCTTGAATAAAATTAGGGTAAAGCAAATGAAAATGGTTTTAGTTCATTGTGTAAGCTTACCCTAACCCATTGTCATTAGCAAACACTTACAGAGCTACTATGCACGTTTGATTGTCATGGCATTCCATCACCATGAGACCTCATTTCTTTGAGGCATTTTTTCAAAGAGTTCACTGCCTTGTCTATGCTAACACATTTTTCATACATTTCTATCAAAGCATTTTATCAAAAAGTTCATTTCCTTTCTACTATGGCTAAAAGCCTAAAACAGGTACTTTTGAACAAGCTATGGATGCTTGGAAAAAATCTATCATAGCATAATAGTAAGCAATAGCATAGACAAGGCAATGAACTGTTTGAAAAAAAAGCCTCAAAGAAATGTGGTCTCATGGTGATGGAATGCCATGACAAGAAAATTGCTATGGATTTTCATGGCATTCCATCACCATCAGACCACATTTCTTTGAGGCATTTTTTCAAACAGTTCATTGCCTTGTCTATCCTACCACATTCTTCATACATGTTTACCAAAGAATTTTATCAAACAGTTCACCTCCTTGCTACTATGGCTAAAATCCTAAAATAGGTGCTTCCAAACAAGCTATGGATGCTTGGAAAAAATCTATCAAAGCATAATAATAAGCAATAGCATAGACAAGGTAGCGAACTATTTGAAAAAAATCCTCAAAGAAATGTGGTCTCAATGGTGATGGAATGCCATGAAAATCCATAGCAATTTTCTTGTCATGGAATTCATCATGCCATTCCATCACCATGAAACCGCATTTCTTTGAGGCATTTTTTCAAATAGTCCATTGCCTTGTCTATGCTACCACATTTTTCATACTTGTCTACCAAAGCATTTTATCAAACAATTCACTGCCTTGCTGCTATGGCTAAAAGCCTAAAACAAGAACTTTCGAACAAGCTATGGATGCTTGGAAAAAATCTATCAAAGCATAGTAGTAAGCAACAAGCTATGGTCTCATGATTTTTTTTCATGTGACAATCAACATGATTTTATTCACATTTTTTTGCAGGTTATAACACATTTTTTTTGGCAATTTTGTTGTTTTAAATGGCATTCAAGTTTATGGTGTTTTTGTTGTTTATATGATGATATTTTATATTCTAATCCTAATTCATCCTTCTAGGTTGCATAGATATATATATATATACATGTTTTTTGTACCAACAAACCCAAAACGAACTGAACCCCCCTCCAAAAAAATTTGGCCAAACTGGCGAACCGAACCCCCGAACCTGAACCTCAAAACCTATTCCATAACTCTTCATTTTTCCTGCACAAACTTAATTTACCACTAAATTATGTTGCCCCTTGACTTTACCCACATTTACTCCCTCAAACCTCTCTTTTTCATTCAAAACCCCTGTTTTCCCAACTAGGGCTTGTCATGCCATAACATACTTTTGACCTCCCCTGTCCTTGCAGACCTTTTGAACACATCAAACTCCACAATCTCACCCTATTTCCAACCTATTCTAACTTATTTTCAAGCAATTTCTTCTTTTCACGTCTTCTAGCCTTTCTTTTAAGGGGCCTCAATTTTGAATTTTCAACAGGGGTAACATTAGTAATCTCTTCTAATGTTATTTTATTATTCCTACTCTCTATCCTACTTACATTAGGCCCATTTCACCAAGACACAACCTGAACAATAGGTGGAATGGCCTATTTGGGTGAGAAAGAGGACCATGCCTAGTGTGAACATGCCTATTCAGACGTGTTGGAATAGTCCATTTGGTCACACGAGTTGCAGAATGAAAGTTGCACCACTTTGCAACTTTCCACTACTTCCATTTGACACTTTTTCCATCAACTGAAATATGGACACCACAGGAAAACCACTCTAAGATAGCAAAAATTGAGAGATGTTATTGTAGAGGATCCCAACACGATCCCATGGGATCAATTGAGAAGTTTCTAAGGGTCACGGTGTCTGAGTAACCTTATGCTGAAGTTTGCAGCCATTTTTCCCTTTGGACCCTTAAGGGTCGATCCGGTTGAATGTAGCTCAGAGCGATTTTGCATGTTTGGGTGCAAAAGAGGACCATGCCTAGCATAAAAATTCTTATTCATATGCATTAGAACAATCTATTTGGTCACACAAGTTGCAAAATGAAAGTTGCACCACTTTGCAACTTTCCACTGCTTCCATTTGACACTTTTTTCATCAACTGAAAACTAGACACCATAGGAAAACCACTATAAGATAATGAAAAAAAGAGATGTTATTATAGAGGGGCCCAACGTGATCCCATCAGATCATAAGAAAAGTTTCTAAGCATCACGGTGTTCGAGTAACCTCATGCTGAAGTTTGCAACTATTTTGCCCTTTGGACCCATAAGGAATCTATCTGGTTGGACGTAGATCGAAGCGATTCCGCTTGTTTGGGTGGGAAAGAGGACCATTCCTAGCGTAAAAATTCCTATTTAGACATGTTGGAATAGTCTGTTTGGTCACACGAGTTGCAAAACGAAAGTTGCACCACTTTGTAACTTTCCACTGCTTCCATTTGACACTTTTTTCATAAACTAAAATCTAGAAACCACGAAAAACCACTCTGAGATAACAAAAATTGAGAGATATTATTGTAGACAGGCTCAACATGATCCCATGGGATCAGATGATAAGTTTCTAAGCATCACGGTATCCGAGTAACCTCATGCTGAAGTTTGCTGCCATTTTGCCCTTTGGACCCTTAAGGGATCGATCCGGTTGAACATAGCACAGAGTGATTCCACGTGTTTGGGTGAAAAAGAGGACCATTCCTATTGTAAAAATTCCTATTCAGACACATTGGAACAGTTTGTTTGGTCACATGAGTTGCAGAACGAAAGTTGCACCACTTTACAACTTTCCACTGCTTCCATTTGACACTTTTTTATCAACTAAAAATTGGACACCATAGGAAAACCACTCTGAGATAATGAAAACTAAGAGGTTATTTTAGAGGGGTCCAACATGATCCTATTAGATCAGACGATAATTTTCTAAGCATCACGGTGTTCGAGTAACCTCATGTTGAAGTTTGCAGCCATTTTTCACCTTGGACCCTTAAGGGATTGATCTGGTTGAACGTAGCTCGGAGTGATTCCACATGTTTGAGTGTAAAAGAGGACCATTCCTAGTATAAATATGCCTATTTAGACTCATTGAAACAATTCATTTGGTCATATGAGTTGCAAAACGAAAGTTGCACCACTTTGCAACTTTCCATTGCTTCCATTTGACACTTTTTTCATCAATTAAAAAATAGACACCACGGGAAAACCACTCTGAGATAACGAAAATTGAGAGAGGTTATTGTAGAGGGGCCCAATGTGATCCCATGAGATTAGACGATAATTGTATAAGCATCATGGTGTTTGAGTAACTTCATGCTGAAGTTTGCAGCCATTTTTCTCTTTGGACCCAATCCGGTTGAATGTAGCTCAGAGCGATTCCATGTGTTTGGGTGTGAAAGAGGACCATGCATAACGTAAAAATGCCTATTCAAATGTTTTGGAATAGTCCATTTGGTCACACGAGTTGTAGAATGAAAGTTGCACCACCTTGCAACTTTCCACTGCTTCTATTTGACACTTTTTCCATCAACTAAAAACTAGACACCATGGGAAAACCACTCCGAGATAATGAAAAATTAGCGAGGTTATTGTAGAGGGTCCTAACATGATCCCATAGGATTAGGTGAGAATTTTATAAGCATCATGGTGTCTAAGTAACTTCATGCTGAAGTTCACAGCCATTTTTCCCTTTTGACCCTTAAGGGATCGATTCGGTTGAACAAAGGGTCTATACTCTAAAATTTTCCAAATCCTACCAACTCTTGGGGCAGAAATTCTAAGGTGTCAAAACTTCAAAATCCACAATCAGATCTTAGTTATACCACCATACAATGGGTAAACCACGAAACCCTCTATTGTAGCCTAAACCCTAGGGGTTTATTAAAAATGATACTTCCAAAGCTAACCACAACCTAAAAATTACTCAAAAAAGTTTGTGATACCCTACACAAGCTCAAAAAATCATAAAATAATTTTTCCCTACACAAAAACACTATTTGAGTCTTCAAAACCACCATTCTTCTTAAAGAAAACTCACTTTTACACACAGGGGTTTCACACCCATCTCACTTTTAGACCTCCCCAACACTAACACATCATTCCCACACCTTAATAATTTTAGTGCAGACCCATTCCTCAAGTTATAGAGGCTACAAAAAGAGGAATGGGTCAAAAATCTATTTTTATTGACTCAAAACCTTCAAATGTACAAGTTCGGGTCGGTTTTAGTAAATTGATGATATTCTACTCCTTATTTTCCTTGACAAACAAAACCTACTGAATGGTGCTCCTGCACCAATCATACATTGACCTTCTTGTCCCTCCTAAAGTTTGGACCACATCCATTACCTCCACATAAAGCTTGGCATCCTTGGTTTTCTTGGTTCCCATGCCTTGATATGGTTATGCAAATGAAAATGAAGCAAAGTAATCATCTCCTTCTTCGCTGGCTAGAATAATGCATGCTTAATGTTTTGATACATGATATCAACTCTCTCATCTAGTCTCATGGTTGAATACCAAAATCTAGTATGGTGGACCTCTAGAGTTTCAGTCATCTTTCTTCCTCTTCCACCAAATGCTAGCCTGATCCACATGTCTACCAGCCTAATTGACTTTGTTTTTGAAAGCTGAAGTTTCTCCTAAGTCACCAGTGTTGCTTTGTATGCCTTTTCAGACTAGTTCATTGCTATAGATCATCTCTCGAATTTAATCATTTGTACCACATGTGGTTGATGTGCTTTGAATCCTTGCATCTAAAGGAAATTTCCTCAACATAAATATTGCTAGGGAATTTCAATGTTACCATTGTAGTTGGTATTAAAGTCGGTACCTGCTACATTGAAAATTATCCTTATATAAGAATTCCCTCCATCTTGTTGGCTTGTAACACTCTTGATGGTGGCTACATGAAATATGATTCCAATTCCTCTTCTACATTAGAGGGAACTCATATATTCTTGTTCTAACTCTTCTGAATTATCAAAATCAAAATCACTAGCTTCCATATTCAAAAATTCCCAACCACCATCTTCAATAAATTGGCCACCAGTTCAAGTTCATTCTTCTTTCATAATACTTTATATCCATGGAGTTCATCCATTCCTTCATGCCATCAAGTGAAGATTGAGGAATGGTGTCAATGCGGAGTACATCCCGCTTGTCTTTCAAAATAATAGCCATATCAAATGCCTTTGTCCCAAGTCATACTCTCTCAAGGTTAAAAATCATGCATTGACCTTCTTTCCCCTCTTAAATTTTGGACCACATACATTACCTCCACATAAAAATTGACATCCTTGGTCTTCTTGGTTCCCATGCCTTGATATGGTTATGCAAATGAAAATGAAGCAAAGTAATCACCTCCTTCTCTGCTGGCTGGAAGAATGCATGCTTAATGTTTTGATACATGATATCAACTCTCTCTTCTACTCTCATGGTTGAATATCAAAATCCAGTATGGTGGGCCTCCAGAGTTCCAATCATCTTTCTTCCTCTTCCACCAAATGCTGGCTTGATCCACACATCTACCAGCCTAATTGGCTTTGTTTTTTGAAAGCTGAAGTTTCTCCTAAGTCACCAATGTAGCTCTCTTTTCCTTTTCAAAATCTTTCATTGCTACAAATTTTCTTTGGAATTTAATCATCTATACCACATGGTTGATGTGCTTTGAATCCTAGCATCTAAAGGAAACTTCCTTTACATAAATATTGCTAGGGAATTTTAATGTTGCCATTGTAGTTGGTATTAAAGTTGGTACCTGCAACATGAAGAGTGATTCTAATTCTTCTTCTACATTAGAGGGTTCATATACTTGATTTAAATCTTCTGAATTATCAAAATCAAAATCACTAGCTTCCATATTCAAAAATTCCTAGCCAACATATTCAATAAATTTATTTGGATCATTAGTAATAGTCTTCAAAATTGGCTGCTAGTACAAGTTCATTCTGCTTTCATAATACTTTATAACCATGGATTTTAGCCATTCCTTGATGCCATCAAGTGAATATTGAGGAATAAAAGTAGAGGCTTTGAAAGGAACTCCATGAAAACCAAGTTCTCTAAATGGTACATATCATACTCTAGTTCAAAATATTTTAGATGAGGTTGCTCCCATAGCTCTCTTACTCGCTTGACAAATTCTTGAAACTCTATTGTTTTTATTTTTCTTGTCCCTCTCTTGTTGTTCTTCCTCAATTTCATCAATATCATACATTGACAGGTTCTTTCCCCTCCTAAATTTTGGAACACATCCATTACCTCCACATAAACCTAGACATCCTTGGTCTTCTTGGTTCCCATGCCTTGATATGCTTATGCAAATGAAAATGAAGCAAAGTAATCATCTCCTTCTCTATTGGTTGGAAGAATGCATGCTTAATGTTTTGATACATGATATCAACTCTCTCTTCTACTCTCATGGTTAAATACCAAAATCTAGTATGGTGGGCCTCTAGAGTTCTAGTCATCTTTCTTCCTCTTCCACCAAATGCTAGCCCAATCCAAATGTCTGCCAACCTAATTGACTTTGTTTTTGAAAGCTGAATGGTGCATGAGCACCCACACCTCACCCTCAATTTGTGATTGATTGATGGTAAATTGGGAGGACAGTTGGTAAATGTTAGTATGTTGAGGTCTTTTTGTCTTGAATAAGGTCTAATAGACCAATCTTTTATGTACTTTGGGAATTAGTAGGTTAGGGTGGACAAATGTGCAAAAGCACTCTTGAATTAAATAATTGTTGATATTTCCATAAAGAAAAATTATGTAAAAATTAGGTGGGAGTGCAGAGAAAGAGTCTAAAATTCATGTTATAAGGGTGTCTAAGTGGTCCTAGGCCTTTAGAATAATAAATTTGCATGATAAATCTTATTAAGCAAAACCATTGTTAAATACAAGTATTTGTAGGCTTCATAAGGGTTTGGTGGTTCAAAGGTAGTTATGGGAATTGAAGGGAGATTATTCTCATTTGAAATGTATTAAAAACATCATTCAATTCTGAATGGGGGTTCAGTCAATAGTTTTTTTGAAAATTGGTGCTCTTCACAACGCCTAAAACTATGGAATTTCAACATTTTTCTGAGTTTTTTAGTTTCTTTTCTTTGTGTACGGCCCAATACAGGAATATTATGAATATAAATTCATGAAACATTGTGTTGGAAGGTCTTAACCTAGATTTCAATCTATTTTGATACACCTTTGGTTGTTTTAGTGAAAGGAAAATCCATTTCTCTTTATTCAGCCTGTACAGACCAGCAGGGTTTGAGTTTACTTTAATTTTTGTGATGGAGCCCTTCCTCCTATTGTGGTGAATTGTGACTCGGAGGAAAGGTTTAAATTTTTTTTTTTCAAGTTTCCTTAACTCTTTTAATAATGGTAAGGTGTTTATAGGGCTGGTGATGTTGTTCTAGGCTGAGAATATGAGATTTTGGCTTGAAATGGAGGAAGCAAAGTGATGTTTTTGAGATCTACTAAGTCTAAAGACTAGGTGAAGGTTTATTATTTGTGTGAAGACCCTAAAAAATTTGTGATGCTTTGGTGAGGTTTGGAAGGCCTTGGAGTTGTGAGATGATAAAAACCCTAGGTATTTGTTAGGAAATTGAGGGTTTTAAGAAATTATGGCTTAAAGGTTGAGTGCTTTTCTAAAACCTATGGAATTGGGAGTTTTGTGACCTATTTGATGAATTTCCAAGAGATTGTGGGGTTAGAATAATTTTAAAGGGTAGTTTGTTTGTAAAATAGGGCTAATTTTGTGGCCTTTTTGTAGGGTAGTTTGAAGGATCTCCAATAAATTGCAAAGAAAACTTGTATGTCTGGCTTGGGAATGGTGTTGTGGGTTTGAGTATATTCTATATTGATGATGAGATGGTCCTTGAGAGGCATTCTCTAAAATTTAAGCCATATTGTTGAGTTTGGAAGCCTTTTTGTTGGTAGTTGTTCCAAGATGGCCAAATGAAATGACAAAGGAGGTTGATTTAGTGAAATCTGATTTGTTTGAGTCTTCTCCACCTTGACTCTACATCACTAAAGTTTCTCCTAAGTCACTAGTGTATCTCTCTCTACCTTTTCAGACTCTTTCATTGCTACAAATCGGCTCTAGGATTTAATCATTTGTACCACATGGTTGATGTGCTTTGAATCCTTGCATCTAAAGGAAATTTCATCAACATAAATACTACTACTCTCTAAAGGTTAACAATCTCAATCTCACTAATAGTACATTTACAACCATATTCAAAGATTTTCCTTCAAAAGGCTAGAAATTCAAATATTGACTTAAATAGCCTTGAAGAGGCTTTAAATAGCCTTTACAAATGATTCTACATCTTTCCAATCATGCCTAATTGTTATTTTTGTAACTAACATGACTTATTACATTATAAATCAATTGTGGATGTGTTATGACCTTATTCAATTGACAAAACTCAAAACACAAAACTAACTTAAAAGATTTCCGTGAACCAAATTTGCTCAATAACCTTGGTGCCCCTACACCAATTTCATTATTTCAGTAAATGTCATTACAAGTAAATCTCATTACAACGCCTTAGGTAATTTGTTCTCACATATATTTTACAATTTCACTCATACATTCGAGATTCTCTTATAATGTCTACATCATAGGTTCTCATTTAGAGGTTAACTTCAAATGAGAAACTTGAGATTCCCTCACAAAGCTTTACACACTCTTTTATCAGCTTGGAAGAATAAAAGTGATTGTCAAAGATCATCAAAATATAAGGATGTTGCATTTTTCTTTTTGAAGTTATACTTTGATGAAACTCCAAAATCAGCACATTTTATGCAGAAGAAATTGTAATCAATTTTACTAGTTTTGTTATAAGGTAGGCAGAAATAAAAGGAGCCAAAATAGTAAACAAAATGGAAATTAAAGTAGAGAGTTATATGGAATGAACACAAATAGGCATGGCAGTCTCTCAACTTAGTCAGTCATGGTCATACATCTTCACTAGGAGTTCCAAGATACCTATTGCACACAACACCTCTCATGAATAGAATATCTTGAAATTCGAGATGCTCTTATAATGTCTACATCATAGGTGCTCATGATAAAGTTAACTTGAAATGGAATAACTTGGGAATTTACCTCATAAACAGCACACACTTTTTTAATGGCTGAAAATCATAATTGAAATTTGTCAAGATCATCAAAATAGGGATGTTGCATTGCTTTTATGCCTGAGATTCTCTTGGATGGCTCATAAATCTGCATTTGTTGTAAGGGGACACGATTCAATGTTTACCGAGTTACTTACAGATATGCAAAGTAAAGTAAGACATGATAGCATTGGCATCAAACAAATTAACGTGGATACAAGTATAAATTAATAAGAACCATTGTGCATATACTTACAAATTAATCCAATGAACCATCCAGATCTTCTCTACTCTTTATTG
>VDFB02281492.1:279485068-279497415 GCA_007258455.2 Sequoia sempervirens | reverse complement strand
TTAATCTCAACCATTTTCAAAATAAATTAGTAGTTTAGAAAGTAGACTTAGAGTACTTTGATCCTTGTTTTTGTTCCATCTCAAAATTTTGAGTGTAGTTATCCCTCAATTTCACATCCAAGGTTAGTATTTCTTTATTTTAGAGAAAATGTGGCCACTTAAGCCCCCTTTTTGGTAACCATCTTGGTGCCCTTACCCACATATAAATTTATACATTTTAATATCTTAAAATTGAATCACCTAGAATATTTTATAATCATATTTTCATAGCCAAAACTCATAAATATCTGGATAACTTACAAAGACGCACACAAAAATGCTAGAAACCCTTATAATATTTTGCGTCCTTATTAATTTTTATCTTGCACAAAGGTCATTCAAAAGAAATTTTTTTAGTTAAATACTAGTAAATATAACAATAACATGTAGAATTAACTAAATTTAAACTTCCTATTTTATTTTATTCTATCTATTTAATAGTTTTTTCATCTCAATCAACATACTTCATTAACCAATTCCAAACAAATTAAAATAAAATAATAAATTCAAGAGACACCTACAACCTATGAAGACGACATCCACTAGTAGTAAATCAACAATTATGTATTTACAATTATTTTTTCACATTCACACCTACAAAGTCATCAATTTTTAATAAAATATACATAAGAATTTGGATATATCAAACAAGGTTTTGATCCTTGATCGTATACATTTAACCCATAAAATGTCTCTACATAAGGATTTTTTCCATAGTTTGATTACTAGAATGAAGATATTTGAATACAACCTTAAATGATTTATAATGAACACAATTTATTTAATTTTCATACATTAAATCTTGCATGCAGTTTAATTTAGATTTCAAATACTCATGGTCTATGGGGAAATGAAAATATATCATTATTGTAAGAAGCTTTTGCAATTTCAGAGAGAACTTTAAACATACCCCAATAGGAAATAGAAAATCGAACAAGAACTTGACTCATAAAAAATAGGCATGACCTATGATGAGAATTTGTATGACTTGTCCTTTAAACAACAAAGAAAAAGGAAATTCATTGACTCTGAATGTATCTAATCTAACCTAGAGACATTGGAATAGCCTCTTCCCCAGCAGAGTCGCTAATCTATTGGTTATTTTTAATGAACCAAGCTTGTCTCACCAGTTATCTATGAATTTTCCAAATTCAATTTTCAATAACTATGAGAGATTGGCGAATGAACAGGTGAAAGCTTGCTAGGATTTCCCTCTTCACTTTGTGCTCTGCAAAACCTAGGAGGGTGATCCCTACAAGTATTCTCAGATACTCTTGTGCCAATTATCATATATATTGTAATTCTAATAGATAATTATCCTTTAATTACTTAACAGATGAAAACCTTATAGATTTGGCTAATCCTCATGGCAACATCTTAGTAAAGCATGAGAAAATGTTGTAAATTTAGCTCAACATACATTCACACATAAAATGGATATTGAAATTGATTTTGAATGTAGTTGCTATGAAAGATCTAGGAAACTGTAACATAACATGACCAGTGCCTTATATCCTAGGGTGGAGAATTCTAAACCACGTAATTGAAAACATCTAACAACATTACTCTTATCATAACAAAGCTTATCAATTGATGCCTTACACCATTAATATCAAAAACTTAGCCAACAATTCTTAATTATCCATGCTTACGTTCACATAAACCTTTATATCCATGTTAATAAAAATTTAACTCATTCTTTGAACAAGCATAGTAACAATGAATAAACATTCAAGGAAAGACAAGAAGATGAATGTAAGTAATCTTTGATTCTTTTATATTCATAATCTATGCAAAGTATACAACATTTGGAGAATGTTGGCCTTGAATATTTTTCCATATATATTTCAAAATATGATAGTAATGTTATCAAATTCACTATTACAAGACTCACAACCTCATAAAACCTAGAAAAGACTCAAAATTCTATTATCTAGACCTGGTTGCAAAAATTCTCTAAGATTAGTTTGCTAACCACCTTGTAAATTGGCCTTGAATTCCATTTTATAAGAATAAGAGAGCAAAACAAGCCTTGGCCCAAATGTACACATGTCATATTTTGATTTGGCATTCACATTTACATTCAAAAGGTAGTTATATTTTCCCAAACTTGAGGGAGATGTTCACATAAGACAAAAACCATTTCTCATTTGTTGATGAAGATTCTCCCACCTTCCAAAAGGCTATTAGTTGGTGCTGATTATTCTTTCCACAAGCTACACATCCTTTTCCACATGCCTTCAAAACTTGAGGATGAAAAGCATAAAATAAAGAAATAATAATACACTAGAGCATTCCCATGTCTATAGTCCATGTCATCAATTTTGAATTGGAGAAAGTACAATATTTGAATGTTGACATATCAAAGGCCTAATATATATTGGTTCCAAGCCATGTATTGTACTTCTCTTATTGTAACCTTCATTGTTGCAGACATAAGATCAAAATTTTAGTCACCATTCATAACTATAGAAACCTATAGGTCCAAGATGTCAACATATTTGGACTTCTAGAGCTCAAATTCTTCCTCAGAAGGCCAATAAAATCCCATAATTTCATCTACCTTTTTTTCTGTATGGGTTGTATTTGATCACCACTTGGTTTTCCTCTTTGTCAAACTCCTCAAGGAAGATTCATGTGTGGGTAAGCTTATCCATACTGCTCTTTAACATCTCCACATCCACTCCATCATAGATTAGCTAGGCCTAAGTTGTTATTCCTTTACTTGCTTGGTACTTCCATTCTTATAGAAGTTTGACTTGAACACCATTTTTATTTAGAATATTTGGGAGTAAGCTGAAACTCCACTCATCAAACCTTCTTACCAACTCCCTAATCTTCATTTCCATGGGTTCAATCTACTCTCGAAAATCCTTAATTACATTCACAAGCTTAAGGTTTGGAACAATGTTGGAATGCTTATTTGCATCAATATGTTGACCCAATGGCCATATCTCTCAATATTTGTGCCCTAGGGATCCATCTATCCATCAATGGGATGGAAACTTATTTATCCCTATCAAAGCTTCTTATTGCATTAAACATAGAGGAGTAGTTTGAATGAATGCTAAGTAGCCTCCTCTCGATCCCTTTATTTAGGTGTTCTATCACCACAGTCATAATTTTCATGTTATTCAAATGAATTAATTCAGATCTTGTTGTTGAAACCTCTCATCATAACTCTTGAGTTTCTCTATCAACTCTTCCCTAGTGATTTCCTCTATTTGAGATGTATATGAAGTATCTAGAGCTGACTGTACAATTGGCACATCCTCAGAGCTAGGAAGCACAACCTCAATTTGGATTGGAGGTGGAAAAATAATTGGAGAAGGTGGAGTTTGATCCTGTGGGGATGAGGGAGGCCAAATTGTAGCTTGTGATGACCCTAGTTGCATTTTCTAAAAATTCTCCTTCCACAATACAATTTGCAATCTCATTTATATTATCTTCTATTGTCCCACATTATATTTTGCCACTATGTCATTATATTTTGTTCTAAACTTGTCCCTCTCTTCAGTTAAGGACTCAATTGTTGCTTTGGTAAATTGAGCTACATTGACATTTAGAGTAGCTACTTCTACAACTAATATGCATGATACCCTTTTAATAACTATCCCTCCTTTGACTCCAGTAGCTAGTTCTGCAACTTCTGGCTTCTTTGTGCTTGGGGCTAAGGCCCAAATGGCCAATATGTCCCATTGAGAACTAAAGGCCGATCCTTGTAAGGCCAAAGTAACTTCCTCTTTTGTGTTGAAAATGGGATAATCATGTCTTCTAACTATATCAAATGCAATGGTTGATGCCAAATCCCATTCTAGTAATAACAATATAATGTGCTCTTCCTAACAAGTTCTTTGCCCTCAATTGTAGTGATGTTTAGATACTTGGTCCTCATATCATTGCAGCCCTCAACCTCCATAATTGTCTTTGGTAACTCAGGGCTCTTTCTTCTTTCATTTGTACATTCATCACATAATCATCGTTCATTTCCCTCCATAAATATTCCTAAAATGCTTGTGTTTTTACAAAGGCATCATCATTTGGATGAATCTCTCACAAGCTTTAGCTCTAATATCCTTTGAACTATTTATTCCACTCAAGTTATCCTTTCTCAGTCTAAGACTCAAAGTTTGAGGCATTATGTCTCTTTGAGGGGATAGCATACCTTTCCTTATTTCATCTTCTGTACAACAACAATTTCTTCATCAGATTCATCAGTAGGGTAATCAACAAGGTCAACTGGCTCAACCCTCTACCTTTTTATTGGTGGCTCCTTAGGATGAGATGGTCCTCTAGGAGGGGAATCCAACTCAATTATTTGTGGGGTGGAATAATGTGGTGTTGACAATGGTGGTAGTTGTTGCTTGGGAGAAGGTGCCTTGACTCCTCTGATTGTGTAGGAGTGTCAATGGTTAATTGTTTCTTTACAATGCACTTTCTACTTGCATAGATGTGCACCTTCTTGGGAAGCTAATAAGCTGGATTTTCTTCTATCATGGGGGATTTTCCCTTGTCATGCTCTTCAATGACCACAACTTTACCCTTATCTTGCTACACTCTTAAATCCTCTTTTAAATTTGCAACAACTCTATCAAAATTCTGCACAACTTTTTCTATCCTCAAAATTACATTCTCAATATCATACAAGGCTATAAATTGAGGGTCTTTCACCCTCTTTTCTCTTTCCAAATTCTAAAAAAAATCCATTTTCTCATCCTATCCTCCTATGTATGAAAATAAAAAAAATTCCTAATAATGTCTTCAAGGAATAAAAATGTATGAACAAACTTCCCTCCTTTTATTCTATCCAATAACCAAACAATAAAACCCTCTAGTTCATTGCTCCTATATTCTCAATATTTCATTATATAGAGCTTGAGATGGTCAATGATTTTCTTCCATTCATTGGTTATCATAACAAAATATGAGAATACTATGTAGGCAGGGAAGAATGTTCCTTTCCTCATCTCAAACAAATAATTATCTTCAACATCAACCAACTGCCACATTACCTCAAGGAAACCAACCCTCAGTGGCACATCCCTAAGGAGTACATGGGGTGTTTGTCTTGTTCCATATACTCTGATAATTGTGCAAACTTGATAAGGGATTACATCTCCAAAAAAAAAATTAATTTTTAAATTAGGCCTCCTTCCCATTGGCCTCGAGAAATCATGTAAGGGTGATCCCACAATATTGGTTTACAATTTATGGCCAAACTAGACATTGAACTAATTTTTTTAACTAAATATTCACTTTCAGTCACCTATATCAACTAAACCGTGAGGAATTTGAAGATGATGTGAACTAGTGATTTGTGACATTTTGTCTATAGATTCTAAATATATATTTTAAATATTTTTTGAATCAAATTGCATTTCTTTTTCCATCTCCTTCGAAAACTAGTTTTTATTAATAAACACCATTTTTAAAGAGTGATGCTCACCATAAACAATATAACTTTTTCTATGAAGGATAAAATTCTAAGTTTTTCAAATTTAGCTTTATAACTACGATATATAAAAAGTCCATTTGGTTTCATAGTGTTTTATTAAATTTTTTTCTTAATGAGGTTTTGAAGTCAAACCAATTACAATTTAGACATAGGTGGACCATAAACAACAAAATTTTTTTTGTATGTATTGAAATTATTATTATTTTTTACTAGATCAAGGATATCAATACCTAGCTAGAACATATTTTTAAATTTTTTTTGATAACCTACTATTTTTCCACGTGCAAAATAGAGAGCTTGATTTTCGATGAAAAACCTATGTTTAATCAAACTAAAAAAAATACATAATAAAACCAAAATATATTAAAATTATATTTGATGGATATCTTGTTTTGAGGACTACCATCATCTAGTTGGGTATGTGAAGTTTATGTTACCTATTTTAGCTACCAGCTCAAACAAGTAGACTTGTTTATGTTTTACAAAGTGAAATAAAAAGGTACATTATACTTTGCTATGTTATATCCATGTGCATAAAGGAATTATCAAAAGAATAAATTATTATATTGTGCAAGTGCATACAATAGATAAGAGAGTTAACAAATTTTGCATAAATTTAATCTTTATTGATAAACATAAATGTATGGTGTCCCACACAAGCCATGAGACTAACTATTTGAATGCAAATAAAGGAAAAGACTATACATTTATAGATACATGAAAGAAAGGATGCATATATAAAGAGAGGGAATCCATCATTGCCTCAATGACGAATCCCAATTGATTTTTTTTACATCTGTTGCTGCCCCTCTTGCTTTTTCAACTCTCTTTTCTCCAATGCTCTAGAAGGTTGCTCAAGTACTTCGGAAATTCCTACATGTGTGAGAGAGATTTTGTTAGAGCAATGAAAGATCACCAATAAATATATATGAAAAATCCATAAACATATAGCCCTAATCCTCATAAGCATCAAAATAGTTTGCATACCACAAATTTCCAAGAAATCATAAAGGCTATCATAAAGATATATCATGCTCTATTTTTATCTAACATGTTTGCTCATTGTGTAGGTATAGGTGAAACCTTTGTTGCTATTTTGTTTCATTTGATCATAGCATGTGGAGTGAAATGAGCTCCCACAAGGGTTGAGCCCAAAATGCTTCCATCTTGTTTCATTAGGGAGGGATAGTCACATTTTGGTTTCACCAATGAAATCCTTGAAAACAAGTTTCATAATCATGGTGATATTGATAAAAGATAGACAACTTATTAATGAAGGTTCTCTCCTATTAATAAGGGAGCTCCGTTATCAACATAAACATGATACAAAATCTAGTCAATGAAGGTTCCATGATGTTGTGAATTGAGAGCAATGGTTTTTGTGTAAAGAGGAAACAATAGTGAAGCTAAGTTGTAGAGATATCTCATTGTAAATGCAAGGGATAGTTCATAAAGGGTCACAATTACAAAAAGCATGTTTTCCTAGTTGACAGTCTTACAAATTGTTGCAATAGTAATAAGAATAATGAAGTGCATTCATGATCATCATTGCATACAATAGGAGGACAACCCAGCTATGTGAGGCATCTAATCAACATGTCTAAACAGTCCTTAGTGGACATGATGTACAAGATCATGAGGATCCACAGTATTAGTAGTCACCAAGTTATAAGAGGAGAAGAGAAATAAATGCAATGTGAAAAATAGGGACATTGATGCAACATAATGCCTTGAAGACCTTACATTTAATAGTGGAGACATATGTTGTAAGTTCAACTTGACCATATAAAAGCATGATCAGATTTTTAAATTAATGAATGCAAAATCATATAGATGGTTTCATTTCCAATATCAATGCACATTGTTACTGTTACAATGAATATAAAATACAAGGTATTTTGAGCTGTAATGGCATCATGTCCTATTCGGATGGGGAGAGGTTACTATATTGCTTGGAACAATTACTTTTTGTTTTTGCACAAAATTATTTTTTGTTCTATGTTTTCAGAAAGTTAAATGAACAACCCGTGGCAACCAATATGACAGTGACAAAGTACTTACAAATGCTATGAAGGGTTATGAGAGTTGGAGATTATCATATATAGTTAGTAAGTTCACAAGAATGCAAGTAGATGCAAGGACAATTAATAATCACGAGTAACAGTGAGATATGACAGATACAGTGGCCATAAATCCTATAAGAGGACACAATCAATAATAGAAGAATCTAGTGTTCTATAAGATGCCCTATAACGAAGATACTAATGGCAGTTTAGTTTTCCAAAGGCCTTGTTTGTTCAAATGAAGTTAAAGAGAGGGTTTTATGCTTCCATATTGTTGTTCAAAATACAAAGCTATGGCTACAAGTCGAGCTTGGATAAATCTCATGAAGGTCACCTAGAATGAGAATGACCATTCAAGCAAGGAAAGCAAACAAAATAGAGGAGGGGTAGTGTTCAAGAAGGAATGGAAAAGATGTAAAGATTCTTTGAGTTATACTCATACTATGCAATGGCATTGAATCATTTTGTAAACCATTTTTTCCTTCGTGGGGCGGCATTTTCTTGTGGAATAGTTGAATAAGATAGATTTTGTTTTAGTCATCCACCCTGTCATGAAATTTCATTCATATTATGATCTTGGGTGATCCCACAATACTGGTTTACAATTTTTGGCCAAATTGTCACACTTAACTAATTTTTTCTAACTAAATCATCACTTTCGGGCACCTATAGTGGCTAAACCATGAGGAATTTGAAGATGAAAACTACTGATTTGTGACATTTTGTTTGTAGATTCTAAATATATTTTTTTCAAAATTTTTGGAATCATATTGCACTTCTTTTCCATCTCCTTCGAAAACTAGTTTTTTTCAATAAACATCATTTTTAAGGAGTGATGTTCATCGTATACAATATAACTTTTTTTTCCATAAAGGATAAAATTCTATTTTTTTCAAATTTAGATTTGTAACTACAATATCTAGCACTTTAATTTGGTTTCATCTAGTGTTTTATTGAATATTTTTTCTTTAATCAAGTTTCGAAGTCAAACCAATTACAATTCAGACATAAGCAGACTAAATCACATAAAAAAAAATTTGTATGTATCGAAATTCATTTTTTTTTTGTTGGATCAAAGGATTCAATATCTAGTGCATTGATATTTTTCAAAAAAAATGATAATCACTTTATTTTTCCACATGCGGAATGAGAGCTTGATTTTGATGAAAAAACCTACATTAAGCAAGAAATAAAAATAAATATAATAATAAAATAAATTTATTTAAAATTATACTTTTGGGAAGCTTATAATAAAGGACTACATACTTACAAAAAATAGAATTTTAAAATGAATTCATTGGAAATCCCCAAAAGGTAAAATCGAAAGTGGTTTTTTATCAGCATTTTGATAGGTGTAAAGGAGACTCCGTTATAGGTATGGTTTAAAACTAGCAGGGTTCTATCCAAGGGGGTTTGATCTAAGGTGGCTTGATAAAACCCTCTTCAATTGGAATCATTTAAATGGAGCTTTTCAAGGCTTAAATCATTATATTTTCTAAAAATATGTGATTTAAGCAAAAATTAGGATCTCCCAAAAATTGTAAACCGGTATTGTGGGATCGCCCTCTTGCATGATCTTATCATAGCAAAGGGGATTAAGACACTTTCGGTCACTATTACATGGCACCATAAAGAAAATAAAGATACCCATTTTTTTAAATCAACAGAAAATAGATGAAATTGCAGCCATGATAGAAAGGAGTTTCTTCTATATTTTCTACAGAAACATATAACAAAATGCTAAGTAAAATATAGAAGAATTTTTGAGAATGACAAAGCAAAGCAAGATTTAAAACATATTTTCATCTTCCTACAAACAAGCTCAAGTTCGAGCATTTTTCTCTATGGGAAATGGAATAGAATGAAAGAATATGCTTGCAGAAAGCTCACCAAGAGATTTTTCATGAAGTTTTGCATAGAAATAGATATTGGAAAATCCCTCTAAGATGCTAGAATCTGCCATGGATGAGTCTCCAAAAACCATAGGTTGATGGGCATGAAGGCTCCAGAAAAATCGAATGCAAAATTAGATGCATTCTTTTGTTTTGCACGGGTTTTGTTTGCTACGGTTTTTTACCCTAATGAATGCCGACAGGAGGAAGGTATTTTTACCTTATGTTTTAAAAACATTTGCAATTAACTAATACCCCGTGCCATTTTCATTTCTAATGAACGTAATGTTCCCCTTCATATACCCTATGTTTAGGAGTCCTTTGGACTTAGATCCTTTTGCTTTTGATTTCCTACATGGTCGAACCTTGTATTTATTTTTGCATTAATTTGAAATGTAAAGCATTTGATTTAAGTGATATTGCTCTAAATCACTTAGTCAAAATTTCTATTTTAAATGCAAAAATAAGGTGTATTATGCCATAAAAAGTACTAAAGGGATTATAGTTGAGTCTTTATGCCTTTGCAAACAAACCAAAGGTATGAGTCAAAATAGTTTGGAGACATGGTTGAATAATAATGACTTGTGCCAAGCATGTGGAAAGTATGTGGGTTGTATTTGACTGGGTTTTTGGAGGGATGAGAGCATCTAGGAGTAGTTTCTTGTGCTTTTATTGTGGGTAAGGTCATGGCTTGACTTTTTCTTCACTTTGGAAACATTTTGGAGAGGTTTTGGGGGCTATTTTTAGGGTTTTTTGGTTATACACGACCAAGAAGCTTCTAGAAGTATATGTGTGGGGAAGACTTAAAAAAAAAGCATAATTAACTCTAAACATGAGTTTTGAAGAGAGTTCTTTCTTCTTTCAACATTCATTGTAGCTTATTTTGGAGCTCTTTCAAGCAAAAGGCAACATTGTAACTCTTTTACAAACTTGTATAACAGTTCATACCTCGATGATTAATGGAGATAAGCAGTTTGACCTTCTCATTTTTCTATTTCGTTGTATGCATTTGGATGATTTGATGCAACTACTTGTGAATTTTATCATTCCTAGTTTTGTGTCTCATTAGTAGCATCTTTAAATAGAAAGTATATGCAATTGCAAGTGTTTCAATTTGTGAAAAAATTCTTTCCTTCTAGAAGTATGCATTGTAGCCTTCCTACAAAATACTGATGCAAAACATATCAATATTGAGTTGTGTTCATCAAGCTTATAGTTGAGAACTTGTGTATGTAAACTATGTTTATAGGTCTTAGTGTTTTGGTGCATCACCTTTTGTTTCAATTTTTAGTTTATTTTAAATTTATGTTTTCTTTCTTCCCCTTTTCCTATGAAAATTATTAGTTTAGTTTAGGTGATTACCAATTAGGAGCTAGCCTTATCTAGAGGTCCACTCCAATTTTAGGTGACCCACAGCCTAGGAGTGTTCCCATGTTACTCCAAAATGTTAATTTTTGCAACTTAGCAAGGGTGTAGTTTTGAGAGTTAATAGTTTTTGACACACTTGGTGGGACTGTCGAATCGAGAAAGTTTTAGAAATTACATGTTTTTATTGGTTTTGATATGTAACCAGTAGATTTCAAACCTTTCAAAGGGTGATGAACAACATATTTGGTGACTCTATGAGTGGAAGAAGCAAAGAACCAGTGTGTTACCAATTTTATGAGAAGAATACAAACCAGAAGCTCAAGTTCATCTAAGTAATTGTAGATATCCTAGCCCAAAAGACAAGGTAGAATAGCAAAAAGAGCTCCTCTTTCATCAAGGAAGATAGTTTCAACTCCACCTGTAGTGAGAGATACAAATCCTTCTATGAGGAAACAAATTTTGGTTCCACCAATGGCAGTTCCAAGGAATCAAGTCTTTATTACTTTTAATGGAGGTAGCCCGCTAAATTTAGCCCAACATGATGATATTCCCATGGCTTCCCTCAAAAGTATCCCATATTTCATAGTTGGGGATCAAACCACAGCAGTTGAGCACATCAAAGATGTAGCAAATCTGTGTTCAGTGCACCACATAGTAGCAAAAAATGTTGCTCTGAGGCTACTAGCAACATCTTTTAAAGGGAAGGAACATCAATGATTCATAGGTTTAATAGTTAACTCCATTAGAACATGGTATGAACTAGGTGAAGCATTATGCAAACAGTTTGAGAATAAGTTTGACAACTTGTCATTAGTCGAGTAGATTACCACCATTAAGAGAGTTCCTCATGAATGGATGATAGACTTTAACTTCCGTTTCCAAAGGACATAGGACAAAATTCCAAAAAACACAAGGCCTCCAGCTAAGTATGCATTTCTATACTTTTAAGGAGATTTAAATAGTGAAATTGTTGTTATGATACAATCAATGGGTGGAAACACATTGCCATTAGCTTATGACATAGTTGTAAAGGCTAAAAATAACCTGATACAAGCTAGAAGAATTGCTACTAGACCTCCTATGCCCATATTCCCTGACATACAACCTCCTATGACCTTTCCAACACCTCAAATAGCCCCTTTACCAGCTGTTGTTAGCCAATAAATTATTGTTCCAAGTCCATCTCAAGAATTACATGAGATTAAAAGCAATCAACAAAATATTGAAAGTATACTTAAGCTTTTGGAAACGATCTAGTGAGCATTAAGAAGCAACAGTTCCAAGGTTTTAAGCCCTATCAACCTCAAAATCAAGGTCAAAGTCAGCCATACCAAGCTAATAGACAGCCATATCAGGGAAACTATCAAGGTGCAAGGAAAAATTTCAATCCAAGGCCTTTCCAACCATACAATCTGAATCCAATCAGTTCAGCTAAGGACCTTGTACATGTTCAAAATAACCTTGCAGCTGAATGTGATCGGTGCTTTCCTTGCAACCAACCCCATAACCAAGCTGCGTGTTTAAATGGGG
>VDFB02281492.1:279470206-279484968 GCA_007258455.2 Sequoia sempervirens | reverse complement strand
AATAGTAAGCAACAAGCTATGGTCTCATGATTTTTTTTCGTGTGAAAATCAACATGATTTTATTCACATTTTTTTGCAGGTTATAACACATTTTTTTTGGCAATTTTGTTGTTTTAAATCACATTCAAGTTTATGGTGTTTTTGTTGTTTATATGATGATATTTTATATTCTAATCCTAATTCATGCTTCTAGGTTGCATATATATATATATATTACATGTTTTTTGTACCAACGAACCCAAAACAAACTGAACCCCCCTCCAAAAATTTTTGGCCAAATTGGTGAACTGAACCCCTGAACCTGAACCTCAAAACCTATTCTATAACTCTTCATTTTTCCTCCACAGACTTAATTGACCACCAAATTATGTTGCCCCTTGACTTTACCCGCGTTTACTCCCTCAAACCTCTCTTTTTCATTCAAAACCCCTATTTTCCCAACTAGGGCATGTCATGCCATAACATACTTTCGACCTCCCCTGTCCTTGGAGACCTTTTGAACACATCAAACTCCACAATCTCACCCCATTTCCAACCTATTCTAACTTATTTTCAAGCAATTTCTTCTTTTCACCTCTTCTAGCCTTGCTTTTAACGGGCCTCAATTTTAAATTTTCAACAGGGGAAACGTTAGTAATCTCTTCCAATGCCCTTACTAATGTTATTTTCCTATTCCTAATCCCTATCCTACTTACATTATCCCCATATCACCAAGACATAGCCTAAACAATAGGTGGAATGGCCTATTTCAACATACTACACTCAAACCCTTAAGGGATTGATCTGGTTGAACGTAGCTCAGAGCAATTCTGCATGTTTGCGTGAGAAAGAGGACCATGCCTAGCGTGAACATGCCTATTTAGATGTCTTGGAATAGTCCATTTGGTCACACGAGTTGCAAAAAAAAAGTTGCATCACTTTACAACTTTCCACTGCTTCCATTTGACACTTTTTCCATCAATTGAAATATGGAAACCACGGGAAAACCACTTTGAGATAACAAAAACCGAGAGAGGTTATTGTAGAGGAGCCCAACATGATCCCATGGGATCAGATGAAAAGTTTCTAAGGGTCACGGTGTCTAAGTAACCTTATGCTGAAGTTTGCAACCATTTTGCCCTTTGGACCCTTAAGGGATTGATTCGGTTGAACGTAGCTCAGAGCGATTCTGCATGTTTGGGTGTAAAAGAGGGCCATGCCTAGCATAAAAATTCCTATTCATATGCATGGAACAATTTTTTTGGTCACACGAGTTGCATAATGAAAGTTGCACCACTTTGCAACTTTCCACTGCTTCCATTTGACACTTTTTTCATCAACTAAGAACTAAACACCATGGGAAAACCACTCTAAGATAATGAAAAATGAGAGAGGTTATTGTAGAGGGGCCCAACATGATCCTATTGGATTAGATGAGAATTTTCTAAGCATCACGGTGTCCGAGTAACCTCATGCTGAAGTTTGCAGCCATTTTGCCCTTTGGACCCATAAGAGATTGATCTGGTTGAACGTAGCTCAGAGCGATTCTACTTGTTTGGGTGTGAAAGAGAACCATTCTTAGCGTAAACATGCCTATTTAGATGCATTAGAACAATTTTTTGGTCACACAAGTTGTAAAATAAAAGTTGCACCACTTTGCAACTTTCCATTGCTTCCATTTGACACTTTTTCTATCAACTGAAATCTGTAAACCACCAAAAAATCACTTCGAGATAATGAAAACTGAGAGAGGTTATTGTAGAGAGGCCTAACATGATCCCATGGGATCATACGATAAGTTTCTAAGCATCACGATGTATGAATAACCTCATGCTGAAATTTGTAGCCATTTTTCCCTTTGGACCCTCAAGGGATCGATCTGGTTGAATATAGCTCAGAGCGATTTCGCGTGTTTGGGTGCAAAAGAGGACCATTCCTAGCGTAAAAATTCCTATTTAGACATGTTGGAACAATTCATTTGGTCACATGAGTTGCAAAACGAAAGTTGCACCACTTTGCAACTTTCCACTACTTCCATTTGACACTTTTTTTATCAACTAAAAACTGGACACCACAAGAAAACCACTCTGAGATAATGAAAAATAAGAGAGGTTATTTTAGAGGGGCCCAACATGATCCTATCGGATTAGACAATAATTTTTTAAGCATCACGGTGTTCAAGTAGCCTCATGCTAAATTTTGCAGCCATTTATCCCCTTGGACCCTTAAGGGATCGATCCGATTGAACATATCTCAGAGCGATTCTGCATGTTTGGGTGTGAAAGAGGACCATTCCTAGCATAAATATGCCTATTCAGACTCATTGGAACAGTCCGTTTGGTCACACGAGTTGCAGAATGAAAGTTGCACCACTTTGCAACTTTTCATTGCTTCCATTTGACACTTTTTCCATCAATTGAAAACTGGACACCACGGGAAAACCACTCCGAGATAATGAAAACTGAGAGAGGTTATTGTAGAGGGGCCCAATGTGATCTCATAAGATTAGACAAGAATTTAATAAGCATCATGCTGTCTGAGTAACTTCATGCTGAATTTTGCAGCCATTTTTCCCTTTGGACCCTTCAGGGATCGATCCGGTTGAACGTAGCTTAGAGCGATTCCACGTATTTGGGTGCAAAAGAGGACCATTCCTAGCGTAAAAATTCCTATTCAGATGTGTTGGAATAGTCCATTTGGTCACACGAGTTGCAGAACAAAAGTTGCACCACCTTGCAACTTTCCACTACTTCCATCTGACACTTTTTCCATCAACTGAAAACTAGACACCATGGAAAAACACTCTGAGATAATGAAAAATGACAGAGGTTATTATAGAGGGGCCTAACATGATCCCATAGGATCAGGCGAGAAGTTTCTAAGCATCATGGTGTCTGAGTAACCTCATGCTGAAGTTTGCAACCATTTTTCCCTTTGGACCCTTAAGGGATTGATCTGGTTGAATAAAAATTCTATACTCTAAATTTTTCCAGACCCTACCAACTCTTGGGGCAGCAATTCTAAGGTGTCAAAATTTCAAAATCCACAATTAAATCTCAGCTATATACCACCATACAATGGGTAAACCACAAAACCCTCTATTGTAGCCTAAACCCTAGGGGTTTATTAAAAATGATACTTCCAAAGCTAACCACAACCTAAAAATTACTCAAACAAGTTTGTGATACCCTACACAATCTCAAACAATCATAAAATAATTTTTCCCTGCACAAAAACACAATTTGACTCTTCAAAACCACCATTTTTCTTAAAGAAAACTCACTTTTACACACACGGGTTTCACACCCATTTCACTTTCAGACCTCCCCAACACTAACACATAATTCCCACACCTTAATAATTTTAGTGCAAACCCATTCCTCAAGTTATAGAGGCTACAGAAAGAGGAATGGGTCAAAAAGCCATTTTTATTGACTCAAAACCTTCAAATGTACAAGTTCGGGTCGGTTTTAGTAAATTGATGATATTCTACTCCTTATTTGCCTTAACGAACAAAACCTACTGAATGGTGCTCCTGCACCAATCATACATTGACCTTCTTGTACCTCCTAAATTTTGGACCACATCCATTACCTCCACATAAAACTTGGCATCCTTGGTCTTCTTGGTTCCCATGCCTTGATATGGTTATGCAAATGAAAATGAAGCAAAGTAATCATCTCCTTCTCCGCTAGCTGGAAGAATGCATGCTTAATGTTTTGATACATGATATCAACTCTCTCATCTAGTCTCATGGTTGAATACCGGAATCTAGTATGGTGGACCTCTAGAGTTCCAGTCATCTTTCTTCCTCTTCCACCAAATGCTAGCCTGATCCACACGTCTGCCAACCTAATTGACTTTGTTTTTGAAAGCTAAAGTTTCTCCTAAGTCACCAATGTTGCTTTGTCTTCCTTTTCAGAATGGTTCATTGCTATAGATCATCTGTGGGATTTAATCATTTGTACCACATGTGGTTGATGTGCTTTGAATCCTTGCATCTAAAGGAAATTTCCTCAACATAAATATTGCTAGGGAATTTCAATGTTGCCATTGTAATTGGTATTAAAGTCAGTACCTGCTACATTGAAAATTATCCTTATATAAGAATTCCCTCCATCTTGTTGGCTTGTAACACTCTTGATGGTGGCTACATGAAATCTGATTCTGATTCCTCTTCTACATTAGAGGGAACTCATATATCCTTGTTCTAACTCTTCTAAATTATCAGAATCAAAATCACTAGCTTCCATATTCAAAAATTCCCAACCACCATCTTCAATAAATTGGTCACCAGTTCAAGTTCATTATGCTTTCATAATACTTTATATCCATGGAGTTCATCCATTCCTTCATGCCATCAAGTGAAGATTGAGGAATGGCATCAATGCGGAGTACATCCTGCTTGAAGTCTTTCAAAATAATAGCCATATCAAATGCCTTTGGCCCAAGTCATACTCTCTCAAGGTTAAAAATCATACATTGACCTTCTTTTCCTTCTTAAAGTTTGGACCACATCCATTACCTCCACATAAAACTCGACATCCTTGGTCTTCTTGGTTCCCATGCCTTGATATGGTTATGCAAATGAAAATGAAGTAAAGTAATCACCTCCTTCTCTACTTGCTGGAAGAATGCATGCTTAATGTTTTGATACACGATATCAACTCTCTCTTCTGCTCTCATGGTTGAATATCGAAATCCAGTATGGTGGGCCTCCAGAGTTCCAGTCATCTTTCTTCCTCTTCCACCAAATGTTGGCTTGATCCACACATCTACCAACCTAATTGGCTTTGTTTTTTGAAAGCTGAAGTTTCTCCTGGGTTGCCAATGTAGCTCTCTTTTCCTTTTCAGACTCTTTCATTTCTACAAATTGTCTTTGGGATTTAATCATCTGTACCACATGGTTGATGTGCTTTTAATCCTAGCATCTAAAGGAAATTTTAATGTTGCCATTGTAGTTGGTATTAAAGTTGGTACCTGCAACATGAAGAGTGATTCTAATTCCTCTTCTACATTAGAGGGTTCATATACTTGATTTGAATCTTCCAAATTATCAAAATCAAAATCAAAATCACTAGCTTCCATATTCAAAAATTCCTACCCAACATATTCAATAAATTTATTTGGATCATCAGTAATAGTCTTCAAAATTGGCTACTAGTACAAGTTCATTCTGCTTTCATAATACTTTATAACCATGGAGTTTAGCCATTCCTTGATTCCATCAAGTGAAGATTGAGGAATGGCGTCAATGCAGAGTACATCTCGCTTGAAGTCTTTGAAAGCAATAGCCATATCAAATTCCTTTTTCCCAAGTCCTACTCTCTCAAGGTTAACAATCTCAATCTCACTAATAGTGATTACTAAGAAAGGTAATTCCACCAACTCTATCAAACATTTTACCATAAGAATAATAAAAGCATAGGCTTTGAAAGGAACTCCATGAAAACCAATCTCTCTAAATGGTACATATCATACTCTAGTTCAAAATATTTTAGATGAGGTTGCTCCCATAGCTCTCTTACTCTCTTGACAAATTCTTGAAACTCTGTATTGATTTTATTTTTCTTGTCCCTCTCTTGTTGTTCTTCCTTAATTTCATCAAGATCATACATTGACCTTCTTTCCCCTCCTAAAGTTTGGACCACATCCATTACCTCCACATAAAACTAGACATCCTTGGTCTTCTTGGTTCCCATGCCTTGATATGCTTATGCAAATGAAAATGAAGCAAAGTAATCATCTCCTTCTTTGTTGGTTGGAAGAATGCATGCTTAATGTTTTGATACATGATATCAACTCTCTCTTCTACTCTCATGGTTCAATACCAAAATCTAGTATGGTGGGCCTCTAGAGTTCCAGTCATCTTTCTTCCTCTTCCACCAAATGCTAGCCCGATCCAAACATTTGCCAACCTAATTGAATTTTTTTTTGAAAGTTGAATGGTGCAGTAGCACCCACACCTCACCCTCATTTTGTGATTGATTGATGGTAAATTGGGAGGATAGTTGGTAAATGTTAGTATGTTGAGGTATTTTTGTCTTGAATAAGGTCTAATAGACCAATCTTTTATGTACTTTGGGAATTAGTAGGTTAGGGTGGACAAATGTGCAAAAGCACTCTTGAATTAAATAATTGTTGATATTTCCATAAAGGAAAATTATGTAAAAAGTAGGTGGGAGTGCAGAGAAAGATTCTAAAAGTCATGTTATAAGGGTGTCTAAGTGGTCCTAGGCCTTTAGAATAATAAATTTGCATGATAAATCTTATTAAGCAAAACCATTGTTAAATACTAGTATTTGTAGGCTTAATAAGGGTTTGGTGGTTCAAAGGTAGTTATGGGCATTGAAGGGAGATGATTCTCATTTTAAATTTATTAAAAACATCATTCAAGCCTAAATGGAGGTTCAATCAATAGTTTTTTTGAAGATTGGTGCTCTTCACAACGCCTAATACTATGGAATTTCAACATTTTTTCTTAGTTTTTTAGTTTATTTTCTCTATGTACGGCCCAATACAAGCATCTTATGAATATAAATTCATGAAAAATTGTGGCAGAATGTCTTAACCTAGATTTCAATCTATTTTGATACACCTTTGGTTGTTTTAGTGAAAGGAAAATCCATTTTTCTTTATTCAGCCTGTACAGACCAATAGGGTCTGAGTTTACTTTAATTTTTGTGATGGAGCCCTTCCTCCTACTATGGTGAATTGAGAATCAGAGGAAATGTTTATAATGTGTTGTTTTCAAGTTTCCTTAACTCTTTTAATAATGGTAAGGCATTTATAGGGCTGGTGGTGTTGTTTTAGGCTGAGAATATGAGATTTTGGCTTGAAATGGAGGAAGCAAAG
This sequence comes from Sequoia sempervirens, assembly GCA_007258455.2. Taxonomy (NCBI): domain Eukaryota; kingdom Viridiplantae; phylum Streptophyta; class Pinopsida; order Cupressales; family Cupressaceae; genus Sequoia; species Sequoia sempervirens. Next base: position 279,478,134 of record VDFB02281492.1, on the reverse strand, counting down.
TGATGTTTTTGAGATCTACTGAGTCTAAAGACTAGGTGAAGGTTTATTATGTGTGTGCAGACCCTTAAAAAAAATTTTGATGCTTTGGTGAGGTTTGGAAGGCCTTGGAGTTGTGAGATGCTAAAAACCCTAGGTATTTGTTAGGAAATTGAGGGTTTTAAGAAATTATGGCTTAGATGTTGAGTGCTTTTCTAAAACCTATGGAATTGGGAGTTTTGTGACCTATTTTATGACTTTCCAAGAGATTGTGGGGTTAGAATAATTTTAAAGAGCAGTTTGTTTGTAAAAAAGGGCTAATTTTGTAGCCTTTTTGCAGGGTAGTTTGAAGGATCTCCAAGAAATTGCAAAGAAACCTTGTATGTCTAGCTTGGGAATGGTGTTGGGGGTTTGAGTAGATTCTATATTGATGATGAGATGGTCCTTGAGAGGAATTTTCTAAAATTTAAGCCAAATTGTTGAGTTTGGAAGCCTTTTTGTTGGTAGTTGTTCCAAGATGGCCAAATGAAATAACAAAGGTTGTTGATTTATTGAAATCTGATTTGTTTGAGTCTTCTCCACCTTGACTCTGCATCACTAAAGTTTCTCCTAAGTCACCAGTGTAGCTCTCTCTACCTTTTTAGACTCTTTCATTGCTACAAATCATCTCTGGGATTTAATCATTTGTACCCCATGGTTGATGTGCTTTGAATCCTTGCATCTAAAGGAAATTTCATCAACATAAATACTGCTAATCTCTGAAGGTTAACAATCTCAATCTCACTAACAGTACATTTACAACCATATTCAAATATTTTCCTTCAAAAGGCTAGAAATTCAAATATTGACTTAAATAGCCTTTACAAATGATTCTACATCTTTCCAATCATGCCTAACTATTATTTTTGTAACTAACATGACTTATTACATTATAAATCAATTGTGGATGTGTTATGACCTTATTCAATTGACAAAAATCAAAACACAAAACTAACTTAAAAGATTTTCGTGAACCAAATTTGCTCAATAACCTTGGTGCCCCTACACCAAATCTCATTATTTCAATAAATGTCATTACAAGTAAATCTCATTACAATGCCTTAGGTACTCTATTCTCATAGATATTTTACAATGTCACTCATACATTTGAGATTCTCTTATAGTGTCTACATCATAGGTTCTCATTTAGAGGTTAACTTCAAATGAGAAACTTGAGATTCCCTCACAAAGCTTCACACACTCTTTTATAATGGCTTGAAATCAAAATTGAGATTTGTCAAGATCATCAAAATAAGGATGTTGCATTGCTTTTTTGGATGAGATTCTCTTTGATGGCTCTAAAATCAGCATTTTTTGCAAGGAGAGACCAATAAATTTTTACTAGTTTAGTTATATATAGGAAAAGTAAAAGAATAAAAAGAAATAGCTCATGTCCAAAATGGAAATGAAATGAAAATATATGGAAGGAACTTACAAATAGGCATGGTAGTCTCTCAACTTAGCCACTCCTGCTCATACATCTTCATTGCAAGTTCCAAGATACCTATTGCACACAACACCTCTCATGAATCTAGAATATCTTGAAATTTGAGATGCTCCTATAATTTCTACATCATAGGTGATCATGATAAGGTTAACTTGAAATGAATAACTTGAAATTCCCTCACCAAGCTTCGCACACACTTTTTTAATGGCTGAAAATCATAATTGAGATTTGTCAAGATCATCAAAATAGGGATGTTGCATTGCTTTTATGCCTAAGATTCTCTTGGATGGCTCATAAATCTGCATTTTCTGCAAGGGGACACGATTCAATGTTTACCAGGTTACTTACAGATATGCAAAGCAAAGTAAGACATGATAGCATTGCCATCAAACAAATTAACGTGGATACAAGTATAAATTAATAAGAACCATTGTGCATATACTTACAAATTAATCCAATGAACCATCCAGATCTTCTCTACTCTTTATTGTGTCAAGTATTGCCTCATGGTCAGAATCACGGACCTTCCACAAGGTCTTGTTCAAAGGTCTACCCCCATATTTTCTCAAACGAACATTGGATGCCACAACAAGGTTCGAGTAATGAAGAATCTTACGATGCATGTCAAAGTCCTCAAACAACCAATGTTTAAAACTCTTATGTGGGTACCTTCTAAGCCACGTTCCAATAACAACAATTGAGCCTGTAGGGTATTCGATGTTTTCTCCATCTATAACTAGGGCTTCCAATTTCTTTTTGGCCTCAACACAACAACATAAGTAATAGTTTGTTCCCTCTTCATTTTCTTCATCTACAAATACTACATAAACATGCCTTGCATTGATATGTGCATAAAATCACTTGAAATTAGTCAACATTACGAATACAATACAAAGTAAGATAATAATATGGAATTTCAAAAACTAAGCAAGTAGATATATTACCTGGTTGAACTAGATCTGATACATGGTCAAAGTCAATTGATGATTCCGTCTATGTTAGTTCCAATTCCATCGGAGGGCGATATGTGTGAAGTGGGCTAAGATAACTTGTCAACCATTTTTCAACCCATTCCCCTGACTCACAATCATTCTAGGCTTGCATTGTACATGAAGAACAAAAGCATGCCATCTTACATGTATCGATACTCCATGAACCTGCATTTGAGCTAAGGAAAGAGTGTAGCTCACTTGATCCTGGTAGTGTACAACAATCCTCATATGGTGCAATGTTAGTATCATCCATCAAACAAAAAAATCTATGAATGAAAGACGTACCTTCATTACCTAGACCCATCGAAGCATTACACCACTTGACGATTGAACTTGCATCTATCAACTTTGCATTGTCTTTATACTTTAACTCTTCTCATGCTAATGCCCTTTTCATGCATGCTCATGCACCATTAGGCTTCCCCTTTCCAATCCCGACCTCACAAAAGTTCCACATATGCTGAACACATATAGTGAGATGCATCCTGCACAACTAGTAGAACATGCGTGCATTCTTGAACTATGTTGCATAGTTATCCAACCATATTATATGTCGACCGTATGCTATGCCCCTCTGAGCCAAATCACTATAGAACATCTGGAAGCAACCTTGCATGAACTTTGGAGAATGTGTGTGATCATCACTAATATAAAAGTGATACTCCCTCAATACCTTCCTTTGGTTCTTTGTACTATCAGCTGCATGAATGAATGCTATGTGCACAAATATTGAAACCTATGTGGAGTTGTAATACTATGACTGCACCTCACACTATGGTTGTAGAGTGTAGTTCTCTACAAAGTCAACCACTGATACTATGCTACCAAGTGGAAAGGTGTCCTTGCATAGCTTTAATTGCATGTCCAGCCATCAGGCTCTATGGGTATGCTTTGCATACTCATACTGTAGATTCTCATGAAACATGGACATAAACTGATACACTTGAATCTTCTCAATAACCAAATCACACATTTTTTCTTGAGACCCATCTTTTGTAGCGTATGCCACTATTTTAGACTTCTTGAAATCTACTAGTTTATGTCCCACCTCATCTGTGTTTTCCATATGTTGACATTCTAGCATTCGTTGCAAGCCACCACAACACTCGCATGAACCATCCAAGCATGTTGTCCTGTAGAATATTTTTCCATCCTCTATTTGACATAAAATTTTTGATAAGAACTCTCTTGAAGATTTTGGTGGGTCTTCTATGCCACAATCCTACAAAACTTCGTTAGTATGCAAATCTAAACATATAGAATGATAAACATCATAATGGTTAGAGAATTCAATATGTAGTCTACAACAACAAGTAGTGCATGTGTGATTTATCTTGACATAAAAAGGTTTAAGCATCTCAAAAAATCTTTGAGAAATACTAATTTTATGATAAGCATTTTGAAATTTATGGAAAAATTGGGTTTGAGTGGTATCCAAAAAATGCTTTGGATGTGGCTCACGGTTTTGACTACCGATTCTCATTCTTACAACATCCCTTTGATTCAAAGATGGCCTTGTATTATTCTTCCAATAATCTTCAATTAGTGTTCTCAATGCTTCAACAATTTTTTATCTTTATGTGGCAGTCTTCCCGAGAATTCCCATAATTCATTTGAATCAATTCCCTCTATTATTTGCCACCTTTGAATGTATTTTGATAAAGTTTTTCTACTAATTCCCATTTGTTCACTTGTCTTTTTAATGAGACAAGATCTCTTTGTTTGATAGCTTACCAAAGTCGATGTAATGATACGTCGGGTGACATTACTATCCTTTGAGCATGAGGTCTTACCCACACTCTCATAAGCATCCATTAGATTCTTCACAATAGTGTTTTCACTTGATGCATTTGATGTTCTCAACCCAAGAGTCTTCATGATGTTTATGTACTTTAAACCCCGCATCATTTGAACAAATAGTTGACATCTTCTGGTCTCATCTATCCTTTCAAAGAACATTTGTCAAATCTTATTAGCCATGCTTCTACAAGTGCGTTCTGTAATCTTACCTTCCATGTGCTGCAAAATATCCTCATCAATATTAATAAAAAACTTTGGCTTTCTATGCAAAATTCTAGGTGGTGTTCTCTTAGGTACATACATCTCAACATTAGCAATTTCATCATTATTTAATTGAGGTGGGCTAGATTGCGTACCTTTGAATAAGGGTGGAATAGAATACATACCTTGAGGTTCACGTGGGGATGATGGCATACCTTGTTTGTCAAATCCGAGTGATGATGTACTCTCAATTTCAGATGTGGTGGATGGTTTCCAACCATACTCACTTGTGGTAGATGGCGTCCCTCCATATTCGCTTGTGCTTAATGGTGTCCCTTCGTATTCAATTGCGGTAGAGGGTGTGTCTCCAACTATGGTATTTGCATCTCCCCTAGCATGACTCTTTCACATTCGTGCCCTTTGTGCTTCCAATTTATTTTCTCTTTTTGATGGTTGAGGTTTCTCTTCAATTGGCTTGTTTTCGTCAATCATTCCCAATTTCTACTTTTCACAATATTCCCTCATCCGTTTTTTCTCTTTATCTCTAAAGGCTTGGAGTTGATCATCTGTTAGTTTTTTCCTTTTAACAGTTCATTTCTTCGACATGATGAATAATTTTACCTGTGCAAAAAGTGCTAAGTCAAGTCAAATTAACTAATAGTGAAGGATTGTAAAAGTCTATTAAAGAGGGAGACCAACGGTCACCTCTTTCAAATGTTAGTTTTCCTTAACAAAATTGAGCTTTTGGTGACTAAAATTGAGTGTATGAGTTGGTAAATGTTATTTTATGTTAGATTGAGCATGAGAAGGGTATAGTAGGCTTGTTTCATCAGTTTTCAAGTTTTGGAGTGTTTGGCAAGTGCTACTATCAATAAAACATATGGTTTTTAAGACTAGGGAGAGGGTTTTATGGTTTGGGTGGTAAATGATTGAATCTCTATAATCTAATGCTATAATTTGAATTTTTTATAGATATAAAGTGCTGCCCCAAGGTTTTAGGATATTTGGACAAGTTTTGAAGGTGGTCCCTTTGTAAAAGTGGGCTAATTTTGGCCCTTACAAGAGTAGAAAACTTGATAATTTGTGCAGTTTGGTACAAAACAAGCATTGGTGATTGTTGGATATGTTGAAAAGCTCTATAATGGGTAAAATAAGGGTGTCTAAATGGTCCTAGGTCTGTAGAACAACAAATTTTCATAATGAAGCTTATTAAGCAAGCCATTGCTAATACTAGTACCTTTAGGCTTAATGAAGGTTTGGTGGTTCAAGGGTGGTTATGGGCGTTGAAGGAAGTTGGGACTCCTGATTTGAAAATGTATAAAAACATCATACAAGCCTGAATAAAGGGTTCAATGAATTGCTTTTGAGGATTGGTGCTCTACTCAACACCTAAACTGTGGAGTTTCAAGTATTTTTTCTGTCTTTACGACCCAATACAAGTCTCCCATGATTAGAAATTCATAAATCACTGTGGTGGCAGGTCTTAACTTAGACTTCAATCTATTTTGAGACTCCTTTGGTTTTTTTGGTGAACAAAAAACTCCATTCTTCATGATTATCCTGTACAGACCAGTAGGGTATGATTTTTACTTTAATTTAAAGATGGAGCCTTTCCTCCTACTGTGGTGACCTGTGATTCGGAGGAAAGGCCTGTAATATGTTGTTTTCAAGTTTCATGTTTCTTTTAATAGTGGTAAGGTGTCTATAGGGTTGGTGATGTTATCTTAGGCTAAGAATGTGAGTTTTTGGCATGAAAAGGAGGAACCAAAGTGGTGTTTTTGAGATCTAATGAGGCTAAAGGCCTAGTGAAGGTTTATTTTGTTTGATGCTTTGGTGACGCTTGGAAGGCCTTGGAGTTGTGAAATATAGAAAACCCTAGATATTTATGAGCAAATTGAGGGTTTTTGTATTGGAAACCTATTTTAGCATGCAAGGTCCTAAAACTTGGAAAATATTTTGTTTTGAGACCTAAGTAAAGACTATTTTTGGATTTGGGGGTCTACTAAGAAGTGAGAAGGTTGTGTGGAGAATTATAACCGATTGAGTGACTTTGATATGCTACAACCTAAACAATGTGAATTTTTTGAAAGAAGAGGTCATGATGAAATTGTAAATTGTAAATTTGTTTGTAGATCGGAGTTGTGTGTTTGTATGTTACAGGCCTCCCCCTACTGCATTAGGAGTATATTCTAATTTTTTAGAGATGTATGGAAAATTTGGTAGCATAGACAAGGAAATCAGCTAGTTTGTATAACTGTTTGACAAAATACCTTAATGAAAGCTTTGGAAGCATACACAAAGAAAGTCAATTGTTAAATTTAACAAAATGCCTCAAAGAGATGTCATGGTTTAAAAATGTAATAGGAAAGTGTATAGAATTGTGTAATTTAAAATGTCCATTGACAACCTAAGGTTGTAACATGACAAACAAACAATTTGATCAACATGGAATAAGAAAAACAACAAAAATGAAAGCAATCCATAATAGAATGAAAGAAAATGTACAAAGATTTAACATACCTAAAAAAATAAAGTTTCAAATGGAGTTCTACCCAATTATGTAGCCTTTGCTTCTTCTTTCGTCAAACTCCTCAAAAATTTGAATTTTTCAAAAGCTTGTTCCCCTCCAAACTTCAATTCAATATCAGTTATCACTATAATTCAAACTTGAATTCATATTATATTCCTTTCAACATGAAAACTCTGCTATTTCATGCAAAGGTGATGGAAATATCATGAAAAAGGTGGTGGAATCTAAAAATCATGCATGCACACTTCACTCAATCACCAAAAAGCTACTTTTTTGTCAGAGCACACGTAGAACCAGGAGAATATGCAAAATGTGGGCCAACATCATGGGTATATTGCATTTTTTACAATTTTTTTAGTGTAATAAAAAACACACTTGCGTTATAACATGCTCATGTTATAATGCAAGCGCGTTATTTCTTGCTAAACGGCCATGTCTCTACTTATTCATAACGCGCTCACGTTATAATAAAGTTGTTTTTTTTAAAGATTTATAGGGTAGACAGTTAAGGGTAGAGGGTCGAGAGATAGAGGGGGGAAGGGCCAAGGGTAGAGGGTAGAGGATTTAAGGTTTAAGAGTTTAAGGTTTACAATTAAAGGTAGGAGAGAGAGAGGGTGGTGAGGGCCACAAGGGGAGGGTGGGAGGAGAGGGGGTTGAGAGGGAGGGATTGGGAGAGAGATAGAGGGAGAGAGGGTCAAGGGTAGAGGGGAGAAAGATAGAGGGAGTGAGTGAGTGAGTGAGAGACCTGAACCCACCCTCTCCCATGTTGTTCAACTCTCTCCCACACTCTCCAACCCTCTCCAACCCTCTCACACCCTCTCTCCCTCTCTCCATCACCCTCTCCCACCCTCTCTCCCACTCTCCCAATCTCTCCAGCTCTCCCTCACCCTCTCCCACACTCTATGACTCTCTCTGACTCTCTCCCACACTCTCCCACCCTCTC